>OY754966.1:41471668-41899168 GCA_963576475.1 Molanna angustata
TTTAGTCCACTATCTTTCAATTTATATATAAAAATTCACTATATGGATGGTCAGTGAATTTCTGTTTTTAAAAACTTAGAATTAATGTTAGTATTATAAAAATTAAAGTATAATCGTTTGACAGGTTTAGAGAAACGGCGTATAGAACGATGATAGATCGAATGGGGTACAAAGTATTTAGATATTTTCTTTCGTGATACGTTTTAAGTGTATGGAAAAATAAACAATTACTTAACGTTTTAATAAATGGTTTTTACTACTAGCCTTGACTGTTAAGTATCTACATCTTACGAGTCACGATAAATTCCATGATATTTCCTTAAACCAGCTAATATAAACGTAGAGAATTTTAAATTGCTATAAAGACCATCATCATTTAACCGCCACCTGATTAGTGTTATTATTTTGTTATATAATTTATTACATACATACACACATACCATCAAGCCATGTCCCTTGCGGGGTAGGCAGAGAGAACCGAACGCCACTTATTTCTGTCTTGACAAACATTCATCGGCTCGCCGACATTCATACATCGTCTTATACATGTTCGTCTGTTGTTCACGCTTCTAACATTTCCGTCTTTCAATATACCGTTCACATGGACGTGCCATCCCTTCCTTGGGCGGCCCCGACATCTCATTCCATTCCTGTCCGCAATGTACATTTTCTTCGTCAGGCGTTCCTCATTTTTTAATGACATCTTCTTTATCTTACATTCTTTCCTTATGTCCTCATTTCTGACCCTGTTATACATCGTCCTATTACAGATTCTTCTTAGCAATCTCATTTCAACTACATTTATTCTACTTTCGTGAGACTTCTGCCATGTCCAGGTTTCACTTGCATACGTCAAGGTTGGCATTAAGATAGCATTATTCATGACAACTAGCTTCCTTTGATATGTTGCGATCATTCATAACTGGTCTTGGTGCTCCATTCTCTCTGTTTCCTGCCATAACTCTTCTTTCGATCTCTTTTATCAATCCGTCCATTCCGTTGATACATGCTTCCCAGATAGACAGACATATTCGTCGACTTGCTCGAGCCATTCGTTCTCTACTTTTTCACTCTTTTCAAACACCATAACAATTTTACATAATCTATAATATAATTACTGTACGCCATGTTTTTTCGTCGTTTAACGGATTGCCAGTGAAATAATTTTTCCTTAGTTCGAAATTTTTATTTTAAATAAAAAATAAATTGATGCAAAAAAGTACAAATTAATCGTTTAAAATGTATTTTCTGCATAAATTGACAATATAATTGTTTAAAAAGGAATTTTAAACATTCAGAATAAATTTCAACCGTAATAATCTGCGGAATATCCATTTTGAATACTGACAATATTGCTTTCAATATGTCATAATAATACGCAAAGAGATAAGGGCAGGTAATAGTTTCGTATCGCATTATTTAATTATATATATGTATAATTCATCATTATTATTGTATTATTATAAAAAGATAATCAGTCTTAACTGTTGTGTACTGCAGGGGGCCTAGACAACGTGTCATTTAAGCTAAGCGTTATATCGCTAAGCGATAGTAAATGTATGAAATTGGTCGCTATGACAACACGTGACAGCCACAAATTTCATACATTTCTATCGCTTAGCGATATAACGCTTAGCTTTAATGGCATGTTGTCTAGGGGGGCTGTTCTAAATGATATTAAGAATGTACATTCAAATTATCAATGTTTGTAATTTCAAACGTACGCATTTCTTCAAAACATTGTCGAAAATATTTTTTTTTTATAATTTCCGCATTTATACTATAAAAATACTGTTTTATTACTTGATTTTAACGTTTTCACGTAAATATATTTAGTTTTTAAATGTTGTGTAATGTCCTTAATGGTATATTTGACGATATTTAGTTTTATAAGTTTATTTCGCAACTGCCACGTAGCGGAAAATAAGCCGCGCAGCGGCCGTTGGGGTTGGGCCGTGATAGCGTCCAGGGGCAGAGTCCCTAGTGTACCAATTATATAAAAAACGGAATTGATAGAAATTATTGTATGCGTTGTACAGATAAGACAACATTTCATAGAACCTCGTATGTCATACATTCATTTCTATTGTACACATTCTTTAAATAATAAAAAAACAACAAAACCAACTACAAAAAATAGTCCACAATATGTCAAACATCTTAAGTAATACACATCACGACGAAACTAGTATGCTCTCTCAAGAAGACCTGTAGAAAATTAGTTGCATTTTCTATAGATGAAACTCTATTTCAAAGTTATTACGTCAAAATATAGGTATGCGACGTTAATTTGAATACCTACTCAAGGTAAATGTGGACATAAATTTTACATAATTTCCCATATGAGTGTTGGCTTTTATTGTGTAACACAATGTAACAGACTTATAATGCCCTTCTTACCAGTCAAGTTTAGCAAGTAATTACATAAAAATATGTATTTATTTTATTTTACATTACTTCTCGAGCAACTAACAGGTACTATGTCAAATATTAATTTAACACGCACCCAATATAAAATTGCCACATTCTGAAGACTTACGATATTAATCGTCTCGCATATCCCCATTGACAATATAATTAAAAAATGTATCTCCACCGGGAATCGAACATGGGACCTTTACATCATCAGTCAAACACCTAACCAACTGAGCCACTAAGGCCGACAACATACATAAATAAACTTGCACTTAAATAATTATAGGTAAAATAAAAAAAACAAAAAAATAAACTAAATTTTTAACTTAACGTTATAACTTTAAATTTTACCTCACGTAAAATAAATACTTCAAAAAATAATGTCTAAATCGACTTAAAAAATATTTTACTATATAAAAAAGGAATTCCAGTTCGTTAATGAAATCAATATTTAACGGAAATGGAGCAGTTTTTTTTTTATTATTTTTCAATGGTATATTATGGTTTTATAATTCTATTTATGTATTTAAGATGGCATATAACCTAAATCTAATGTCTCTAAACATGATATAATGTCGCCTAATGCAATATGAAGTTACCTGTTAGAGTAAATATCGCGTGCGTTAATAGGGGTTAATACGTGATTTAAATTATCGGAAACTCTTTTTTTAGAACAAATCTTTCTTGAAATGAAAAAAGTTTATCGGTCATTCACTTTGATTTTATACACTCTTTAAGTATGTATACGATTTATTTCTCTTCGATACATAGTTATTGAGTAATTTAAAAAATATTCTGTAAAAAAGGATATTTTTAATAATCCTTTTTGGGGGAATTTAGGCTGAATTTTAAAATTATGCGACGAACGTTCACTAGAGAAATGTTGTAAACACTTATGGTATTTTTTCTAGAAACACACTGTTTAACATATTTTAAGAATTTTATTTGAAATTGGGGGTGTTTAGGTTCATATGCCCCCTTTACTCGATTTACCTTAATTTTGGATTCTTCCTCAAATTCAAATAACAGTACCAATTAGAAATACCTACCATAATTTTAAATATTTTTCACTTAAACTTCTATATTCGGTTATTTAACTTCCGTTTCTCGCTTTATCAGAATGTACAACTCACTTCATCTAGTAATGAAAAATATGATACCTATTGATAATCTTCTGAAACTTCAAATTGACATTCAAAAAGCATATAATTTCCCAATTCGTGTTCAATTATTATGCTTAATCTACGGCTTTGAGTTCGCTGTGTAATTTCCACCCGCAACATAACATAAAAATAAACACTGCACAATGGTCAATGATAGTGTAGTGAAGAAAGGAAATATTTACCCACATCATACTCATCATATCTACTATTAATATATTATAACTATTAAGCATATAAATATTTAGGCATTCTTACCTGTATCTGCATATGTTCAATAAAATAAATATAAAATATAATACACCTGTCCATAAGATGAATAATAAAAATACATACGTACATATAAACCATCACTCCATGTCCCTTACGGGGTAAACAGAGAGAACCGAGCGCCTTAATTCTCTATTCTTGCACACATTTCAGGCTTCCCTTACATCCATGTATCGTCTCATTCATGCTCGTCGATTGTTCAAAGTTTTTATGTTTCCTTCTTTCAAAATATCATTCACATGGTCGTGTCATCCCTTTCTGGGGCGACCCCTGCTATTCACTCCATTACTTACACCCATGTATATTTTATTGGTCAGTCGTTCATCGTTCATTCTTTCAATATGTCCAAACCACCCAAGGCACTCATTTTCATTATACATATAATATCCTTCTTTATTTTGTACTTATTCTCTCCTTATTTCCTCATTTTTTATTCTATCATATATCGTTCTATTACATACTCTTCTTAGTGATTTCATTTCTACAGCATTTATTCTACTTTCATGTGTCTTTTGCCGCGTTCATGTTTCACTGGCATACGTCAAAGTAGGCACTACAATAAATAATAAACACAGAGAAATAAAGTGAGCAAATTATTTTAACCGTAGTTATTAATTTATAATCATGCAGGTACTCACAGTTATTAATTTATAATCATGTAGGTACTCACAGTTTTTAATTTATAATCATGTAGGTACTCACAGTTATTAATTTATAATCATGTAGGTACTCACAGTTATTAATTTATAATCATGTAGGTACTCACAGTTATTAAGTTTATTAGTTTAATTTATAATCATGTAAGTACTCACAGTTATTAATTTATAATCATGTTGGTACTCACAGTTATTAATTTATAATCATGTAGGTACTCACAGTTATTAATTTATAATCATGTTGGTACTCACAGTTATTAATTTATAATCATGTAGGTACTCACAGTTTTTAATTTATAATCATGTAGGTACTCACAGTTATTAATTTATAATCATGCAGGTACTCACAGTTATTAATTTATAATCATGTAGGTACTCACAGTTTTTAATTTATAATCATGTAGGTACTCACAGTTATTAATTTATAATCATGTAGGTACTCACAGTTATTAATTTATAATCATGTAGGTACTCACTGTTATTAATTTATAATCATGTAGGTACTCACATGATTATAAATGAATAACTACGATGTCACCGTCAAATTCATTAATCTCATGAAAATCCTCCGTTTTTTATTACTTTTATTTAATATGTACATATTTATATTTTCATTATATATTTTATTCATATAAATAGGTACGTGTCATTAAAAAATATTCGCTTTACCAAATGAATATGGTTGGTTGGAAGATATTGCCATTTAGCAATAATCCCGCCATTGTACACATGTTCTCAAAATGTTGAAGAACAAGAAAAATCCTTACTTCAAATAGGAGAGATGTTATTATTGGTTGAATAAAATCTAATCCAAATCACAGCGTGAAAATTGGCTCGACAATCAACGAGATTCTGTTGAAGGTTAATGGTAAAATATTAATATTTTCTGCAATATTGTTATTTGACCAGTTGAACACAAAAAAAGGAATTTGACCGTCATTATATTCCACTACAGCTAGTGACCTATCGAACTCTGATATCCTTGGCCTGGTACCAGGTTGTGAAAGCCAAAGAAGAAAGACCATGAAATGTATCATTGATAAAATATTATGTAAAGGTGACTCGGGTGAAAAAATATCTTTAAGAGATAAGCGATGCATCATTATGATCAACACTAGCATTGAGATTGTAGAAAAAAAGTTTGATGCCAACTAAAAAACTCTCCAATTCATAGGTAACGTTTACTTTCATTACTTACATACTAGGTTACTTTATTAAGTGAACGATTTATATGCATTTTTATGATGCCCAATTATATTATAAACCTTCGTTAAACACAAATTTACAAAAGTTTTTTTTTTTATTTAAAAATAAGATATGTTTACAACATTGATTAAATATTTTTTTGTGTGAATTTCCAATTATTTATTACTAAGAACTATTAAATTATTCTGTCGTACATATTTACAGAGTTTACTAATTGTTATATATTCTGTTGAAAAAGGCCCTTCCAAGGCAAAACTATCGTCCTATATAGAGGAATAAATTCATAAAATTATTAATCTTTTAACAGACGAAGTTGGAATATTTACTGTAGGAGAACCGGGAAATCAAGGCACCTACAGGGCTTATTTTTTGAGATAATTAAAAATCTGTTAAAAAATGTCTTTGACTCCCGGCAGAAAAAAATCCAATGTTTGCGCATATTCAATAATAAAAATATTCGATTATTAATCTTGTTTGATACTTAACCTTTATTAATCTCCTTTTCTTCATACCTTTGAGCCAAACTATTGAGATACCAAACACAAGTAAAACGTTAAGCTTAATTATTTTCATTTATGTCTATTGCGACAACCACTTAATTCTGCCACCTTATTATTTGATATAATTAAGTTTATCAACAATATTACTACGCTTTCGCCCAATTCAATAATACAATATATGGCATTGTTGCATTGAGGGAGGGGCATATAAAACATCCATTTTGCCTCTGGAAATTACACAAAGATTGATAGAAAAAAATCAACTCACTACCTAACTTTGCAACAATTTCATGATTTTTAAGTGCCGTCTTTTAAAAATATTTATAAAAAATGTGATATTTCAAATAATAGTGTAATTTTCTGTTTATTTTAAAAGTTTGTATTGGTCCCTTAAATAAATACATCAATGCATATGAATGTGGCACCATGCCTTTGTACGTGTAGAGAGTAATAAAAAAAATATAGTGGACCCCGTTAACATAATATACATGTTTTGCACAGCCCTACTACATGTACAATGGGGTTGTGTGGTTCAACCACCTTGAAACAGTTTTGATACTGGCAACTAAATATAATGAATTCAAAAGAAAAATAAAAAATATATTAGACTTATTGAATTTGATCGATTTTTTTAAATTATATTAACTTCTTTTTGTATAGCAATAATTATTTATATATATTGTAGTTATTTATTTTTAATTTTATTTATTTGGCTTTTCAACAAACTACACATAAAATAAGTAACAATACAAACATAATACAGGGTTAAGTCCAATTACAGAAAAGCGCAAAATATAATATTTTGTTTCTTTTGTTTTAAAACTCAAGAAAGTAAAGTGAAAACTGTTTTTTTACTGTGCATATTTTCTTTTTTTTATATTTATTTATTATAAATGTATTATAAATTTAATAAATAAAAACAAAATGGAATGCCAAAAATATAACTGCCGATACCACGTAGGTATATTCTTACAAATAAAACATTTCCATAGTCCAGTTATTCCATAATCCGTTTTACATAAGTAGATACCTACACAAATTATACCTATGTCAATTGCTTCGTATATCATGGCTTCATAGTTATTATTAACGTGGTGTGACAAAAAGACAATTGAAAAATTCGCAAATGAAAACTTCCAGATTACTATTTTACGTAGGTTTATGATAATCATTGTAAAAATTGACGGTCATTTTGACATAAACGCACTTAATGGAACCGGAAGTTCGCGTGACACAATTTAGCACAAGATCATGGATCAACCTTTTCACTGACATACAGGGATCGAAAAACATTTTTTCAAGAATAAGTATTTTTATTTTTATCAAATATTTAGCGTGATCAAATACTTATGGGGGTTTATATATGTAGGTAAGAATTAAACGAGATTCAACTTCACAAATCAGAAATCCGAAAGGGTAAGCCTAGATGAATAAAAAAGTATGTACAACAATTCTACGAATTTTTCCTCATTAAAATAGACGATCATCTTATAAAGAGGAATAAAATTTGCGGAATTAAAAATCTCGTCTAACTTTAACCTACATGAATTAAGTAGCTCTATAATATTAACGCTAAACAAAAGTTATGAATGTTTATTATCGTAATTAGGTAGGTTCTATCAATAGCAACTAAATATATAAGTCTAAAAGATATCAACGTCAAAAAAAAAACATTCTTTTAATGGAATGAATAACCCTCACACACAAACAACCCTCACACATACATACATATACATACACACCCTCTCTCTTACATAAGCGGAAAAATAATTAAATAAATAAATAATTAACTACTTACACTACACACACAAACAAAAATGTATTTGACACATGTAATTGACATTAGATTTAGATAATTTATGTATCATAATATATTATTAATTCATGTTATCAAACTATCTAATGTTGTTTATGTTAATTAAAAATAAAAATAAATAAAATAAAATAAATAAAAGTCCAAGAGACAGTAACGTTTTCGATTAATCATTTTTAAGGGCTGTTTTTTTTTATATTTCGTTCCTTATTGAATATATGTACATAGGTTTGAAAAAGGTAAGTCTGGTACCTGGGAGTGGTTGACTTTACCAGTGCGTATCCAATTTATGTAGGTGAAAATTTCAGATTATAGTATCATTTGTATCATTCTTAATAAGTCTTTTTTGTGCTCTTATACCATTTATCTTGTTACAATGAAATTTGGTCATACATTCAGCGCACACGCGGAAGCCTTCTGAAAAAAAATCTTCTTCCACTTCTTTTTTATATATTTTTTACATACTTCAGTAACAGTAACGGGACGGATTTTCTAGGTTAAAGCAACATACAAGTACAAATTATATTGAAATAATGTAGAATATGTTATTTTAAATGCAGATTTAGATGCGCACTCGTATACGCAACCACTCCCAGGTGCCAGAATTACCTTTTTCATAGAATGAAAATATCAAAAACCATCCATTGAAAAATGAGTAATCGAAAACTTTGTTATGTCTCGGACTATATTGCAAGTAGTGTTTACGCAACTGAGAAGCATGTCTTACGGGCTTTTGATAATGACACCTCTTCATTGTACTGGTCGAGGTGTCCAGAGCGAGAGAACCATAAAGTAGTATGCTTGGAGGTGCTCTTCAAATCTCTATTTTACATAGTTCCCACAACATTCAACTGTTTCAAAAGAATGTTCCATCAGAAAGACATCTAACATTAAGATTGCCTGGATCGCAGAGCAGATCGCAGAATAAGCGAATAAAGCGGCTTATTATATTATATGATCGGCGGTTTTAAAGCAAACGAACCTAAATACCGAAAATAAATTCATCTCCAATAGGGTTTACCACCAATGTAAATTTATTCCAACCGATGCAATAGTTGGAGTAATATGAAATATGCGTGAACAATGGCAAAGAGTTGATAATAAACTTAGAATACACTTCATACTTACGGCCTCACTTTATGATAGCATCGTAAATCGTACTGCTCAAGGGCTCATTAACTTATCAAAATCCTAGAACAAGATAGACTAAGAGCCAGCGACTGCAACATTTACGTTATTGTACCTATTATGGCTAATTTTTTTCTGATTAAGTACTGTATAATAGTAATATTTAAAAAATCAATATTTTTGACATGTTTTGCTAGCCAGTTTGCGGTTTAAGGGGGCGTATAAACATAAACATCCAAATTTAAAATCAAATTTCTCAAATATATTAAAAAATGTGTTTAAAAAAAAATACCTACCATAAGTATTTTCAACATTTCTCTAGGTAATGTTCGTCACACAATTTTAAATTCATCATGAATTCCACTAAAAATTTATTAAATCCTCTTTTACAGCATTTTTAAATTACTCCATAACTATGTGTCGTACTTACTTTCCGTGTCCGGAACACCATCAAATTAGAAACCTCCAGTGCTCGGCCACCCGTATGCCGTTTTCCTTCGCTGTCACGGTGTCTTCATGTGCACATGTAACTCCAATCAAGGGGCATGAGAGAAGGTGCGAGTTGTCCTGCACTGTGCCACATTCACAGGTATCTTCCTCTCTGTAGCCCCATTTTTTGAGGTTACTGTAGCAGCGGGTGACGCCTGTTCTTAATCTGTTGAGTGCCCTCCATGTTGTATATGGTAACTTGTGTCCCACTGACATCTCCTCGGCTGGAGGTAAGTGTGTGGGACTGGCACTCTCTGCACGCCACAATGACAGCCTTCGGGCCCCGAATGTTAAACTATGTGTCGTGAAGAAATACATCTTTTGAGTATATAAAGAGCGCATAAAAACAAAGTGAATGGCCTAAAAAGATTGTTAATTTCATGTCAGGTTTGTTCTTAAAATAAAAAAAAATCAACGTGTTTTGAGTTTCCGATAGTTTTAATCACTTATAAACCCTTTTTTAACGCACGCGATAGTTATTCTTAGTAACACGTAACTTCATAGTGCATTAGGCGGTTTTAATATATTATATTTTCAGTCACTAGCTTTAGCGTTATATGTCCTCTTAAGACAATATTCTAATGTCCGTCATAAAACTGAGTTTAAAATATTAAGTTAAGCCCACGCGTATTTTTATGTAACATATGAAAATACTATAAGTAATAGGTACGTTGGTTATATTTTTTTACAAATGCGTAGCTAAGTTTATTTGCTAATAAAATAATATATTTGTAATTTATTTTACAGTTAAACTTAACTACAAACATAAATAATATTGTTTATAAACAAAATCTTCTCTTCCCTTGCTATATCCCAACTCTTTGTCTGTGCCTAATGTTGGGGTTAGCTCTCCTCGTCCTTAAATTATAGGTCCTTCTAGCATACATTATGTCAACTAGGCCATGTATCTGCAATTGGTTTCCTGAATCGCCTTTGCACGATCCATGAATTATTTCGTTTTCTTCTGGATGTAAATCGAGGAATAACCGCGCTGTGACATAAAATTTTATATAAAACTCCGTGCAGTAAAAAACTGAGTTCAACATTTTTTTTTTAGGAAAAAGGTAAATTCCTTGATATCCAATAAAGAAAAGTAATAATTATATAGATAATTGTGCATATCCAATGCATATCCAACAATAAAACAGATTATTTATATGTCATGCAGTTCTAGAAATCGTTCAAAAAGGCCTTCATTCATCATTGGATTGGTGTTAATTGATATTATTATACATAGGTAGGTACATATACTATATACACCCATTGATAATAATCTTAATAAATTACTTGAACACCTCAACACGGGTTTAAATTATGTGGCATCTTATTTTTATCATTTACATATTGCATAAGTTTACTGATTTATTCATAAGTTTATTGATTAATTTTCTTACCTAGATATAAAATAATAACTGTATTTTGAACATAACATTAATGTATGCGACATTGAACTGGTACTATCGAAAATGGCAAATCAAACAATTAATCGTCAAAACTACTGATGTTGCGAAGAATAATGCGGATAGCGATTTTGAATGTGACAAAGCGAAACAGGTATACTTTGATTCTCTCCGTAGTTACATAGTTTACGTGTCCGGCTATTTTAAACCCTGCCAGGCCTCGAAAGTATCCTTTTTTCATCTTTCTTGGTTAGTGATATGAGAAATTATTTCTGCCACTCCTATATGCGGCGATCACCATCGCTTTGCCATTCGCCACAATTAGATCCAAAGGGTGCATCCTGCTCCCATCAGTGGGCACATCATATGGTGACTCTCATCCTGGGTTATGCCGCAGTCACATAGGATGTCATCTTCAGGTTCAGTCGACATCGTGTGAACTGTTATTCTGTTGAGGGTGGTCTATATACAATAGGGTAGATATTTTCCTATTGGGATACCGTCACGTGGGTGCATCCACAGCCCCAATCCAATATCCTGCTTCCATAGATCCTCTCTCCGTTGTTGTGAGGATTCAATTGGGGATGTGGTTTTAATGAAGCTGTTACTGGAATTCAGACTTGATATAGATGGTGATATAGAGGGTATCTATGAAAATGAGTTTGTTTAAAATTCCTACATCTACAGCTACCCTTCATGGAGTGTGGGGTGGAGCAATTCCATTAATTGGATAAAATTTCCCAGTCGGTGTTGGCTTTAATCATCCTGATATTGTTCTTGCCATACCATTAATTGCTATGTCCACATGTTTTGAGTAAGCAGATTTTTGTTATACCAAGCACGTATACGCCGCAGCAGACACAGACACAAACTCTGCGCCGAAGCTCAAAGTATCGTAGTTTATAATCTAAAATTTATAAAGTACGGCTAAACGATTATGGAATAATACCAGTAGCTGGCATTATGAACGGTAATATTATTATTTTACGAGAATGCCAATGTCTATTCATCTCTTTTAATGTATTTTCTTATTTATTCATCAAATGATTTTATAATATTTCTGGAATTTGGAATAGCCACGTCGCAAATGTATGTTATTTTTTTAATTTTATCATAAAATAAAAAAATGACTAATTTATAAATTAGAAATATATTTATTATTTTTTGTTATTTTATCAATAAAAAGGTATAAAAGTTAGGTTTGATAAACAATAAAACAAATAAAAGTTTTTCACTTGAGGAGTACATAGGTAATACATTAAAAATATATATACGCATGTGAACATAATTCTTAAAAAAAGGGCAGAAGGAAAGGTGGTGGAAGAGGGATAAGGATTTGAGGAAAGAATGAAGTGGAAAGATGTTTTATTTTGCATCAAAACTTCTCTTGAACAAATCTACCGATGGATTATATTTTTATATCTGTATACCTGTTTTGTTTCCTTGTCAAATTAAACAAAATATATCTACATACATAGGTACATATTAGTATTTGCACATTACAATTATTGTTATTAGATATATGTATGTATGTAATTATAGGCCTGCATGTTGTTAAATTACATATAATGTCAACACACATGTGTCAATTGACTTGATATGTATGCAAGTATACATATGTATAAAACACAATTACTTCACGGATTACATAAAATATAATAGGTAGGTATATATGTACATATGTACCTACCTAACTATTATGCAAAACATTCATTATTTACTAACCTGATGTACGATTGAAGGATGCACTAAGTATAGGTATCTATTTTAATGTATGTTTACACATATAATAATTAACAATGCGGATCTGGCCAGAAACGATATTGAATTTAAGAAAGGAGAAAGGCAAGGTTGTGTCTTGTATTTTTATATACCTATGCTAAGAGTTAAACGCAACTTTTATTCCCATTTAAAAATATAGACATTTCAAAGAATAATGATAATATCCAAATTGTTCCTTTCTGTAATGTCCTATTTTTCCTGACATTGAAAACCAAAGTACATATAAACAATAAATACAATAAACACTTAAACTTGTTTCATTTTTTTAATATCATATCTACCTAAATGAAATAAAAATTTAAACTATTGTTACTATATCATGTTTCTGCAGTATATTGCGCCCTTGTTTTTAATCAATGAATCTATTTTTGGAGGTAAATAGTAGTACTGTCTTTCTTTGGAGTCATGAGAAGATGCAGCTGTATGTCGTCTCGTAATTGTGTTGCGGCGTAGTAGAATAAATTTTAAATTCATGATAAACCAATAAGCATATTTACTAGTTGAAAAAATTAAAAATTCACATTATGAAATATATAAAAACAAGAAAATATTTAAATTGACACAAAAATACAAAGGAAGCACACAATATCTTAGAACTTTTCCTTTATGTATGCAACACTTGGGCGACGAAAAGCGGAAATACCAGGTGCATCCTTCACACATTCTGTAAAATCATTAAACAGTTGATGTACTTTGTAATACACATTATTTTGTGTACCTGCCAGGTTAGTCTGAGGCAGTCTAAAGTCCCGCCGACTTCTTGTCGGTTAGGTGTGTATTCGAAATTATATAGAACATTTTTTTGCAAATATCGCGGTGATAGTCCATTATTTAATTTAATATTTATAATGATATTAATATCAATTAAGTACTACAAATAATAAAACTCAATTATTATTATTACCATTATACATTTCCTCAAAAGAATTAGCAGATCAATGAGTAAATTATAAAATATTTAATAGATCAAAATAAAATGCAACAAACGCACCGATCAAGCCGTCTATTGGGTATAATTCACCTATCAATGCACTTAACATATCAAAGGATTAGGCTGTGAGAATGGCTCTATACTACCTATCAATCCTAAAGTTTCCTCATTATTACTTGTCCTTAGCATATTGCTCGAAAATCAAGCGGGTGTGACGATCAAGCTCGCACGTCACCAGCGAGTACTGAAATAGGATCGGACCTTCCCAGGTCCGATCTTATTACAGTACTCGCTTATAAACGATTTTATTTATACATGTATTATTTATATTTTTACTCTCCACACTATGGAATAGTGGAGAGTCATGATTAAACAATTTTTAAGCATATTTTTTTACATCAATTTCTCAACGGGTACCATGTAGAGAGTGCACAATGTGAGTTTCGTCGTGATGTGTTTGTATGTGACGCGTATGGCGTACGGCGTACGGCGTTCGGCGTACGGAATTATCCTTTTTGTGTCCTCTCTACAGCCCAAACTATAAGTCCGATCGACTTCATATTAACATCATATGTGCATAGACCTATAGCTGATTAGTTTTCCATAGATATCCGTTAATTGCTTCTCTATGATTAAACTGTCCTAATTTTCAAAATGCTCTCACGGTCTGGAAAATCGAGGTATTTTTATACTGTTTGAAATTTTGACACAACAAAATACACATGAAAATGCATTCATGGATTGTCAAAATTCAATGAAAATAATCTATGGTGTGCCATATCAATGTGAAATGAATTTCATATGTGTATGATGTATGGGTCTGAAAAATTGAGTGATCAATTTCATATTTTTTTTTATTGAAAAATAAGATACTACAAAAAGAAAAACAATGATTCTGAATCACGCCAAGTCTAATTTCTAGACTTGTCGGCGTGTTCTCAAGACAATATCTAATACGTATACTTTAAAAATAACGATATGTATGTGTCTCTATAGACAAGTGTATATT
Source organism: Molanna angustata (assembly GCA_963576475.1). Taxonomy (NCBI): domain Eukaryota; kingdom Metazoa; phylum Arthropoda; class Insecta; order Trichoptera; family Molannidae; genus Molanna; species Molanna angustata. The sequence continues at coordinate 41,486,428 of OY754966.1, forward strand.
TTACTCTCCACTTCTATAAGTACATTGTGATGAACCTTTCAAAATACAGTCTCATAATGATACTAGTTGAAATATCTTCCTCAAGGAGTAGGCAGTGAGAACCGAACACCGCATTCTTCTATCTTGACACATACATCGCCTCATCAACATTGATACACTGTCTCATACATGCTCATCTTGCTAGTAATGCAATTTTAATTAAAATAACTCATCAGGTATCGTGTAGAAAATACATACTATGAGTTTCGTGACAATGTATTTGTCTGTATGGTGTATTGTGAAAACTTTTGTCCTCTGGGAATCTTATATTTGTTTAAGAATGTAATAGAAATGTACTTAATAAAAATGTATTTTAATTAAATTAATGACAAAAAAATGTTTTATTTCTTTTGAGAATAAGTATAATGGAAAAATGTTTATATATTTTTTCTTTCGTTCCCTCATAAATTCTTATTCAGCCATTGACCAATCCATAGGGCCAAACGACCAATGAAAAATATAACTTGAATAGATATTTTGAAAAAATAATGAAATAAAAAGACTTTTTGACGGATAATATTGTGATAATCATGAGAGCAAGAAAATCCAATTTATCCGCATTGAATGAACTACACAGATTAAATTCAATATATCAACGCCCCAAAAACCTCATCATAATGAGAAGCGTGGAGGGTTGAAGATCCAGAGGTGGCTCACCTACCCGACGGAGTGATCTTGTTAAAACCCCTACAGGACTTTCAGTCACCCAAGTCCGTATATTTATCCAATATCGTCCTACATGGATTGGGTACTGTCGCCATCCTCAGTCGTGAATTCAAGGAAGAAGATGAAAGAATTCCTACCCCTGTTTCAGTCAGGGGTTATAAATTTTGGAATTTTTAAAATATTTTTCCATATATCTCAAAAACTATATAAGCTAGAATCCTGTAAATTGGTATAAATATAGTCAAAATACAAAATTCTAGTTTCTCAGAAAAATAATTTTAAAAACATTTTTATGATAAATTTGTGTGTTTAACTGCATAAGTTTTAAAAAAATATCGAAAACAGCCGAATCACCCCAACTGAATAATTTAATTTGATATAAAAAATATTAACATTGTAGTAGTAGGTACATCTCAAACTTTTTTAACAATTCGGATAAAAATTGAATTTAGTGACGACATTGTTCCATAAAATTTGTAAGGCAGTAAACACTACACAATATCTCACTCAATAGATTGATACCTACTTAATCTACAAACATACATCATGCTGTTTTCATATTCTGGGCAGGAAAACAGACTGACCTCCATACTATCCTATCCTGACACATATACCTACATGTTTTATATAGAAAACAAGATATTTTAAAACATTTATTAATTTGTGTTTAAGTGTTTATAGTTTGGTACCTACGTATTCTTCAATTATGCAAACTATCGCCAACGACAGTTGAATCTCATGTGTTACATGCAACTAGTAAATATCTGAATACTTTCACTGGCTTTATGTGGTATTATTTTTACACATTTTATATCTTCCTCGAGTAAACGAAAGGCGGTAGGGCTACGTAAGTGGTATAGCCTAGGGGCTCACTTCACCCAAATCCGGACCTGTTCTTCCCCAATGAAACATAGCATAGAAAATATATGAATAAAATATTATAGTTATTTACCTGCTCGATGCGATGTATGTGTTAGTTCTTCAAAATCACTCGAAAGTTTTTTTTAACTTGGATTAAACTCAATTACTCGATTCGCGGCAGATAATAGCTAAACAAAATATCACTGATCAATATCAATCAAAATAATTTTCATATAATTTAGTTTTGTCACAAAATGCGATTATTCACTTGATTGCTTCTTGGATAAGACCCGAACGACAGATTCACGGTGGGTAGTAACGAAATGAATATTTCAAATAAACTTTAAAATAATTGATTAAGTTTAATTGAAATACCTATACAAATAACGATCATAAAATTGATGAAATTGTTTCAAAGTTTTTAACTTTGATTCAATCTCAATCGCCCGATTAGCGGAGGATAATAGCGAAACAATTTTAATTAAATTAAAAATAGCTATTTTATTTTCGATTTTTTTTTATAAATGTAAGAGCGTAACAGAACACGATTTTTTTAATCAAAAGATTCAAAAACCAGATATTGCTGCTTCAACTGCGCACGTTGACAAGTATTGTATATGGACCGCGTAACACAACCTCGCTGACCGATCGTTGACAACTGACAAACAGCAAAAAGCCTTTTGATCACTGACGATGCATGCTTACCTGTATAATAATATATATTGTTTGAGCGAATTCGCAAAAGTAAATAGCTAATCGTTTATGTTACTCACGAACAAGAAAAGAGATCGGGGATTATTTATTTATTTATTTAATTTACGGCTAAATAGCCATGTGCAAAAAAACAAGGTACATACAATGCAACACGCACTTAAGGCCCTTGCATACCCTAGATATACGGATGTACGCAAAAATGCACACTAAATTATTATCTTCTAATGTATGAAACACGAAAAAATACTAAAAAATGGTATATCACCTAATATGTGATATATTGGTTGGAAGAAATTGCCATTAGGCAATAAGCCCGCCAGTGTACTAATTATATGTACAAGAAGATTAAATAAATAAATAAATTAATATTATTATATAATATTAATATTTGGTAATGTCTGGAGTCTTCACTGGTCTATATGCTGGTAGGTAACTCATTTTTTTTTTGTATATATTATATGAATTTGACTGTTTGTACTCTTTAAAATGATATAAAAAAATACTTACCTTTTTTTAAGAAAAGGTAAAATTTTGAGTTTTTTTTCTAAAATAGCAATAATAGTAATTAAAATATATAAAAATTTAAAACTCAGTCTGTAGATTTTCATTATTATCTTTCAATTGAAGTATAAATCTACTTCATTAGCCTTGTAAATTTTGAATTACTTACAAAAAAAAAAAAAATAATCGAATTTCACAAGATTAGTAGGTATTAAACAAAATCAAAATTCAAAAAACTCATGTAATAGAACAAAGATGTAAATACAAACTGTTCTTTATTTCCAAGAGATATATTTTGATGGTACTGGGGAAAATATTTTTAAAATATACTATATATAATATGTATCCTACTATAGCCTCTTAATACAAATCAATAGTAAAATAACAAGTAAACACAAAGCACATAAGACGGTACAATATTACAAAACATAAATTATGGGAGGACTGAAATAACACAAATACTAAGTATTCAACAATAACTACTTAAATCATTTAAAATTACAACAACATATGTAACAATGCCGTATTGTGTTTGCGATGCTCTTTGAGTAACACATAAAAATATTTTATTTGATATCGGAACCATGTGATTCATATTAATTACACCAACATAGTTAACTAGTCTCTTTCTATGGCTCTGAAATAAAAATCGCGTCAGAGATTAGATTTATGACAGGTACTATGGCGGACATTGGGACCTGGTTGATCTGTTTTGTGTGAGCCCATATATGTTTGTTGAGGTAATGATTGTGAAAGTTAAGATTGTGTACATATTTAGTGTGGAACGGGAACAATCACCTGATTCATAATTGTATATCATTGTCACTAAAAATTGTAAACTGCTTACCCTAGAACAAGATTTCCTAGTTGGGCAGCAGTAATATACTTATTGTTGTCATTATAAATATGGTGTGATAAAAGGTAAATAATTAATAATAAATAAATAATAAGAATATTGACATTCATACAATATACTACAAAATGCCTTTTTTGTCGAATTATTGACCTGATTTTTTTATTATTATAAACGTGGCATGAAAATATTTATATTATACTATCGATATTATTTGTGTGTTGTCAAAATACTGTTTTGAAATTTTTACTATTTATTTATTTATTTATTTATTTGATATTGTTTCTCGGGCAACTAACAGGTACTATGTCAAATATTAATATAACACGCACCCAATAACAAGATGCCACATTCTGGAGACTTACGATATTAATCGTCTCACAGATCCAGACTGAAAACACAATTAAAAACTGTGTCTCCACCGGGAATCGAACCCGGGACCTTTGGCTCAGCAGTCAGATATCTAACCAACTGAGCCACGAAGGCCGACAATTGTTAATGTGGCATCTAAATATTTGTATTTTATTCTTATTATTGTTTGAATTCTGTCGAAATACTGATTTCAAATTTCTACTATTATTAATGTGTCACCAACATGTTTATATACCAACGTCAGTTATAGTATGTTATAGTAAGAAAACAAAATCACGTCTTCCATTTACAGACATTTTCGTTGGTGAAATCCTTCCGACATACACTTTTGAAGTTTAATATTTTTTTATGTCTCTTCAAAGGTAGGTACTCATGGTTCATATCATCCATTCATCGTTTCCTGCTGTGGTATCCTTTTACAGAAAAAAATCAGCCTTTATACATTGACGTAAATCTGGCTGTCGCTGGCTGTCTATTCGTATTTGAATTTAAAACAAAATTGATGGTTGAGTAATATAATATTTCATATTGAAAAATATTTTTATCATTATGATAAATTAATATGAACACATATTATAGGTATGTATATTACACAACGAATTTATTTGACTTCGTAGGTTTTCCTTTTTAAAATAATGGGGTATACATATATCCTTGTTTCTCATTATATGACTGAGCTTTCTGAAGGTTGCCCAACCAAGTCCAATTCTTCTGGGTATTTCTGCCACCTGGTTTTCTTTTCCCATTCTTAACTTGTTATGATAAACATCATTTTTTATTTTTATTTTTTTATTTTTCAAATTGAAGCTAACAATGTACAAATAATAGCATATATGTATAAAAATATCAAATATGACAATTATCATCTCCATACATCAATTATTAGCTTACAATACTATAATAATTTATTTCAAAATACAGTCATATATTCAAGATACAAAATCATATGTGTGTGTGAGGGTGTGTATGTGTGTGTGTGTAAGTGTATACCTAAGTGTATGTGCATGCGTGTTGTGCGTAAGTGATAATCTTATGAAATTCCTGTTTTTAATTTATATAATCATCACATATATATTCAATCATATATCATCACATATTTATTTAATCATCACATATATATTCCACAACGAATTAATTTGACTTCTGACGACCGTTTCGGCTTACAAGGCCATAATCAACCGGTAAGCCTGGTCTTGTAAGCCGAAACGGTCGTCTGAAGTCAAATTAATTCGTTGTGGAATATACATATATGTATTTATCATAATAAGGGTAGTTAACAAGTGGCCTATGGATTATCCATCCATAGCACTTTTTGTGGATTACAGAGTATTTGACATTTTTATTTTTTTTTTTATTTATTTCAAACAATTATACATAAGATCAATCGTGTCGCACTTTTTTTTCAACGATCGATTTAAATTAAGATCACAACAAATATGTAATACACGTCAATCAGTAAACATGAATTTTCACGTGCCTTTGACTAGAACAGCAATGGCTCAACATCAATTTGTTTTTAGAGCACCGAAAGCATTCAATCGGCTTCCGTTCGAACTTAAGCGGCCTTACTCTCCACTGCAAATCCGATCCCAATACGATCCGACTCGCTAAGAACCTACCTTTGTAACGGAGAATGAATGCGGCAGGTAGGTATGTTTTAATAGTAGGTAATAGTCGTTCATTTGAATGTACGCAGGCGGCAGATAGGTAAGTTCTAAATGAAAATTTGAAATTGGGATCGGAATCGAGTAAGGCAACTGGTAATCTATATTATAAATTTGAATGTTTGTATCTATGTATGTATGTATGTATCTATGTATGTATGTATCTATGTATGTATGTGTTGAATGCACTCCTAAACCGTTCATCCGATTGCAATGAAACTTTGGTGAATTGTCGAGCGTATGGTAATGAAGGACAATTTTTAATTTTACAGGCAATACGAAGTTTGCCGGGGGTTCACTTTAGTAAAAAATAAAAATAAATTTAAAAAGGATATTACAGAACATCTTTTTACAATTAACATATTTATTTATTTTATACTACCTACTTCTCTGGCAACTAACAGGTACTATGTCAAATATTAATTTAACTCGCACCCAATAACAAGTTGCCACATTCTGGAGACTTACGATATTAATCGTCTCACAGATCCAGACTGAAAACACAATTAAAAACTGTGTCACCGGGAATCGAACCCGGGAACTTTGGATCAACAATCAGAAACATAACCAACTGAGCCACGAAGGCTGACAAATAAATTAAATATTTATTTAATTAATTTAAGGGGAAACATACAGCTATTTATAATCCATAAATAAAAACATTAACAAATATCAGTAATTTTCCAAAATAGTTCCCACTAAATGCGTAACATAAAAAAAAATATGAAAGATATTAAATGTATATATATATATATATTTACCTCGGTAGATCGCCTTAAAGTTGGAGGGGTAGGTGGGAGTCGTCTTAAAAACAGACCTACGGGGCAAGTCTGGTTCAACCGGCGAAATCATGGATATAATTATTATATGGAGTTCTATAATATCTTTAGATGTCATAGAGCTCAATATGATAATTATATCCATGATATGGGTAATCTCGAGGGTTTTGATTTTGCCGGCTGGACTAGACTTGCCCCCCTAAAGGTCCATATATAAAAGAAGAGGAAGGAGATTTTTCTCTTAAATATGCGTGTGTTGTTTATAAAATCTGGTTTTATTAAATTAAATTTTTATGGGTGAAGGGAAAAATATATTCCTATCTTAAAATATAATAATTATAATTTCGTGGGCAAATTAAACGATTGTCATTAGTGTTATATTATATTATTTATTTGTGTGGAATGTTGGCCACAACCCACTGGGAGTAGTGTAGAAAACTTATTTGTTTACATAATGTGTGTCCAGTATTGGACAAAGGCCTCTCGCTTAGACTTCCACTGGTCTCTCTCTCCTGTGCCATTCTGGACCTGCCACTTTTTTTATATCATCGGACCATCTAGTCTGGAGCCTTCCCACGCTTCTGTTTCCTGTTCTTGGCCTCCAGTCCATCACAACTTTTGTCCAACGTCCGTCCGACATCCGAGATATATGACCCGTCCAACTCCACTTTAACTCCTCTATTCTTTTGGCCACATCGGCTACTCCTGTGTTCTTCCTAATCCATTCATTAGTTTTGTGGTCCCTTAGCGAGATATTCAGCATTCTTCAATCCATTGCTATTTGTGTCACCCTTAGATTTTCCATCATTCTCTTAGTCAATGCGAATGTAACAAAGCCGTAAATGAGCACAGGGAGTACGCAAGCGTCAAAAACTTTTTTCTTTAAGTGAATTGGGATATTTGTAGATTTCAGAACATTTGATAGTTTACTAAACGCGGCCAATCCTAGGCCTCTTCTTCTTTCTAGTTTAGCTTCTAAATTATCTCTCCACAGTTTTATGGTGTGACCCAGGTAGATAGGTATATGATTCTACTCTGCCAATATCTTGACCAGAATTTTTTTAGGTTTTTAACCTGCATGTGTCTTACAAATTAATACATTAAAGTAAATAAAAAATATTTAAAGTCAAACCATAGATTGTTTTATTTCATACTTACGCATAATGCCAGTGTCAAACGCGTTATGTCAAAATTTTAAATTCAAATACAGAACATGTTAAATACCTACAGAAAAATACTACGAAAAAATATAAATGGTGCTTAAACAAAACTTTGCATTACTTAACTTTACATACATTTAAGCCAATTATAGAAATGTCTAAATTATCTCAAAAATTAACCCTGAAAATAGTTATGTATACCTATTTGGTTGGGAGATATTAAATACACCTACATATTTTTATTTTTTTTTATTTTATTTATTTTATTTATTTTGGATATCCAACAGTACAGTAGAGCATAATGATATTAAATACAATGAAAAAAAAAACAAGTAAATGTAGACTACAGTACATAATAATAGGACATCAAATCAAATAATTTTAAAAGCTTAACATACAATTTACGAAAAATGAGAAAAAAACAAAATTATAGGAACACACCTGAAACATACAGGGAATAGTACAGAGAGGATTGTATGTATTCTAGAATCATAACATGGGATTCTAACTCGCTTAAGGATCAACGAAGAAGGTGTTGCAACCATTATGGTGACACATAAATAATACATTCATGCATATACTAGAGAGTGGAATTTTGAGTTATGTTATCAGTGCAAAGTTGGCGCTTTATCGCAATTTTGAACGAGTGTAGAGATTGAGTATGAAAAAAGTCAATGTTATTGAGCAGGTTGTTAAAATTGGAGGTGGCCCGGTTAGTAAAGAAATTTTTCCTAAGATTAGTTTTAGAGTGTGAAATAGAAAAAGTAGGTTTTGATCTGACATTGCGGTTTGGAATGTGAAGTGAGATATTTTCTAATAAATTTGGACAATCAATGATGTTATGAAATAGTTTAAACAAAAAAAGTGAGTCTGCAGTTATTCGTCTAGATGAATAACTGCAGACATATAAATAGTATTTAAACAAAGTATTTATTTTTAACAAAGATCAGGTTCAATGTCTTTGTAAACTTAAATATACACTGAATAACCTTTAAATTTTGACCTCTGCGCGATAATTATGTGTTTCTGAAATATGAACGCAGTCTCAAACCCTTAAATCAAAAGTTCATATATTTTGAAATATGGAAACACAACAAGCGATAAACAATGCCATGTATATAAGACGGCGCATGACTTTTATCGGATACGATAAATAATTTTCAAGTATAGCTTTCGTCTCACTCTGCCTGCCCCACGAAGGACGCGGTACGCCATTATGCAGTTGGATAGCCGTTTGGCTACTTTGCGGGTGTCCTTGTTTCAATAACCAGCAGAAGAGGAATTTATTTAGGTATTTATTTATTTATTTTATATTTTATAAAAAAGGGTACATCGACAGACATCCAGCTTACAATTTTCATAAAAATAAAATGATTTGGTTATTATTATGATTGTTGGACGTCCAATTATGGATGCACACAAATTTAAAAATGAATTAATAATTAATTCAAATTTACTTTATTTATTTTAAAAATAAATTTACTCCAAATTCATTTTTAACGCTGTGATATCTGGTAGTTTTAGTACACAGATATATTAAATTAACACGAATTCAAACAATTACACAGTTTATTATAAATTACAGTAAATATATATACAAGAGCGAAGTACAATAAATAGTTTACAAATTGAACCACTACGTGAGAGCACTGTCATATATAAAAGCCTCGACATACCCCCGACATTCCTTTATATAAAACCCCAAGATTGCCGCTATACATATTGCCTGATACAAGGCGCAACATCAATATATCACAAACGCAAATTATACTACTTCTCTGGGCTGAAAAAACTGATTAATTTGAAAAATGTTATATGACAATGAACTCGTCACTCGTGCTGGGTGCAAGGAAGTATGATGTACATTTGTATTATTATAGACTAAATAATAAATTAAATAGAAAAAGAAAGTATACAAAATTCCAAAGAGTAGTCGGCCAAAACAATGGCACGGCTATTTGAATAATAGGAAAGTAAAGAGACAGAAAAATATAAAAAAGCGCAAGATCGCTCGCGTATAAAAAATCAAATGGATCATGACTATGGTGTTTAGTCAAAATGTGAGAATTTTAAATATTGAAAAAAATACATATTACAGCTAAATTAACTATGGTATACACGCCTAGCAAAATACAATTTGTATAGCACCGTGTGAAACAAAGTATATAATACGAATGTATACGTACCTATATACAATACAAAGTATATAATTCACGAGTATAATCAGTGATTTAATACATTATTCACTTATCATCACCTCCTCCTCGAATAGAAGGCCTGGACACTATTCTATAATTATTTTTCACTAAGGCGGTGTGGCCAACTAAAGGCCAGTGTGTGCCTATTACCAATTGGATAGGTCAAATAAAATTAGTAACCAGAGGGGTTTACTTATATATATCATTAGAATCCTTAGTTAGGTTCTATATTTTTAGACTCCAGAAGGGAAATTAATGCAGAATGAACTTCTTGTTGTGACTTGTTGGAAGAGAGGTCACCAGAACAGAAACTGTTCGCTTAAATAGAGTGCGAACTCTATTAAGTATTATAAAAGGTTCCAACAAGTCACAATCAAGTTAAAGTATTTATAACAGGGTAAAGTCAGAGTAGAGATGAGAAATAACAATTTAAAATGTTAACTTACAAATTTGTATTTAGCACTATCACAGATTTTATAAATAAGAAAAATAACAATTTTCACTCGCGTATAAAACTTTAGCAGGTCGATGATTTCGCTAGGAAGTTTGACAGGTAAAGAGATCAGACTCACTTGATGCGCAGCAAAGAATGCACACACAGGCCCCACTGGAGAACTACATACTCCAAAGCTGTCTAACGCAATAGACACGCCGCAACTTCAACGCTGGAGAACTACTCCAGAGCTGTCGGACACCCAAATATGAACGCACGCACACATCTCGAGCACACAAAAACTCACCTCGTCTCATCGCTACGCACGTCTTTGAACGAGGAATGATTTTGTTGGGACGCTGTCCCATCCTTCGTGTTATGCTTATGACTCGCACTCAGTCTCGCATACCCAAGGAGCTGCTCAACCACGACAACACGACGTCTACACGACACGGTCAACACGACGCTGTCAACACGTCACTGTCAACACACGCTGTCAACACGACGACAGTCAACGAAAACTTCGAAAACGCCAATGCAAGCCAACTGCACAGTTCTGCAAATTCGACAAGAATGTTTAGATGCCAATTACACTGCACAGTTTATCGGACTCCACGGACTACACTGACTCCACGGACTCCACAGCTTTGTGTACGAACAAGCCTCACCGACACACTGCAATTGTCAACGGGCTGAACGGGAACACTGTTTCCAAAGCAATCACATCTTGATCCGTCGCAATCATCATCAGCAACTAGGCAACAGTCCAACTAACACAAGTCTAACCATCTCTCCAAAATTGTAATGACTACAAAAATCTTCAGCAACGACTGCCTCAGCTCAGCCACACCATGACGTTCTACCAAGGTATCGTGCCATCTTCGATACCACTTGGAGGGGAGGAATGTGGCAGACCACATCTCGAAATTTCTTTCGAGCGCGCGCCTAGCGACGGCAAGTACATTTGTTTATCGCTAGGCCGAGTTCATCGCCCGCAACGTCAAATAAGTGACAATACTCCTCAACTGGGTATGACACTTCAAATCAATAAGTCTAGAAAGTTCGAGGACATTGAACTTGCTACCCCCAGCGCAGCACTATTTAAGGGAGTCTACACCTCTACACGTCGTCACTTCATTTCCGTATTTCCGTCACTTCGATTCGTCACATCACGCCGCCGTTCTCGACCACGCCGTCTCGCCGACACTTCGTCTCTCGACCACCGGTCATCTCTCGACCTCGCGAGCACGATGGTACTTCACCATGCGAAGATTCGGACACTTCGAACACACCCGCTAACTCGCTCGTTATACCTACTCATCGTGAGAAAGTTCCTTTGTAAGTTATTTCATCAATTGTAAATTTACCTTTAAGCCAACTATTAATTGTGATCAATATACTCATTGTTTCTTTTGACCATTCTTTCTTCTTCTCTCTAAACCACTGTCCTTGTGTTCTTATTTCAAATCATATCCACTTGGGATATAGTAAACTCTCTTTACTGGTAACCCCTCTGGTTACCACTTATATTTAATAGTAACCACTCTGGTTACTAACTACTGTTGATTGGTAACCCCTTTGGTTGTGAAAAATAATTTTAGTTCCGTGAATTATGTGAAAAGAATATAACTAAATTCGGAAGTGCGGTTTTGCTTATGTATATCGCGATTGTCGGAGTATTTTTTTTACTTAAAGCAGTGCCGTACAGAAAAATTTTTAACAGTGTTTGTTTGTGTGAAATTATAAAGTGGGTACCAATATATACCTTTGTTTACAATCTCAGAATAAAATGAATGTGTACTATGCATGTGTTATTTGAATGCAACATTTATGACAAAGAATAACTAAAAACCGAGAAACGCGGGTGATTTTTAAACGCGATTGCATAGAATTCAGCGCGATTGTTTCGCGGGTGTAGTGTAGTGTACCCATCGTGAGAGATTCAAAAACCAATTCGTTCTTTTTCTAAACTAGTAAAAGAAAAGAGTGATCTGAGGAAAATCGGTAAGTGTTGTTTAATGTTATTGTAATGAAAAATACCACTGTTGTGAATGCATATTTATCGTTTTTCGGCCTCGGGCCGGTACTAGATAAATACCGATGTTTTGTAAATACCAGTAGCTTGTGAAGCTTAGCTGTTAAGCTGTTTGATAACGATTGTGTTCATATTCACGTCGGGGTCACCAATAAAGCTGATTGGTAACCAAAGGGGTTACCAATCAACAGTAGTTAGTAACCAGAGTGGTTACTATTAAATATAAGTGGTAACCAGAGGGGTTACCAGTAAAGAGAGTTTACTATATCCCAAGTGGATATGATTTGAAATAAGAACACAAGGACAGTGGTTTAGAGAGAAGAAGAAAGAATGGTCAAAAGAAACAATGAGTATATTGATCACAATTAATAGTTGGCTTAAAGGTAAATTTACAATTGATGAAATAACTTACAAAGGAACTTTCTCACGATGAGTAGGTATAACGAGCGAGTTAGCGGGTGTGTTCGAAGTGTCCGAATCTTCGCATGGTGAAGTACCATCGTGCTCGCGAGGTCGAGAGATGACCGGTGGTCGAGAGACGAAGTGTCGGCGAGACGGCGTGGTCGAGAACGGCGGCGTGATGTGACGAATCGAAGTGACGGAAATACGGAAATGAAGTGACGACGTGTAGAGGTGTAGACTCCCTTAAATAGTGCTGCGCTGGGGGTAGCAAGTTCAATGTCCTCGAACTTTCTAGACTTATTGATTTGAAGTGTCATACCCAGTTGAGGAGTATTGTCACTTATTTGACGTTGCGGGCGATGAACTCGGCCTAGCGATAAACAAATGTACTTGCCGTCGCTAGGCGCGCGCTCGAAAGAAATTTCGAGATGTGGTCTGCCACACTATCATTAAAAATCGCATTTTAAACCAAACACATTTGTTCAAAATTTTGACATAAAATAAAAAAAAAATACTTTTCAATATAACTAGTTGCATGTAACACATGAGATCCAACTGTCGATAGCGATAGTATGTATACTTGAAGAATACGTACCAAACTATCCATAAATCCAAAATATCGAATATTTTCAGATATTTTGTTTTATATACAAAACATGTAGGTATGTATGTGCCTATTTGCGTTTTCTGTGTTTATTGTCTATAACGAATCTGTCAAATTGTCAATAACCTTAAATGAAACGTGACGCCAAGCGAATTATTATAACAGGCATAACAGCACATTATTTCACTTGTTTCATTACACAACATGGTACGTTTTAAATTTTTTATACCGATCGATGTTTTTTGTTAATTAAAACTAGTTGCATGTAACACATGAGATCCAACTGTCGATAGCGATAGTATGTATAGTTGAAGAATAAGAATCAAACTATAAACCCATAAATCCAAATTATTGAAAATTTTAACACATGTTGGTATGTATGTCAAGATAGGACAGTATGGAGGTCAGTCCTGTTTTCCTACCCGGAATATGAAAACAGCATGATGGTTCTGTATGTATGTTTGGAGATTAAGTACCTATCAAACTATTAAGTCTTCTTACATATTGTGTATAGGGGACTGCAATACAAATTGTATGAAGCAATGTCGTCACTAAATTCAATTTTTATAAAAATTGTTAAAAAAAGTTTGAGATGTGCTAATACAATATTCATATTTTTTATAGAAAATTAAATTATCTAGTTCGGGTGTTTCGGCTTTTTTCGATATTTAAAAAAAAAATTGAAATATAGGCAGTTAAACTCATAAATTTATCATAAAAAAATATTTTTCTTAATAAAAAATGTTTGAGAAACCCTGGAATTTTTTTGATAAAAATTATTTGAGATTTTGTGTTTGTCTATATTTGTACCAATTTTCAGCGTTCTAGCTTTTATGGTTACTGATATATATGAAAAAATAAAGTAAAAATTCAAAAGTTGATAACCCCTGACTGAAACAAAAATTCAAAATTCTGAGTATAATAGTTTTGTGGGCCTATAACTGTTTATATATTCTGAAATTTTGGGCTCTGTAAATTGAGCGGATCAAAAGTTATAAGGGGGGGGGGACGACACACACACACACACACACACACACAGACACACACACACACACACACACACACGAAATGTTCTACTCCGAATTCTGAGTAAATCCGTGTATGGAACATATATGCTGCGAAGCCTCTAAGTTGGTGTTTTTTGACTTCAAAGTTGGAAAAGCCGTGAAAAAAGTAGACCTCTCCATACAATTCTCGCGTATCCTGGCTTGAAACATTGTCGATATGTTAAGAGAACAAAGTTCTCCTGAACAAATCGACAGTTGGATCAATCATTGTAGTGACAAAATGTAGGTATGTATATTTTACAGATGGATCTGGAACTAAGTGATGATGGTAAAATAATAATATTTTATGTAGAACATCTAGGAATGCACGGACTATTAGAAACAGGGTGGATCATTTTATAAAGTGGGATGAAAAAACATCATAAAAATAAAGTTTTAAAATGCGTGCCTGACGTTTCAATATGGCTGATAGTCTGTTTTTGTTGTTGTCAGGCAATTCCAGGCAATACGTTATCATTTACATATGTAAGAAAAAAGAAAATAAATATCAAATACACGAACCCCTTATATATTTAACAGTCTTATTCTTAATAACTTATGTTAGATTTAAAACAGTATATAACAACAGTACTGAAAATCAATATTCATAATATCATATAATAATATAAGGCAATAATGCTATATAACGGTTACATTACGCTTATATATTAAAAGATAAACACGGTCCCAGGTTGTTTTAACAGCAATATAAGAAGAGTATAAGGACCGAACATTTCCGATAAATCCCGAATATTACGTGTCAATTATTTCTGACATTTGTGAAGCGACGTGAATATTTGTTTTCTATTTATTTTCATAAATTAATAAAACAACAGATAATTATAAATACAATCAAACATATTGCTTCGCGTCTTTATTTAAAAAAATACGAATTTCAAAAAGTTTTTGTCATAACCACTGACAGATCAAATGGGTATTTCTTTATTGCTCCAGTTTTCGCTACAGTTTTTCATATAAATATCTATATAATGTTATTGAACAAACTATATAAAAATTAACCCCAAACACTATAAGAAAATATTGTATATTTTTTTTCAAAACATCGACAAATGTCAAATCACTGGAGAAACATGAATGAATTGCAACGTTGTCAGCTTAAACAGTAACATGACAACGATATTGTTATATTGCTATATAAAGGTTATTATGAATAGTCAAGAATATAAGTGCTTATACTGTGTTTTAGTTATATAATGTTTTTTCCGCAGTATAAGGAAATATTATGAAATATTATATAACTAAAAAAAATATTATTAAATATTATAAATATTATTTCGGCCAGCGCCGTTTATAAAAAGACTAACAGTCTTGGATGAAATATAAAATAAAACTGATAGAAAAACAGTTTATTTGCGCCAAAAAATAATTTCAATCGATGTCAGATATCATAAGAAATATATAATATTTACACAGAACATAAAATCTGGTCGCAAATTGACTGCCGCTAGAAAGAGATGGAATAATATGTGTAAAAAGCAATGCTGACTCCATAGAATCAGCTTTGTTAAAATATTATCTCATTTCATTCGAGTTTCTTTCGTTAGAAAAAGATAATATACTTATATAACCATGTGCGCGTAATAAGGACAACATATGAACGAACAACGGCGCGTCGTTTGAAAGAAATGCACATAAGTTTACTTCTATCTTATCTGTGCGCGTTACAAGAATATATATTATAGATTCTGTTAGTGGGATTTAGTCAGATTTAGTCAACGTGTCTCTCTCAGCTAGTTACAAATAATATTATTTTGTTACGTTCAAACTTTCGCGATTTATATTATAATGAATGATGTAAAAATGTGTACTTATTTAATGCATAGTACTTAAATATTGTGTACTTAGTTAATTTCAAATTATTGTTCAATGAAAATCCCGATAGCAAATATCTTTCTAATATATTTTAAAACATTGACTTTTCTATTAAGACACCGCGAAGTGCGAATGTCCACATTATCCATAAAAAAGTATCAACATTTGTTTATTTTATTTTACTTTATTAAAAGGGTACATCGACTGACATCCAGATCACAATTCTCACAAAAAGAAAACAATATTGGTTATTACTACGAGTGCTGGACGTCCAATTATGGATGCACACATGCAAGTTACACAAGTATGAGTTACATAAATTAGAAATAATGCGGCTACAAAAGTTAATTAAAAAAGAAAAAGAAAAAAATAGTTACACAATTCAAGAAAGTTACATAAGAAGAAGCAAAAAAAAACAGGCACATAAGAAGTCAAAAAAGGCAAAATAGCGTACATAAACAGCACTGAGACCTTCCTTAAAACAACACGCGCGAGTCAACTTTTTTTTTAAAAACAGAGAGCGAATCCGCAAACACGTCAAGATCAGGACACTCCCTTGTCATATCGTTATACTGTCTACACATTCTTGGTATGGGACTGTAATACATAAAGCTGGTCCGAAGTATATTAATGTGAAAGGTATCGGCGAATCTCAGCGATCTTCTAGGAATATTCAGTTGTATGTCTTGTAAAAGTCTTGAGTCTTTGTTTATTCACTTTAGGGACATTGTATGACTGTCCATTAATAAATCCCGTGTTGCTTTTATTGATAATTGAAATGGAAATAGGTAATTACAATATGTGAAAACAATACTTCAAAATGAATTATCCCTTATGATGTATGACATCATAAAGTGATCAAGCAATGACAGACCGTTTATAATTTTGATGAAAAATTAAGCTTTTATTGTTTAATTGTTAATTAAACTGTACCATTTCGCAGCTCTCATTAGTATTTATTTATTTATTTATTTATTTATTTATTTATTTATTTATTTATTTATTTATTTATTTATTTATTTATTTATTTATTTATTTATTTATTTATTTATTTATTTATTTATTTATTTATTTATTTATTTATTTATTTATTTATTTATTTATTTATTTATTTATTTATTTATTTATTTATTTATTTATTTATTTATTTATTTATTTATTTATTTATTTATTTATTTATTTATTTATTTATTTATTTATTTATTTATTTATTTATTTATTTATTTATTTATTTATTTATTTATTTATTTATTTATTTATTTATTTATTTATTTATTTATTTATTTATTTATTTATTTATTTATTTATTTATTTATTTATTTATTTATATATTTATTTATTTATTTATTAAAGACACCAACAGAACATTGAAATATACACACACAAGTTAACACATGATACAAACACATTAGGTCTCCAATGCTCCAATGACAGGCGTCTGTCACATACTACTAAATATTAATTTAAATAAAAAAAAAAACAATCATCGCCTAAAACGTATTTACATAAGATTTGCAGTAAAATAACACTAGTAACGGTGATAAAACAAAAGCCTTAATAATGTCTACATAAAAATGACATTAGTATTTTCGTTATCGCCATTTTTTTTACCCCTAAATCATTATATTTCGTTCATATCCCTCACACATGCATGTTCTCTATTGGGATAAATAGCCTTCACGAGACTCTCAATAATAATGGTGAAATTAATATTGATTGATTTTGCTACATAATATGGAATATCTGATAAAAGTACTATGTACATTCACAAAGATATTCATAAAGTTACATGGAGGTCTCCGGATAGCCGTACAAATAACAATAAATACCCGACTGACTGAAGGTACGTATCATACAAAGGAGCCAATTGCGACTCTGACCACTTTTCAGTGGTTTTTAAAGTTAGAGCACGAATTGTTTAAGGCCAACCAACGGAAAGATAAAACAAAATAAATGTTGAGCTTTAAAAGTCTTGGAGATAATAGCAAGGTTCAAGGAGGAATTAGATAGGATAAACAATAGTGTAGACATAAATAAAACAGAAACTGAAATATGGAACGACTGCCAAATAAACACCAAAGAAGCTGCACTAGTTGTACTTCGAAACGTGAAATAGACCAGAAGACCTGAATGAATTGATGCAAACCCCTAAGCGCTGGGCGCAACACTAAGGAACTGTTGAATAACGAAACTACCACAAGAGAAAAGACATCAATAACCTCTTGGATCAAAATGAAGATAACCATCCGGACCCAACCTTGGAAGCCTTCTCAAAAATAATAAGTCTCCAGGTCACAATGGAATAAAAGGTGAGCTACTCAAAAATGGTGGAGAAGCAATAGATAGACTCATGCACACAATTGTTGGCAAGATATGGGACTACTGATCTTTTATCACTGTACTCTAATTGCACGAATGGTCTATCTCCGAACCGGCGCAGGCGGCCGCTTATAAAAATATAGCAAGGGAAAAGTTTAACGGTATGGTGTAGAAATAACGAAGAAAATTTGTATACATTTTTTTGCCCTTAGACAAATACTGGGAAAGTATAGGTAATATAGAAACCCACCATTTATATTATATATACTTTAGAATAGAAAAATAAATATCTTATCTGTAATCATTGTACTATTGTAATTGCCTCACAATTAACATGTATTGGTAAGAATCCGAATTAGATGAGAACTATCGTTTATCTTCATTTTTTAATTTTATTTTCCTAACATCATTAACATTAGTCAGAATTAATACATCTACACAAAACACTTCTTTTGTTTTTTTTTATATCAAAAATACTACCTTTTTTCAGAAATACTCGTTAAACTCCCCTTTAAAAGCATGGAAATTATATAACAAAATTATAATTGTTTATTTCTAAAACAAATGCATGACGATGGTACCGGGATGTAAGGGTTCTAAGCAACGTGCCTTTATACGGTGTCAGAAAGTATTATGAATATTTTGAACTTAATTTTAGTCTCGAATTGTATTATTAAATGCCATTTTTTTCGTTAGCAAAAATTATTAAGGTATATAATTTTAATTGATTTAGGGAAACAGACATACATATCTTGTCAATTGCAATTTAACACGTGTAAAATAAAGAATTGTCACATTTTCAGATTAAAAACAAAAAGAATCGCTATCCCCGTCGGAAATAGAATCCGGGATTGACGAATTTTCTTTCTATAATATCGATTCATTCGAATGATTTATCTACATAGATGCAGTGGAAAAGACTACTACTATACTTAAGGATTAAGTATCAGATCATACAAAAAAATTTACAAATCAAAATATTATATTCCATCTTATATTCTGTTATAGCCGAAAAACAGTGTTGTCGAAAAACAATAATTTTTATTTTTTTCCGCGGCAACATTTTGGCGGAAGACTACTAGCGCCCCTGACGGCGTGAGAGAACGACAAGGCCTGGAGTAAGGATGTCGCTGTACCCTGGGGCGGTATATTCTGGTCGGCGTCTTTTCGTGTGTTCGCGTGTGTTTGACAGTTCGTTTCGGTAGATGCCACGTGTTTTTATTTGTTGTCTGTTGTTTTTTTTTTATTATTTTTTAATTGCCATGGACCAACTAAACTGATATTTTGAATAAATGCGCCGTACTACTACAATTTCATAGTGTCACCATCATTTGTCTCCTTTTCTTCCCCACACCTTGGCTTGATGTTTCCTCGTGGTAGACGAGAGGTCTCATCAAATGGCTTGCCAACGTGTGGCTTTTGCGAATAGACATTTGCACGAATCAACACCCTGAGATCAAACACGTGGGGAAGAAAAGTGATGTTTATTTGTTGTGTTTCGAACTGTAAATTTGTGCTGTGCTGAAAGACGAACCATGTGTTTTTTTACCGTTTCCGAATTCGAGAAAAAAATTCGGTGGCGCCTGCAAACTTTTAGTGATATTAAAATTCAAAATGATATTGTTTTTCGTCAAAAAAGTAGGGTGGAATTGTTATAGCCGAAAAACAGTGTTGTCGAAAAACAATAATTTTTAATTTTTTCCGCGGCAACATTTTGGCGGAAGACTACTAGCGCCCCTGACGGCGTGAGAGAACGACAAGGAAGCTTATAGCACGCGCGATGGCACGCGCTCTCTTGGCATTCGACGCTGGTGGAGGACGGACGGTTTGGTGTGACGCCGTCATCGGTCGACACGCGCGTCTCGATGGCGGCCATATTTCAAGAGCACGAGGAGGTCTGTGTGACAGGACCCGTCACGCGCATGGACGCTGATGGTGCCCCAGAACCAAGATGAGGGCATCAACAGGACAGGAGGTTGGAGGCATGGCGCAGTGTGGGGCCACCGCGTAGGGAACGCGGCGGCTCGCAGATTGGACCACGAAGGGCAATCCGTGTCGTCTGGGGCGTCGGTTCGCCTTCCGGTGAGGTCCCGACTGGTATGCCACCTCTGTCGAGATGCGCCGTCATAGCGTGCCGTGGGGCACAGAGCCAGCCATGGGTGACGGTCTGGAGGAGGAGATCAGGAGGAGAATAAGAAACCACGCCGGACACGAGGAAGACCTGCTAGCCTGATGCAGAGGCTGGGCCCCACCGATCTACCGTCACCACGTGGAAGACAGTGACATGCCTGGAGTAAGGATGTCGCTGTACCCTGGGGCGGTATATTCTGGTCGGCGTCTTTTCGTGTGTTCGCGTGTGTTTGACAGTTCGTTTCGGTAGATGCCACGTGTTTTTATTTGTTGTCTGTTGTTTTTTTTTTATTATTTTTTAATTGCCATGGACCAACTGAAATGAAATGAAAAAATGAAATGAAATTATTTATTTCCATTTACACATATATATAAAAACAATAACAAAAAATAGCTATATTTTAAAAAAAATATATACTTATCATAAACATAGTACTTATATATAATTTTTCGTATTTGGAAATTTACTGCCTCACTAGACAAGTCTGTTCTGAGGCAGTACTGTTTCAATTTGCCCAGTGGTTACATGTTTTTGAAATATAACAGACATAATCAAATTGCCGTTAGGCAATAAGTCCGCCATTTGTACTAGCTATTAAGTAATGTACATGTACAATAAGTGTTTTAAATAAATAAATAAACATAAACAGGAAAGAAAAAGTATCAGAAAATTTACCGTGAACTCTCATTTTATTTTAGTCCATATAATTGTAGTGGAAACGTTTGATGGAACCAAGCTGCGGCAACGATTTTCAGGTTATGAAGGCACAGAGCAGTGAACTATGTTAGGATATTTAACAAGACATGAGCAGATTGTATTCTACCATTTCTTCTCAGCCAATCAATTACCAGTTTTTTGAAGTTTGTTTCGTCGCTTGAGATATTGTGTTCAATGTCAGGTAATATTTTATTGTAGAGTCTAGGAGCAAGAAAAGGGTAATGTCGCTGGGCAAAAGTCGTCCTTATTAGTGGAGGTCTTATCTGTAGTCTATTTCGGGTACTGTTGGAGAAAACGTAGTCAGGTAAGAATTCCGTCATATGTTTATGAAGATAGGTCATTATAGTTTTCATGTATAACTGTCTAATATCTAAAAAACCACTGTCTGTGTAAATTTGGTCCGTGGAGTATCTTTTAGGTTTTTTGTACATAATTTTTATTATTGAACGTTGTATTCTTTCTAGTGGTTCTAAAATTGTTTTTGCCATTCCTCCCCAGCCTATAATTCCATATTCCAATGTTGTTTGTACAAGTGCAAAGTAGATTGTTCGTAGTATATTAGTTTCCAACATATCTCGTAGCATTCTAAAAACATAAGTCATTTTTCTACATTTATTAGTTTGGTGTTCTATATGGTCTTGCCATCGTAAATTTTCGTCAATGTATATTCCTAAGTATTTGTACTTGGGGACTCTTTTCAGTGGTAAACATTGGCAGTTTGTCAAAGTTCTGCAGTTATGTATTGTTAAGGTCTGGTCATATTGTGGTTGTGTCCTAGTGGTAATACTAAAGGTCATATACTCTGTCTTCGTAGTATTAATAGTAAGTAAGTTATAGTCCATCCAGTCTTTTACCCCACACAACTCACTACGTGCCTTCTCAAATGTAGTCTCCCATAGTTCGGAGCTATAGGTGAGCACTGTGTCATCAGCAAAGGCAATAACTTTGCCGGTTTGGATTTTTTTTAATAAGTCGTTAATATAGACAAGGAATAAAGTGGGTCCCAGGACGCTGCCTTGTGGCACTCCAAATCGAACTGTTTTCGAATCACTCTTACTCTGTCCAACTTTGACCATTTGTTGCCTATTAGAAAGATAACTCTTAAACCAATGGAGTCCGTTATCTCTTATTCCTATGTTATCCAGCTTTTTTAGTAATATCACATGGGATACCGTATCGAATGCTTTCGTCAAATCTAAGTATATAGCTAAGCACTTTCGTCCATTATCCATTTCCTTTGCTAAATATCCTGTGAGTTCCTTTATAGCATCCGTTGTACCTCTACCCCCTCTAAAGCCGTATTGATCGTTAGATAGTAGATGGTTAGAATCTAAAAAAGTCATCAGTTGTTGGTTGGCGATTTTTTCGTAGATTTTAGATATTGTATTGAGCAGGGTTATTGGTCTATAATTTTTAGGATTTTGGTGATCTTCGCCCTTATAAATGGGAGTTATGAGGCCTTGTTTTAGATGATCAGGAAATATTCCTTGGGATATACTTAAGTTTATAGCATATGTTAGTGGTTTCGAGATATAATCCACAGTTTGTTTCAGTAGTTTGGTACTGATACCATCTAGTCCAAGTGCACAGTCATTACGTAGCGTTTTAATAACTGTCTTGACCTGTTCTATCATTACAGTTAAGAAATCAAATCTAATGTGAACCTCATTTTCATTTATTAGATTGTTTACAAGATCATTCTCATTTTTGTTTATTGTGTTCATTAGGTGTTCGGCCAGGTTGTCTCCAATATTTGTGAAGTAATTATTCAATATGTCAGCTATTTTCTGTTCGTTTTCAATAATTTCATTTCCGTTCCTAATTTTCTCCACTCTTTTCTGATCCTTCTTATGCCCAAAGTTATCTCTTACTATATTCCATATTGTTTTAGACTTATTTGTACTCTGGTGTATCTTTTCTTTATAGTAGTCTTGTCTTGTTTTCTTTATAATATTAGAGCAAGTATTTCTGTATTGTTTGTAGTATAATTGTAAAGCGTAATTATTAGGGAATCTTTGAGCTTGCTTATGTAATTTGTTTCTCTTGTGTATAGCCTTTACAATACCGTCTGTAATCCAAGGTTTTATTTTAAGAGTTCTATGATTAATAATTTTGACTGACGTATGATTTTTGAGTAATTTATCCAGAGTAGATAGAAAATTATTGAGCGCAATATTTGGATCACTTGTGTCATAAACAGCTTTCCACGTCTCTTGTTTCAACACATTTATTAGAGATTTGTAGTTAGTTACATTAATATATCGTCTTGTATCATTTTTATATTTTGACTCTGTGTATAACTCTACAGTTGTGATAAAGTGATCTGTAATGCTGCTGTGAACAGTGTTGGATTTAACTTTCATTTTAGTATTTACAAATATGTGATCAATACAAGATGCATTGTTATGGGTGACTCTAGTAGGGTCATTTATTGCTGAAGCGAGACCTAGTTCACACATTATTTCGAGATAGCTATTTGTTATTTCATTACGTGCATCAAGAATATTTATATTAATATCTCCAGCAAAAATTATGTTGGAATTACCCTTAAGTTCACTCAAACACTGGTCTAATGTATTTAAGAAAAGTGTAGGGTCGCTGTAGCTTGGGGATCTATATGTTGCCAGTATAACTACCTTCTTTTCTTCAATAGCTATCAACACATGACTTGCATCCTGCAAGTATGAAGTCTTACGGGTTGGTTTGAGTGCTCGTCTAGCATATACAACTACTCCATCAGATCTATTTGCATGGTTATGGCTAAGGAAGGAATCGTATTCTTGTATCTGTGGTGGAGTATCACTTTCACCTAGCCAGCACTCTGTTAATATTATAACATCAGGTTTAATTATTAACTGATGGTAGAAGATGAAAAATTCGTCGAAGTTCTTCCAGATACTACGAATATTCGTATTAATAACTTTCAACGAATTTTCATCTGAAAAGGTATTTTGGAAATTTTCGGAGTTTGTTATGCTGTTACTTTCTATCAGTTGCAGGTTTTCAATTTCGGTTTGTAGACTATCCATTTTTCAAATCATCAAGTTTACCAATTTTACTAAATATACCAATCAGCTTCATTCCAATCATCATTTCCCTACTTGTAATGAGATGTAATAATAATAAAATAGTGAATGATACTAAATTTTTCTCAGTTTTTAAAGTGAATATAAGACAGTTCTGCAAGAGGTATAAAGATTTTATATATTCACATCGAATGAGTGTCATGTTAAGTGAGGCAGTTATATCATAAAGTAATCGTATAAGCAATATTATTATAGTATATGAAAGTAAATAAAAGCACATGTAAGTTTTTAAAAAATAAGAAATAGAGTTCTGTACAGTATATAGTGAAGAAGCTATAACACAAAGTAATAAGTCTATCAAGGTAGCTCCATCACAAAATAATAAAATAATCATTATCAATAGTACATAAGTCTTTAAAACATAAATAAGATAATTTTGATAAACACCATAACTACAAATGATCGATGAATATGCACCAAACACGGCCGGGATCAAATCAACACTATTGCAATTAAAAATTAAGAGCATCAATATAAAACTTGGGTAAGTAGGGTTCGGTACAAAGACAGTGATGGTTACTAAGAGAGATGGGGATATGGTATGGTAGAGTTGGAAAGGGAATGTGAACAGAATTTTCGTGTATTTTTTTATACGACATTGAACTTCAAGACAGTCCGGGGGAAAAGCACAGTTTCGGTACCAATTCACAGCAGGATAGATCGTTGTTCTCATGTAATCCTTTGTAGGTCCCTTTCCGTTCCAATGTGGATAGCTGGGGAAGTACGGTTTTTCCTCACAAATATTCGGCATTCTCTTGTCCATACAAATTCGTACTTTTTTGAGTTTGTAATTTCCTTTGTCTTGTATAATATGAACTTGTTGTATGATGTAAGATGCTCATTTAGATATATTGGACACGATTCCTTATACCCTAGTCTGTCAGCCTTTATGCCTAACTAAACTGATATTTTGAATAAATGCGCCGTACTACTACAATTTCATAGTGTCACCATCATTTCTCTCCTTTTCTTCCCCACACCTTGGCTTGATGTTTCCTCGTGGTAGACGAGAGGTCTCATCAATTCAAAGAAGAAACTTTGAAAATTAAATGTTATACTCATTCATTGTAATGAATTTATATGTTTTAATTTATTTATTCAACATATTATAATACTCAACCAAAGGAATAGTATAAGCACGTTTTTTTTTTGGTAAATTATTGAAATTTTGCATGTTAACTCTATTATCATGTAATATCGTGATAGGTCTCTTGAATTTGAATTTGAATTTTTAGTTCCCGCTCAGCCTACAGCACGGCTTTGTTTGAAGGAGGTAGTGATGCAACGGATAAATACCATAGACTAACGAAATTGTAGTCTATGAATCAGAAACTTTATAGTCTATGATTTTTTTTCTTTTTTTTTTTTACCTTTCATCTTTGTTCAATCGCTTTGCGCTTTATCTATGTTATCTTGTTTTTGTGCATTTATCATTGAAGCATTGAATTTGACTCGTGTCTTGCGTTACAGCGCTTATTTTATGATTTACTTAGTTTAAGTTTTAAAAAAATATTAGTGTATTTAATAAGAAGTCAGAAATTAAGTTA
Organism: Molanna angustata; assembly: GCA_963576475.1. Taxonomy (NCBI): domain Eukaryota; kingdom Metazoa; phylum Arthropoda; class Insecta; order Trichoptera; family Molannidae; genus Molanna; species Molanna angustata. The sequence goes on from OY754966.1 coordinate 41,512,388, forward strand.
TTTGACGTAAAAGTATTTCATAACAATAAAGAATGACGAATAAAATAGAAGCCGAGTACACGGATATAGTCAACAGAAATGCGTGGTCCGCAGTGTATCAGGTAGTTTTTTCTTGGGATTATTATTTATTTCTAAGACCCTTACTTTTGTATACTGTTTTGTTATCAACTTTGGTGTTTTTTTTATACAGCGCATTAGAGAAACGTGTGAAAAGTATGAATTGACGTACGTCGAAGCCAAAAAACCTCAAAATACATCATTCAATCGGTACATGGATGTTAATCCGTTTGATCATAGCAGAGTTATTTTGCGTAGAGGTTCTCAAGATTACATCAATGCGAATATTGTGAAGGTATGTATGTTTTCACTATAACATTCATTTGTTGATTTTTATACTCATTTATTTGTTTATCTTACATTATTTCTCAATCAATTAGGCACTGATGAATTTAAATTGAATTGTCCTATGTGAACTAGTGATTAGTCACTGATTTTTGTTCCTCCTTCAATTCTTAGAATAGAAAAATAAATATCTTATCTGTTATCATGTTAGTGTTGTAATTGCCTCACAATTAACATGTATTGGTAATAATCTGAATCAGATGAGAACTATTGTTTATCTTCAAATTTTTATTTTGTTTTCCTATCAATTGAGATGAATCTTGTATATATATATATATATATAGTAATGTTAGTCTATCTCAGAAGTTAATGCATCTATACAAAATACTTCTTTTGCTTTTATACTGATGTGTGGGTATACACGCATGTGTTGTGCTTTACTTTTATAAGGTAATCTGCACCCACACATCTGTCGCTGGTTACCCCACATTGTGGAATATACCGTGATGCTACAAATGAATTTTCAATTTAAAAAAATATGGTGTTAAAAATACAAAAAAAAAATTTAAGTGTATATAGTATTTATTCGGGGAATTGCATTATAAATTAAAATAAAAAGGTTTTTTATTCTACATATTCATTCAATATAAACATCATGAATGTAATATAAAGTCAAAATTTATTTATTTAAAACCAACTTCAAAATGGAGGAGGTTATCGATTCAACATGATTTTTTTTATGGAATGTTCACCTATAATTCTATAATTTATTGTTTGATCTCAATGATTTTTTTTTTCATTAGAAATCGGGTACCTCATGGGTGTTCCCATTTAAATTTGGTTAAGATCCGATCATGGGTTTCATGAGAAAATCTCCAAAGTCTCCAATTTGCAAGGGCATCTCTGACGATTCCCAGACAATTGGCCGTGGACAATTGACCGTACGCCCTTTTTACCGTTTGGACAATTTATTGTGAGGACAATTTACCGTGGGGACAATTTATCGTACTGACAATAGGCCATGGGGACAGTTTACCGTACGGACAATTGACCGTGAGGACAATTGACCGTGAGGACAATTTATCGTATGGACAATTTACCGTGCGGAAACTTTTTTCTTTCTTTTTTCGTTTGAGTTAAATAAATTACGTGAGTAAAAAAATGTTCGTTTATGGCGACGAACCGATTGCATTATTTTTTTATTTCAAGATACTAGGATAAATCCAATATGTGACAGTGATTAAAACGAAATTTTACTAAATAAGCGGTAATTATCTAGTTCTAATTTGCTACATTTTGAGATATATAAGAAGACGTCTGTTCTTAAACTTCTTCTTGATCTTTTTCTCATTTTTCGAGATGGATATCGATTTATACTAATAAGAATGTTTAGATTTCGAAACAATTTAAACTTCTTTATTTTCTTTTGAAATGGTGAGAAACCAATATGGCGGCCGTGATTTAAGGATGAGTTTTCAAAGTGAATGATTATGTTGGGTTTATCGAGTTTTAATTTGCTACATTTTGAGATTTAAGAAGACGTCTGTTCTTAAAATTCTTCTTGTTCTTTTTTTGATTTTTCAAGATGGATATCGATTCATACTAATTGAAAGGTGGAGATTTCGAAATAATTTAAACTTCTTTGTTTTATTTTGAAATTATAAGAAAATTTTGTGGAAAAATACGGTATATTAGTTCATTAATTTTAAAATGGATTTCCACTCTGTTAACACTAAAGGGTCCTTTGCAAATTTAGTGCAGCGTATCTTTTCTCTGAAGATAAAAAATCCTTTATAATTAATTACTTCAAAACCTCATTTTTTAACATAAATACAAAAATACATCACAGTAGTAAACATCTATTATGTATAAACAATAATAATCTTGAATCTATTTTTTCACTTTTTTTAAAGTGATAATTCCTCGTAACAGGTGTTTTTCCTACAAACTCAACGTGTCCCAGACACCAAAGTGCAGTACATTCAGAATAATTTAACTTGATATGCTCTTATAAATCAACATAAATAAAAGGGTAAACTTAGCATGTAGACACAACAAATTTATAAATTAAGTTTTTAAAAGATATTTTATATTAAAAATAAATTTGTTGCATTTTTAATAAACTTTGTTGAGTTTGTGGGGAAAACAACTCTGTTATGAGGAATGATGACATTGTTGCTTTTAAAAAAGTGGAAAAATAGATGTAAGATTATTATTGTTCATAATAAATTACGTGAGGTTTTGACATAATTAATTATAAGGATTATTTTTTCTTGAGAGACAAGATTAGCTGCATTAAATTTGCAAACGACCCTAAAACTTTAAAATCTAAAATATTGCTCATACCGTAAAATATTTATTTTTTGTAATTGTTTTCAGATGGACCGAGCCAATCGCAAGTATATCTTGACCCAAGGTCCGTTACCTGCGACAGCGGGACATTTCTGGCTGATGGTGTGGGAGCAGAATTGCCGTGCCATTCTGATGCTTAATAAGGTTATTGAAAAGGAACAAATTAAGTGTCATTGGTACTGGCCTTACGATAACGGTTCTCAATACGCCATGGACTTGGAAGACGTCGGTTTGCACATAGAACAATTATCTAAAGAGGACTTCTCATATTATTCGATGAGGACATTTAAGTAAGTATAATATGTCCTTGTTAAACAAGTACATATACATCTTCCTACGTTCCCATCCCAAATCTTCAGAATGTGATAACTTTTTAGTAGATGTATGTTAAATATATATGTGACAGAATATATCTGTTACTTGTCTGAGAAGAGTGTTTTACATTAGTCTTAATAGGTACTAAGAAATCCTAAGTAAGTCAACTACATATACATAAATTAATTAGAGCAAAACACATAATGATAATATACAAAGATATTATTATGTACCTTAGATAATCTTAATATTACTTACGTATGTAGATTATATGAAGAACTTACCATATTATAAGTTATTAATCAGTATTAACAATGGAGCAATTCATTTCTATAATGTGATTATGTATGAGTGGCATGTAAAATTCTTTTACCTCTTCTCTAATATTGGTCAATAAAAAAATCATTTTGGTACAATAAAACAATTAGTTTCAAGTTTCACTGTAATAAATGAGGGCATATAACCTCAAACATTGCATTAGGAATATTTTGAAATAACATTACTCAAATACATGAAACAGTGTGATTCAAATTTTTTTTGTTTTACGGATGAATATGGCCTTGTAACAAGTACGTATACATTCTCATACATTCCCTAAACTAAGCATAAATCCTTGTACTATAGGTGAAAGAAATCGGTCATAGCAGGATTCGAACTCGCAACTACTGGATTACTAACTGCTCAAAAAAAGTTTTCACAATACACCATACACACAAAAACATTGTCACAAATCTCACAGTGTGCAAGATAGAAGAATGCGGTGTTCGGTTCTCACTGCCATTCCATTGAGGAAAATAGAAGGGGAGAGTAAAAAAAATACACTTGTCTATAGAGGCACATACAATATCAATATGAATTTGATCACTCAATTTTGACATACATAAGCTATTTTATTTCTGTTATATACATTTTTCACACAAATATGAATTTTATTTCACATTGATATGGCAGACCATAATTTTTTTTCTTTAAAATTTGACAATGCTTGAATGCATTTTTAAATTAATTTACCTCAATTTTCCAGACCATGTGAGCATTTTGAAAATTTGGATGGATGAAATCATAGAGAATAAATTAACGAGAGATCTATGAAAAACTAATCAGCTCTAGGTCTATGCACTTTACACATATGATGTTAATATGAAGTCGATCGGACTTGTAGTGTGGGCTGTAGAGAGGACATAAAAAGGATAATCCTTACAGCATACGCCATACATACAAACACATCACAATGAAACTCATAGTGTGCACTCTCTAAATTTATGTAAAAAAATTCGTTTAAAAATTGTGAAATCATGACTCCACTATTCCATAGTGTGGGGAGTAAAAGTACAGAATATTTATTACCCAGCAACTGAGTATTGATCAAATGTGTGTGTTCTTTGTCTTCTTGTACAAGTTTAATAAATTATTAGTTTTACAAATTGTTTAAGAATACTGTGATATAATGTTGTATATTTTCTTTCTTTAACTTAGACTAACAGATGTCGAGACCAACACAAGTAGAGAAATTATTCAATTTCACTACACAACATGGCCAGATTTCGGTGTACCCAGTTCTCCGCATGCTTTTCTGGGATTCCTTTACAAAGTCAGAGATTCTGGCTGCTTAGATCCTTCCGTTGGACCTCCTGTTGTCCACTGCAGTGCTGGTATTGGAAGATCGGGAACATTTTGCCTTGTGGACTCGTGTTTAGTTTTGGTAAGGTAGTCTTAATGTCAGTAAAGGTAGTCAATAAATTGTTACATAAAAAAAGCATCCAAATTTTTTTTTATATACTAAGTAATTGCATAAATCAACAGTTATATTATGAAATTCAAATGCACCTTTTAAAGCTGATGTTTAACGACATGGGTCAAAACAGACCCAGATAAATCATCAATCGTTAGAAATTTACACAAACCACCCTTAATTGTACAGAACAATTCAACAAGATCACGTATAGCTTTGGATTTACTTACCCTCTCGGGTCAGAATTGACCTACATGTATCTTGTGTATATTTTTTTACGGGAAACGATTATTAAAAATGACGCATAATAATGAGGAAGAAATAATGCAATGGTTACTCGAGTTTAGAAGTAACTCGAAAATATGCCAATGACATCTAATGATCAGACCCAGTCATTGGCTAGAGACAGGATAGGAAAACATTGTCAGATTTGTCCTTCATAAAAGGAGAATAAAACAAACATTATCTGCTCAAAGTGCACTACATATTATGTATGTAAAATTCACTGTTATATGTTTGTAAAATGTAAAAATTCTTTTTAAATTTATATTTTCATTGTTTTGTATGCATAGGTACTTCATAGAGAGTTATTTCAAGGTATTTTTTTTTTCTTAGGTCAAAAATTAATCAGAAAGGGTGATTGTTATTTTGCATGCATTGTAAAACGTGAATTTACTTTATGTTCATACAATACTTAATTTTAGTTATCTATTACAGTTATAATGACATTAAAAATTTTAAATAAAAAAGTTTGTTACTATGGTTTTTCAACTACGGTTTTGTGTATATCTTTGTTTTACTGCACTAAATATTTATTTATATATAATGTTAACATTAATTTTTATAAACATGATGACAGTAACGGCTCGTTCCCATTTGTCCGGTGTTAGGTCAAGACAAAATATCGGGTGATCTAGTGGCAATACATTTTAAAATGGAACTCTTCACACGATAGCGATATCTCATTGGTGACGACAAGAATTGACGGTAGTTTTGTCAGCACCAGAGCGCCGATAAAAAAGTGTCACATGTGTATCACATCTCACTCGCATATGAGTTTGTATGATGCTGTTCACACTTGTGTTTCGGGCACGACAATCTCTCCCCACTAACGTTCCCCTCGGGTCTCTTCGACCATTCGTTGTCGAAATGCAATGCGGTGCTGTGTTTGGAAGAAAAAAACAGATAACATTTCGTAAAGTAAATTTTTTTTTGAAAAATATATATAATCATAATACATACGGATAATTAATATAACAAGTAATATACATATGACGAAAATATAAATATGACAATAATATAAATATGACAATAATATAAAAAGAATACTTACGATAAAAATACAAATATGATACTGTTTTTATATTTTCTTCTAAATATCTTTTCTTTTAAATATCTGAGTGCGCTCGCTTTGTACAGTGATGGCAACATTATTATTTTGCACTCATCATCATCATCATCATCAGCCATTATTCGTCCAGTGTTGGACAAGGCCTCCCCTTTCAACCTCTATGCTTCCCTATCCCTCGCCACCCTGTGCCATTGACCTCCTGCCACTCGTTTTATGTCATCAGACCATCTTGTTTGCGGTCTGCCCGGGTTTCTGCCTTACAAAGAAATTGAAATAATTCTGTATAACATTTGTTTTTGGCTTGTGAATACACCAGTGTTTGTGTTTGTATTTTACTCTGACTATCTACAGTTTCTCAGTTTTCGCTATACTCACTTCTGTAATGTCTCTAATATCATTCAATCCATTTATCATTTTTACGTTTTATTACCAATAGAATGAAACCACTTTTTTGAATATCCAAATCACTTTTTTGAATATCCAAATTACTTAATATTTTTATGTGTCATCAAAATCTTTATAAGTGAGGTTGATATTTGTTTATAGTATTATTTACTTTTTATAAATTAATTAAATAAATATATCTATAATCACGGACAGAGCCAGCTTGTCAAATATAACCATTTTGTATTATACTCCTACTTGGGTAAATTTTCAAAGGTCTTTTATATCAAAGGTCATAAAAAATATGAAACACACAATGCTTTCATTGTTTCCTGTTATATAAAAAATTTCTCAGTCAAATAATGTCCCTGAATCTGTAAGAGAAACCCAATTTCTGCTTTGAAGTCGTTACCAACTGTACAACAAACAAAGAAATCATACAAATGTTGAAAATATCAAATGTAACTTTTTGAAAAACAAATTATGTACACAAAGAATTTCATAAGAAATAATATTTTTCCTGAACAAAATACGTAACATTTGAAACAAATTATGAAAAAGTGAAAGAAAAATATTGCGTGTAATAAAATGAAAATTTGTCATTGTCAATTTTAAAAATGAATGATTTGTTATATTCGTTATATTGAGACTATTTGTTATATTCGTTATATTGAGACTATTTGTTATATTCCTTATATTGAGACTATTGGTGGTTGAAAAAACAAAAAATAATGCACACAAGATTTTCCTTCAACTTTATTTATTACAAATGTTCAGTAGTCCTGCGGCCTGACTTGTCATGTCTTGGAATCCGATGTAATTTTTCTTTGCTAAGAACCTAACTTTGTAATGGAGCATAATGCGGTAGGTAGGTATTTTTTAGTAATAGTACGCAGATGAAAAATAGGTAAGTTCTAAATGAAAACAGTATATTTTCTTATTTGTTGTTTTTTATAAGTCATGTGTAAATTTTTTTTTTCTCCAACACTGCTTTATATTCTTTTTTTATACTAGGTGTAAAAAAATGTATTTATTGATTTCATCTAAATAATAGGTACATATTTTTTAACAGATTTTTAATTATCTCAATAGAGACGAAGTTGGAATATTTATTGTAGGAGAACCGGGAAATCAAGGCACCTACAGGGCTTACGACCTGTCATCGGCTGGTTTACGTGATCACTTTATGCGCTTGCGCAACGTTCACCAATTATGCCTTTTAATGAGATCCCTATCAATTCAATTTTTGAAAGTTCTATATATTGTAATACTGAAATTCTTTTCGCTTGAAAATAAGGAATTTTTACTACAGCCATCTATGGGTGAAATTATGAACAACAATCTTATTATTTTTATTTATTTTGTTGGAACGCCATCTATTGAGAGAATTGGTTTTTTGTAAATAATGAAAGCTACAATTCTTATATCTGAGGTGACAATGCATTTTTCGCATAGAAGTCAATAATAAATGCAATAATAAAAATATTCGAATAGGTACATACATATATACATAAGAAGTTAACTACAATCATGAATTGGAGACATAACAAACAAGACGAAGGACCTCAGACTTAATGTAGGTACCTTTATGACATAGTAAACTCCAATATTGACTGTACAGACCTTCTGAAAATTATTAACTTTAACATACCAAACAGACGAACAAGGCACACCTCAACGTTCATTTAAGAAAAAAAAATACTTGTGCCACTCAAAATTCGCTATTGTACCAATGCCTTACCACTAGTGTCCGACCGAAGGTCAGATTTTGGCTGAAGCCGATTGTTCGGCCTTAGCCGTAACCTTCGACCGAAGCCGAAGGTTTGATTTTACTAAAAAAGTCGATTAAAATAATAAATAATCTGCTTTCGTGACTTAGTTGGTTAGATATCTAACTACTGAGCGTTCAGAACTACTGATGTTTTGTTTCTGTCGACAGTCATGTTCGTGCATGTTTTTACAAGTTTTAACTGTTTTTAGCGGCTGACAAAAAGCTTCGGCTTCGGCCGAAAATTCGAGTTATTTTTGGCCGAAGCCGAAGCTTCGGTCGGACACTACTTACCACATATAATAATTTGGAAAGGATCAGATCCATGGACATATTCTGTTATGTCCAGGAGCCACATTAGACAGAAATAATTAATTGTTTTGTTACCAGCAGTGAGTACCTACATGTAACATGAAATCAAATGTGGGCTGATTAAGTTACAATTACTTATGTTATTATTATTTATTATATTGTTAAATTTTTATTTTTGTACCTTGCCTATTTTTTTTAAATATAAATAAAAAAAATTGAAATTGAGAGTGTCAAAATAAGGCTAAACTGATATCAATTCACCGCAGAGGTTTTCCCTTTTTGGTGATATGGATGACAAATTTTTGACCTAATTGTTATATTTCATAAAAATTTTGTTTCTAGATTGAAAAGGACGGCTTAGAAAGTGTAAATGTACAAGAAATATTATTAGGCATGCGCAGGGATCGTATGGGATTAATACAGACACCGGATCAACTGAGATTTTCTTATCAGGCCATCATTGAAGGAGCCAAGCGATTAGATCCGGATCATGTGGTTAGTATAATTCTTTTATTCGTTGTGTTTCATTTTATCATCATCATAAGGTCGGCAGCCCTGGGTGGGCCTTGGCTGAATCTTCCATTCTTGGTTTTCTAGCTTCTGATTTGTAGAATAGATAGCCTATATTTTATAGTTTTTATTACTTACCTGTAGCCCGTGTGTCATTGTGTTAACTTGTATTGGGTGTTTAAATGTCAAATTTGGTATCTAGTGATGTTTTTGTGTATATTGTACTAAATTTATGTATATTTTACTGAATTATTGTAAATTGTACTGAAATATATGAAATATTATTTTTCATTTAGGTTTATATAAATAAAATAGTAACCCCTCTGAATAACTGAATTTCGCCACTTGATAGTCTTGATTTATTTTAAAATTCAGCAAATATCAGGGGGCGTTGTTTATGAGGGTTCTGTGGAACCTTCAACTTATTTATTTATAAAAATCACAAGTTATTGAGTACAATTAATATAAAATAATGTATTCAACCTCACTATGATAAACCTGTATCAAGGTTAATAAATTTACATTTTTGACAGACATAAATGACACAAAAATAATATTATACAAAACAACATGTCACTAATGTCGCCAGTTGGGTACTTATAAATGTAACAATATTTTTTAAAGAATATAAATGATAAATAATACAATAACAAAAATATAATATGTAGGGTAACCATGAGTATTGCAAATAAAAATTATAAAGAAAAAAACATATATTTCAACTTAGGAAGGTTAACTATGAAAGAATGAATACTTTTGCCATCCTCAGACAATACAAACATCTGGATATTTTTTTTTAATTTGAGAGAGGAATTGATTGATTTTAGGTAGTCGGGAAGAATATTGAATATTAGTGGAGCCTGATAACAGTAACTTCGCTGCCCAAAATAAGTTTTAGTATAGACTGTCATGTGCCTGTTCTGGTAGTACGGATTTGTTGTGTTCTTTCAGCAAATTCAATATTTATAAAAATCTACAAAGTGTTTGTCTAATATACTGTTTTATACTCATGAACTTTTAACTTATGAAATCATAATTACAGCTTAAGAGGTAGGTAGAATATCATATAATTACGAGAGCATTGATTACAAAATTCAAATATAAGGAGAATATTGATTAATAAGAAATGTGTTTCTTTGAATTCAATAATGTGAGATATACAGTCTAATTGATACAGTTCAAATATCAAGAGCACATATAAAATGAGAAATAACAAAACAACATACTGTATATGAAATAAATTTCATATACCAGGGGGGCACGTCCAGTCAAGCGATGGAATCAAAACCCAAAAGATAACCCATATCATGGATATAATTAAGAGTTCTATAATATCTTAAGATAAAGTAGAACTCAATAAGAAAATTATATCGATGATATGGGTTATTTAGAGGGTTTTGATTCCACCGTTTGTCGGGACTTGCCCCCTGGTAAAAAGCGTGCAACTCCGTCATTTTTGACAGGTTTTGACGAGTTATATTAAACAAATATGTTTTTGTTATTTTAGAATTGGAATTGTGAAATAAACATAGAAACTCCTGTGGATGAGGACAGTCCCCCTCCACCACCTCCCAAGAGAGGGGAGAGCCTGAGGAAGACCCCAACCAGACCGCTGCCCGCCATCCCTACCAGCGACTCAATCGGAGACGACATAATGCAGACAGTGACAAACAGCAAGGCGGAAACAATCACCAATGGATACAACACAAAGCCAGATGAACAGTCACAATCAGACAGTGGCAACGAGGACAAGAGCAGTATGACACCGCCCACTAAAGAACTACCAGAAGCACCATCCTCAGATTCAGAAGATGATAATAGTGAATTGTGAGTTGATATTTAGTTAACGTCTCTTATTTATTATTTAATATTGTTTGTCTAGAATTCTAGAATATAGGTACCTACGTTTTCGGGTAGCCAATTTCGTTCTCTATTCCGAATAATTTCAGAATCCTAATCCTTTTTCCTTACCTTATATTAACCCAATTCAGACGAGTAGGAAAAAGTACTAGCTTTACCTACGGATGGATATTATTTCGTGATGTACCCAGAATTTTTTTAATCTCGTATTAATTGAATATAATAACGAAAAAAAAAATCTAACGATGTATATATATCATGAAAAGATCAAAGATAAACAAAAAATCACATATTCAAAGGAATTGAACGCTTCATAAATAAATATGAGATGAATGAAGATTAATGTTACTGTAGTTATCTCCATATAAAAAAGTACATGGCGGCATCAATATGTCACGTGATCCTTCCAGCATTGGATGTAAATAAGGAATATGTGCCAATAGTGTATTGGTATGTGTTATATATGTAAATAACAAGTCTAGAATGCTATTCAATATGACTTTATTTTACATATAATAAATATATTAATACAATATACAGTTTCTAAAAATATGCATGCAAATATAACAAAACAATAATTTACACGACTTGCCGCCGTTCATTCAATATACAATATATCACAGTTAGGACCACATTCAAAGCACAATGTTTGACGCAATAAAATAAAATGAATCGGCGCAGTATCCCTTTATCCTACGCGCATGCATATTCTTGCGGATCCTTGCAGTGTGGGAGAGCGTAAATTTGGCTGGTGATTTTCGATGAATTACAATGGTTAGAGTTCTTAATTTTTTAAATAATTTAACAATTGTTTTACTGATAAACCGACAGATTTCTTTAAGTAAAATATATGGGAGTAATATTCATACAATTTTGGTCTCATCAAGTATGAATTTACTGAGATATGAAGGTTCACAATTGTGTATAGCATGAGGGTATGTATAGATGACGCTCGGCGTTTAGGCAAGCGGCCAATGGGCATCTATACATGACACTCGTCTTAAAAAGGTTTAAAAATGGGATGAAAATTGGTCCTCAACAAAAAAATGAAAAGGATCATATTCAAGTACCTATTTTGCAAAAAATCTCATCAAGACCATGGTTTTATATTAGGAGAATTTCCTTCTTCTTCTTGTACCGATCCTAAAAGAGGTTGGCGACCATTACACCTAACTTACCCCGATCTTGCGCCAACCTTATTATATCACAATATTCTTTTTCGCCCCATACTCTTGTCTTCCCTCTATCTTTCCCTCCACTTTAAATTGTAGGTGGGCAAATTTATTACCACGCAATATGTAGCCAAAGTATGTGGTTTTGTGACTCGACAATGATTAGCAACTCCGTCTTTCTCCATCATATTGAAAAGTCTTTTATAGGAGACTATCGTCCCATTAGAATTTAGAGTCCTTAGACAACTATTCATTAACCTCTATGAGAGTGAGTTTTGGTATGATTTACCTACCTACATATATGGAGTGAGTTATTTTAAAAGGTATTACGTTTGACGACTCCTGACACAATAATCGGGTGGAAAAAAAAACTTTCTATTTTTCAAAGTTTATATTGAAATATCGTCTGATTATTTCAGATGTCTTCAACTATTGGTTGCGATGTCAAAAATATTCGTACTCTAGTAAAAAAAATCTTCACTTCATTTCTCTTGCCGTACCGGTATGGCCATACTTCAATTTGCAATGACATTTCCTGCCGTACGGGTACGGCCATACTCACTTAGAGGTTAATAAAATAATTTTACATACCCAATAGCTATCCATTCATACTCTACTCTCAATGCTCAAAGGTCTATTATTATAAAGAATAAAAAAAACACATTCGCACAGCATAATTTTAAATTTCTTTCCCATAAGATGTTCAATATACTACCTAAAGCTTGGAAAAATATGAAAATACACACTCTAAATAAAAACAATAAACAATTGGCTTATATCCATCGGCATAGATGAATCTAACAATAAATTAAGTTTATTCTAGTTTGTTCGCTTTATTAAGTTAATTAGAATTTTTATGTATTAAGTATTCAAACTTCAAATAATATGGTTAAGTTATTGATAATAATCATATTTTCTTATCAGACATCTTAAGAGGACATATAACGCTAAACTTAGTGACTGAAAACATGCTATATTAAAACCGCCCAATGCACTATGAAGTTACGCGTTAGTAAGGGTAAATATCGCATGCGTTAAAAAAGGTTTATACGTGATTTAAATTATCGGTAACCCCAAATTTGTTGATTTTTTGCATTTTAAGAACAAACCTTACTTGAAATGTAAAAACTTTATCGGTCATTCACTTTGATTTTATGCACTCTTTAAGTACATAAAAGAATTATTTCTCTACGACACATGGTTATGGAGTAATTTAAAAAAAAATGCTGTAAAAAAGGATATTTTTAATAATTTATTTATGTGAATTTAGACTGAATTTTAAAATTGTGTGACGAACATTCACTAGAGAAATGTTGAAAAGACTTATACTATTTTTTTAGAAACACACTGTTTAACATATTTGAGGGATTTGGTTTGAAATTGAGGTGTTTAGGTTTATATGGCCCCTTAAAACAGGTTCACCTAGTTGGACGTCCAATGAGACAATATAAAAATAATACACAATTTTACAGTGATAAAAATAAGAAAACACCTTTAATACCTACCTTGCATTAAATTTAGGATATATTATCACTGTAATCTTGAAATTATTTGTTGTTATAGGTACTTAATGCTGTATTAAAGTATAATGTAATTGTGTACATATCGTTGCCAAATAAATAAATTAGATGTGCATCAACCTTCTGTATAGCCACATCTCGAATGCTTAAATTTTTCGAGACCCCAACCTTCCACTCCATACAACAGTACTGGCAACACGTATGCTTTAACAACTCTCCATTTTGTACTTAGCTTTAAATCTCGGTTACATCGCAGCTTTTGCATTTTGTAAATGGTGGATCTCGTCTTCTCAATCATTCTTTATAGAATCTTGGTTCTATTCATCATTCACTAATTCTCAATTACTAGCACCTCAATTATTTAAAACAGGACACCTGCTTTATAACACAGCCATCAATAGAGTGGCTTATAATATTGGAGCAAACATGTATTTTGTTTTGAGAGCATTCATTTAAAATCCGAAGTCCCTTCCAGATTCATTGATCAAGTTGACCGGGTGTAGGAGATGCTCGGCAGTGTCGGCTATAATGGCAGTGTTGTCTGCACATCTTATGATATTTATAGCCTTTCCATTTATCTTTGTCAACATCTTCTAGAACATTTCCGATAACGAATTCCGAGTACAGTTTGAACTCCCTTTAGGATTCTTATACTTTCAGTGATGAGGTTATTAATTCTTACATGTGCACTTTGATTCCAATAGAGTTTTACAATGACTTATCTTTTCCATCCAACCCAATCATTCATGATAGTTCTATAAGTTTTTCATGTTTTACATTGTCAAAGGCTAACCCCCATTCTTATCTATCTGTTGCTTTTGTCTTCCAGTTTTTTTATTCATATTTTTAAAAATAAGACCTTGACCTGTTTTATTTGTTGTAGGAGTTCAGAGACGGAAGAAATAGCAGATACAGGGAGTGCCGAAGCAGCGGATAAAGAGGACGGCCTTCGACGTCGCGCAGTACGCGTCGCCGCCTTCCAAGACCGTCTGCAGCAGATCAAACGCAAGCAGAGGGAGGCCGAGCGCTGGCACAGCATCAAGAGGTCTCTGTACAAACCTATGGCTGTCACCTTCGGCCTCATCATTTGCGGCGCCCTTGCCTACATTTACATCAAAAACTGACCTAATGTCTCACCTACAACAGCCTTTGTGCATAGTCAAATCACCCATATATAACAAAATGTCCCTTTCAATGATGTACCTCCAATCCCAACTACCAACATTTTCGTATCAATCGATTTTCAAATAAAAATAAATAAATAGTAACGGACGAACAATGATGGTGAAAAATTGAATTGTAATTTATTTATGGTTGGTTTATTTATTTGTGATATAATTAAATTTATATTTGGTGATTTTTTTCAAACTATGACTCGGGCACTTCATTTTCCTACTCTGGAAATTTGTGATCATGTTATTGTTATAGAGACTATATAATATGCACTTTTATTATTTTAAAGATTTGCAGACACAATATATTGACATTATCCAAACTGTGATTCAAAACGCAGCTATAGTTTAGTACCTACTGATTTGTAATTGTAGGGAATACTTCAAATAATCAACGGTACATTATTCAACACTGAATCAAGGGTGACTAAATCGAAATTGTGTAAATTATTTGTATGCATAGACATTTTGGGGTGATTGGAAAAATTGTATCAATTTGGTTAAAGTAAAATTAGCACCTTTTGCATTTCATAATTAGCACTTTTATATCACTTAGCTTTATATTACTTTTCGGGCAACTAACATGTACTATGTCAAATATTAATTTAACACGCACCCAATAACAAGTTGCTTTCGTTTATGTTGTTGTGTATCAAATTGGTAAAAGACTTTTAATTACTTTCCTTTCTTGTTATTGATGACTGAATTAATATTGCAATATCAAAAATATTATGGCAGGAAACAGAGTGAATGGAGCACTGAGACCAGTTATGAATGATCGCAACATATCAAAGGCTGCCAAAGTTGCCATTCATAACGCTATCTTAGTGCCAACGTTGACGTATGCAAGTGAAACCTGGACATGGCAGAAGTCGCACGAAAGCAGAATAAATGCTGTTGAAATGAGATCGCTAAGAAGAATCTGCAATAGAACGATGTATGACAGGGTAAGAAATGAGAACATAAGGAAAGAATGTAAGATGAAGAAAGATATCATTAATAGAATGAAAGTGAACACACTGAGATGGTTTGGCCACATGGGTAGAATGAATGAGGAACGACTGACAAAGAAAATATACAATGCGGATAGGATTGGATTGAGAGGCCGGGGCCGCCCAAGAAAGGGATGGCACGACCATGTGAACGATATTCTGAAAGACGGAAATGTTAGAAACGTGTACAATAGACGAACATGTATGAGACGATGCATGAATGTTGACGAAGCGATGAATGTGAGCCAGGATAGAAAGATATGGCGTTCGGTTCTCTCTGCCTACCCCGTAAGGGACATGGCGTGATGGTATGTATTTATGTATATAAAAATATTTTGACTCGTGAAATTTGTATCAATCGATTGAATTCATTTTTACAATTCAATTAAATCTGGGATTCAAGTGATAATTCTTCATTTGTCCATTTTTCCTTCTACAATAAGCTAGTTTTACTTAACTAAATTGATACAAGTGTAATGTTTAAATACATTTTTTATATTATGACGAATATTTAAATATATAATAATAATAATACACAACTTATTCATCACAAAACCTAATGACTGTTTTTTTTTTAGATTTTTACACATAAACATCACATTTCAATCAAAAGAGATGACTTATTTTTTATCCATTTTAATTTTTTATTTAACTTATATTATAGATGTATGTAAGTACATTAATATTTTATTTATGTGTCACAGTTCTGAACGTCCAATTATACCAAATCCAGAAAAATAATGTTATTTTTACATCAACCGGTAAGACTACAATTTACAAATATTTTTTTATACTTTCAGAATTTTAACACAGAACTATGGAAATGTTTATTTAAAAATCAATAAAACAAATAATTGTTTTTTGTATGTGATAAACCAATACAAAGAACTATACCAAAACTGAACAATATGTACAGTGAAACTTCAAATTTATATTTATGTAAAGAAAATATGTACATATGTGTTGTAAATTTTAGGAATTGTGGTTACGTCATCTTTACTATCTATTTTTTTATTATGTATTTTGTGAATTAAATTCAAAGAAAATATTGTAATATCAATAGAGATCCATAGTTATTTCATCAATTTTTACTTTGCATATGTAAAAAGCTAAAATTCACTATCAAATAATGCGGAAATTACATCAACATGTCACTTTGTTCTCAATCAAATTTCATGAGATTTTTTTTTAAACCTTCAAACACATGTCATTTCATTGGCCAATACAAATTTGTTTGTAATGGTTTGGAACATTGCCTTATATTATCTTAACATTAATCTGAGGTGTATAAATTTGAGGTTTTACTGTAGGTAATTGTTTTTAAATCTTTTGTATTTTCTATAATATGATTCAATATTATATTATAAAGAATTTTTTACAAGTGAATTATGGTAGCTAAATAGAAATTTAAGTATTTTTTCAGTAAAGACAATATTATAGGTTACCAATATTGCCTGCATTTCAATACATATTCGATTTTCTGAATGTAAATCACTTTGCTTATCAAAATTTCATACAATCCCAAGTATGGAATTAATTCAATATACAGATGTGTTAATACATTTTTATTAAAACAATGTTAATACATTTTTACTTATTACAATGCGATTTTCTACTTTTACAAGTTTATTATTGGGTATTTTACATTGAAGTATTTAAAAATGATTTCAATGGTATAGTTATTGGAAAACATCTTGAGTGAATCATGTGGATTTGTGTTAAATTTGTGTCTTTTTGCTTGGTTGGTATATGTGCAAACCATCCCTCTCCACGGCAAAAAGGCTCAAGAAGTTTGACGGAAACTGATACATTAATGTATACTTAGGGAAGTATTGATTATTATCAAGAAGAATTAAATTGTAATCCATTAAATATAATGATATCACGTATACTTTATTTTGTATGTTACCTATACTATTGTGTATCAGAATTATTTAAATTTGTATGGTGAAATCTCATGTTACTTCTTACAATTTCAAAATACAATATTTTAAGCGGTCTTTCTTCCTTGGTTTCTTTGTTATTCAACAGATGGTTCTAACAGTTTCCTGGCTTTGAGCTGAAAATAAATCTGATTTGAAACAGAATAATGCTGTCTTAGATTATTTAGTTTAAATCCAATTGTTTTAATCGTTTGAGATAAAGAAATCAAAAGATACATGAATAGACAAATTATATTATTGAATAGACTTTACTCTTGTATAAAATAATGATTTGATCTGAAAATGGACATGACATACAACTTTATTAATTATTCACATACCCATAGGTCCAAGGCACCCGAGAAAGCTTATCAAAGCTAAGCACGGAACTTTAAATCATGATATTTGTATCAGTAGATAGTTTTTGAATCTACAATTACCTACACAATCAAATCTGTTGTTTAATAAAATTTCTTTATGAATATCTTTAAACTGTTAAATTTTCTTTTCACACTCAGTTCAGTACAAATACTACTAGTTCAGTTTGTAGTCTAGGATTGATTGTATCCTTAGAGTCCGGTCCTAATCAGTCCTTTTTTTACAATGTATGATCATCACTTTAAGTTTTATATTTTTTGAGGTTTTACCATATAAAATTTTCAAGTAATACACAATTTTACAACTAATGAAACTTTTGCAATACTAGTTAGTATTATCATAGTCCTTTTTGTATCAATTATACTAAAAATAGTGTTCTTCACTATTTCAAGCCATTTATTTTTAAGATTTCATATTAAACTGACTTCTATTTTCGTACAATTTTATACATAGCGGTAATGACTATTGAAATTATGCACGGGTATAAGGTGCTGGTGTCTACTCCTTTGATATTTCATCCATATCCTCTGTGGATT
Source organism: Molanna angustata (assembly GCA_963576475.1). NCBI lineage: Eukaryota > Metazoa > Arthropoda > Insecta > Trichoptera > Molannidae > Molanna > Molanna angustata. The sequence continues at coordinate 41,531,006 of OY754966.1, forward strand.
TGTGCAAATTTTTCATACTATACATAGCGTAATAGTTTATGAACTGAATTCATTGTGATAATAAGTCACTAATGCGTCAAAATGAAGGTTAATGAAAGTTGTTAGTGTAACACTTCTCAGAAAAACCTAACCTAACTATTTTCAAAAAGCCTTTTATTTTCATTCAATGTCACCAGCACAGAATTATGAACAACTTGAGCATTATTAGTTTTTTTTCTTCATTTAAAAACTTACCGAGTTTCACTGTGTATGTATGTACTCAATATCACATGGTACAAAACACTTTTTTATAGCAGATATCGTTTTAGTGCCATCTTCCATCATAGCTCTATACTCTTTGAGCTTATAGAATATGTGATAATAAAAATCTGATAATTCTTGTCCTTGTAAATAAATACAAAATTCATTTTTTTAGATAATTTTATATATGTATGTGAGCGGACGTATATCGTGCGCGTACTTTCCATTAAGCCCTTGAAAATGCCTGGTGATATTCAGGTGCAACGTCGGGAGACAAAAGGTCTTGGTCAAGACCTACTGACAACGGGAAAACCAAGATAAAAATATTATAACATATATAATTATATATTTGTTTCATTGATTAATTATCATCACTATTAATGTTATTGGGGTTTAAATATTAAGTTTAGAAAAAGGTACACATTTATCGCAGACATTAATATTTGTGTAGCTATGCGTCTCACATTACAAGTTAAACATAAAATGATCATATCATTAATAAATCATGATTAACAATAAATCGTAACACAATTTTTATAGCCAACTCAATAACTATTATTGTCATTTAAGACTTATTTAATACATTGTGTAGTGTTTAGTCTAAGGTTATATTAGGTAGGATGCTAGGAAAATATTAACAAACTAATACCAATTATATGATAGGAACTACAATTGTGTATATATTTGGTGATAGGTGATACATATTTTGTCGTTCAAAATATTATTTAATTTATTGCACAATAATTTATATGATAAATTGAAGCATCAACATGACAGAAGACATGTATGAAAACATTAAAGGGCTATGAGAATAAATATTATGATTTTTATAGTAGAGGTAAATCAAAACATCAGAGGTACACAGATGAATTGCATTCAAAATAACAAATAGTATCCAGGAAAATGTTTGTATTTAAATAAGAAATGAGTGGTGGTAATTAAATGAGAGATTAATTTTCAATTGATATTTGTGTTTAGTTGATTATTCGATATATGTATCACTTTTTTCACACTGTTTTTTTTGTAATTTTTTACATCACAATATACCTAATAGTAAATAATGATTAATTTAAACAATTGCTTAATATGACATGAGCTTGTTCAACTTAAAATGTATCTTAGTAAATAGATGATTGAGAAAGGAGAATGTAATTTGAGATTACTAACATTTTTTTGACTGCTCTTTGGTGCTTGATGGGCTATTACTCGTTCAATGTAAATGACCATTCCATCTTTGTAATAACCTTTAATAACCCCCAACCTTTTAGTATAATAACCATATCTAGGATAAACAGAAGATTTCATAGGAAGAACTAGAAATGTTTTTTATAAAATAAAAAAAAAATAGAATCACATCTATATATTCTACAATATGCAAATAAAGAAATATGTTTTCTTGTTCAATGAGAGCCGTGTGTAAAGATTGTATAAACATATATTGTATATCGTGTTTTGATGCCCTACCACTGCAATTTATTCAATCTTGATGTTGATGCAACGTTTTGTAAATCGAATTTGAGTCAGATAGTTTTTAGATGAATAAAATGATCTCTCTAAACATCCATCATATTTTTACATCTAAGCAATGTTTAACTCTCCTGCAGTTTTTGCTGGTTTGCTCATACAATTACCATTATAGATTGACAATATAATAATAGTGTCATTACATTGTCAGAAATACTTTAATTTAACAACATTTACCTCAATATTGTCATTTTAGTTTTTGGTCAAGGCCCACGCTATTTATTCCACCAAGTCAGGATGGGTTAAGCTTTCTCCAGTATATTGATTGTTGAAAATCACTTTTAAGAAGTTGACATTGTGATTCGAATGACCTTTGTTTGAATATTGTTATTGATTATTAATAATTTAAATATGTTCATGTTTTATGGAAAGGAGAGTAGGTATAAGATATATCTTAAATTAATAAATAATTGTGCAGCTATATTATGACATAATTGAGAACACATTTCTTGTTCTTCCCATTGGATTTTCAAATATTATAAAAACAGTATTCACATTTGATATTTCATACAAGAAGTAGTGGATACTACTTACCTAATCTTAGGTATGGACATTAATATAAGACCATTCAATTTTTTTTTAATCAAGAATTATATGCCTTGGTCGTGTGATGCATTTTTGACATTTTTATACATACTTACATTAAATTATTCCATATTGGATTAAACGAGTTTTGACATATCTGAGTAAATATTATATACAAAATAAATACCAAATACTTGTACTTTGTACGTTTTTTGAAAATATTGTTGAATATATTTTTTTTTTGTTAATAAATAAATATTTAAAATTAATAAACACTTACACAAAGCACAAAATTTAAGTTCTGCTTATGAGAAATATGCTTAATCTTAATTTGGTTTCTTTGCGGCTTTGAAATGTCAAGACTCTTTGAAATTATTTTATTTCACAATGACAATATTGAATCAATATTGTGTGATCATTATATTAATGTTTAGATGCCTTTATCAATATAATATGTATTTATATAAATTCAATTAATGTCTGTTTGCATTAATTTATATAAAATTTAATGTTATTAATGTATTCATAACATAAAGAGACAGTAAAAATTAGTAAAGTATTATAATTTAAAAGTAAAATGTTTAATATATAGATACTAGTTATAAAATTCAAATTATTAGGACTTTTGTATGTATTTCAGTTTATTAAACATCTATCAAGATAGAACCTATCTTCTCTTTGTGTTGAGTGTTGGGTTAATTTCTTTACTTTTATCCGTTATTGATGAAATTGTTTTTATTTGATGAATTAACTCATTTGTAATATTTTAAAACTAGCAATTTTATACAGATATACAGTCTTACTAATAAACTTGTTGTAAAAGTTACACAACCGTTTAACACCCATATTACTATTTTTAAATGTGAAAAACATATGAGAATATCAACCACAACAAACATCAAAATTAGAATGGTTGATGTTGGCTCTAAGCAAGCGCAGGTGCAAAATTGCGGCATTGTCGGATTAATTTCTGTTGTAAGTCTGTTGCAATTACTTATTAGTAAGATTTTTAAATAATTGCTGCACAGGCTTGACGCGGTGTGTAACTAAAACATGGGTCAACAGGTGTGCAGTAGGTTATTATTAGTAAGACTGTAAGTGTAAGAAAAACAGTGAATACACAGTTTATATACTAAAATAATTGTGATTTTATTCACAATGAAATGCAAAACATTTGTATTGATTGCGATCAAATGAATTTTTCTTTGAAATAGAAGTGTCATTCACTGCCTTTATGAATTAAAATTTTATGTGAAGTTGATTCAGACTTTGAAGATATCAGTTGATTTATTGTGCCTGTCATTCATATTTTGATATGAGAATATATCAAGTATAATAACATAAGTAAATGGTTATTTACCATAAAATTATAATAAAACACAATGATTTGTTTGATCTCAAATGTTATGTGTTCTCATTATTAATGATTACATTACAAACGATAAATATTTTTTGAATTGTTACAGTTAAATACTACATTCCCTTTAAAATATACCTGCATACAGTACTAATAAATTTTATATAAAACATAACGTTTATATGTGAAATACAGTGAGTTTTGTATATTTATATTTTGTTATACACGAATGATAGAAATAATTATACATAAAGCCTAAATTTCATAATTAAAGATTAAACAAATTAATTATACCATATTGTAATACATAGTGTAATGATATAGTTCATGAATACATAATTTATTTTTGTTTTCAAAGGTATTTCATTTGTTTTGAATAATCTCATTTTCATAACATTGTTTTTTTTATGTATTTTCGTTGGTATTCAATAAAATAGTTGTATTTTAGTATTGACATTTTAAAAATATTTCTTCAACATTCGAATCATGAAGGTGTGATACTAGTTCAAATGAAATAACATATTTTAATAACTTGTATTCACACTGAGTAAATTTATTTTTATTATCTTTTATTTTATAAAGAAGGAAAGTTATATTTTATTTTGAGGTTACACTAAGATAAATTGACAGACCATTTTGAATATGAATTATGTCAATGAAAAAAAAACCTTTTTTAACAAGCAAATATTAATTATTCATCATCATCAAAAGTCTCAATCCTATGGATTGGTTTGCAGAAGAAGTCTACATCTCGCTTATTAATTATTATTATTTGACAAAGTTGTATAGCTAAAACAGAAGAAAATAAAATGTCATAAATCTCTAAATATTAAACAAATAATCCTCAATGTTTTTCACCTTGTCATTTGTACGTCTCGTTCATTTTGTTGTTACTTGTTGGTAATTCTTTTCATTCATTGTCAGTTATTAAAAATTAATTTGAATATCACAAAGGGAGTTAGGACTGAATTATCTTTTGCCACATTTAAAACTATGCAGCATGTAACGGATACACTAAAAATTATATTAAATCAATAGATCATTATTGAACTAATCCCAATGCACTTTTCGTTTTGTGCTAAGTTCATTTCTAAACCATAATATTAATAGGCACAACTACGATGGATGTTGACAGGAAGAGTTTGCAAAGAGATTTTGAATATAAGAGAGTGAAAGGGAAATATTCAAAAATTTTCCATAGAAATTACACATTGTATTGATTACTTAACCAATAAATTATGTCTTACTACGTGTACAAAATGTTCAATCAGTTTCCAAGTTACGAATAGACAAATAATTTGTATGTATGGTGAAAAATGTCATCAAAACACAATTTAAAATAATATAGGTAAATATTTTTATATTTTTAATTGTTTTTAATATTTATTTCCCGGTGTGCAAGAAGTCTCTTAGAATTAAATATTTGTTTCAAGAAGCAAAGGGGTAAAAATGACATAGTGAGATGTAGAAAGAAGGAAATGTTAGAAGCCAGAATAAGAGTAAAGTATGGTGTTAGAAGGGGGTAACGGATGTTTGTAGAAATGTGTGGCGTTTGAGTTATTTCAGCCCACTCCATCATGTGTATGTATGAGCATGTAGTATTGTATGCAGAGAAATTTGATAAAACATAGTTAATTGAAAGTTTGTAATTTGTCCCATGTTTGCTGAAAGTGCAAAAAATTGTGATTCCATGTTCAAATGATATAAATAATATCTTTTAGGTTTTGCATTGCATGTTTGAGACATTCATTTTTTTTTAATCTTCGACAATTGAGTATTTCAGTCAAAGCATAGTTTCCCATAATTAGAATATTGAGGAAGTACGATCTGGTTCAGGGATATGGAGGTTTAATTGGGATTGTTACTTCAATCATCACTATTTGTCACCCGTATCGAAAATTTCTTACAGCATGTTATGCATATTATGTTGCCCATATTGTCTTGTCTTGCAGAAAATTTGGGAACCAATCTAATTTTTATGGTTAGTTTCAATCAGTTTTTTTTTTCTATGACGTCAATTTAACCTTAGTTTATTTATTCCAGGGCAAAAACTGACAGTCCATATACCGAGACCAAACGGCAAAGGAGATAACATTATAGGTAATTATTTTATTAATATTATTACTGTCACATATTCTTTGTATACCATGAAAATGTATAGTATTATTATGTTATGTATAAGTTAATGCTGTTGCGAAAATTGACATTTTTTTGTTGCTATTTTTGCGAATGTATTTAATGATTTCACTGTCTTGATTCATATGCATTGTCCTGGGATATCCAACTTTAAAAAAAATCTATGTACAAAAAAATATAGGTATACATCATTGTATTCCGTTGACATAGTGATCTGTGGATTGTTTACATTTGCTTAATTCACTTAACTCGTAACAAAAAGCCAACACAACATAGATTTTTTACTATGAAACTTCATATAAGATTTTTTTCAAATATATATCTCAATCTAGAAATATATTCTTTACACATCCTTATTTATTTTTCAGACATCCTCCTATCATTTACAGTTTATACAACTCGTAAGATTTCTTGAGTAATCTTATGTTTTCATCAGATAAAAAGAATTGTTCAAATATTCTCTTTTAAAACCCGTTTATTTTCAAAAATAAAAATATATATTATAAAGAACTTATCATGAAGTACTGTGTACAGTTAGAAAATTAATAGTTGAATTTATAGAGTATCTACCCCAATGCCTTCTAGCAATATGCAAAACTTTGCCTGGTAATTTACTCAAGAGATTTGGTTTCATCTATAATTCCAAACCTTCTCCTTATTTATTAATGATTCTTCTTTTTAAGTTTTTATTTTCTGTATAGGTAAGCTAATTACTGTTTTTGCAGTTTTATGAATCTATTTACTTATATATTTAATCAATTGCTCATTGCAGAGCGTTAAATTATATATTTAAATGAATATACATTTGAAATGTTACCATTGGAAACTGGTTGGATATCCTTATTTTATTTACATTTATTTTTTGCAATGTATTACAGAAATGTGTATCCTATTCTATTATGTACATTAAAATTAACTACTAAGTGCATTTTATAACAGACAGCTGCATTTTACATATTTTATAGATAATATTTTTTGATAGTTGTAAATGTAAGAAATAAAACTCCCAGTGTTATAAGAAAAGTTAGTTTTAAGTGTATAGCATTATACTGTTAATTAGATTAGATAGAGAAATATTTATGAGTATCGCATCACATAGTATTTCATTTAGTAATATTGTAACATTAGATTATATCATTAGTTTGCCTCTTATACATAATTATTATTAATGACACAAAAAGTTGATTTATATACATAGTTATTTTTTTGGTCAAGTTGGAAATGTGTGGTTTTTTAACAATAAATTTTTTAACTTGATTTTTACAATTTTCTTTATTGTCTTTCCCCAACACAACATTATTAATACCAAATTGCATTAGAATTGAAATAATCAATTTTATTGGAATGAAACTATTACTGAAGATGTACAAACATTTGCGTGGTAGCAGAAAATATACAGGTTTGAAAGTTTTTACAAAAAGTAATCAAAAATCATAATAAATATGGATGGATCGGATTTTTGTCTCCTAGCAATAATGCGATACACCTGTATAATGATCAATGGATACACCTGCATGAATTCCTATGCAAATAATACTAAAATCCATCTGATACGCTGCACCTGTATGGACACAAACCTTAATACTCCGCTGTTCAAAAGTATTGATTAGTTATGGTCTGCACAAGAGGGAATGTTATACGAGAGTGTGAGAGAGTTAAGGATTTAGAATTTCTTTGTTTCTAGACTTTCAGGCAGTTTCTTTTCTGAATATTTTTTTCTGGAGGATCTGTTGCCGTCGGTTCATTCCTTGAATGTGGAATATCTTTCCATCTTTTTGCAGGTCTCTCAGGCAGACCTACAAGAGTTCCAATTGCGAGTCTACTTTCTTCCATTACACTCTGACTTCGATATACGCAAAATGTTATTAATTATTTACCAGCAAACAATTTTTATTTCTATTTAATTATTGTCTATTATTTTAAAAAGTGCGCAATTTTTTTCGCATATATTTTTTTATAATACTGTTCATTTATTGCCTTAGTTCAATTTGTTTCAAACATTTCGTGACTAGATAATTCTACATCGCAATTCAGAACTTCATTGAATTATTAGATGGTTCATTTATTTTTTGCAATTAACTGCGACCATCCACAGGATATATGAAACTAACATTGGCCCAAGAAAACATTTTCTATTCTATTTTTTTTCTTCCTTTTACAGGTTTCGACACCCCAATTAGCTATACAAAAGTTATTTAGTTAGTTATTAAATAGCTTCAGATGCGTTAAAAAGAAAGTATTGTAAATTATTGCAACTTTATGCAATCCTCTGCGACAGTGTGCAACCTAATAAAAAAAATTTGTATATATTTTTCAAGTTCATGGGTTGTCTATTACTTATCTAAGGTAAATTATTGCTATTGCCTAGAGGATACATTTCAAAGACTTCCATGCAAAAGAAACTGTACACTGAAACTGTGGTTCTACAGCTTATTTCGACCTCCACTGTAGTGTTCAATCCAGTGTTCTTGATTTGCCCTTCTGGCGGCACCTGAAGGGGGGATGTCGTGGTTAGGAAACTTTTTCTCAATTTAAATCTCACCATTGGATGCATGTGACCAAGGGAGGCGTGTACTGAAGTAGACGCGGTGGGGTTTGCCCCGCCATACATTTTGTATGACTTGACTAACAAGAAACGTCAGGAACAAAGTAAGCGACAATATGAAATATACCATTAAAATAATCCATACACAAATTTAAAAATCTTTAAACATGTATAACAATATTTTTGGTAAATTATGTTTTACATAGTATCATACCTTCATGATTTTACATCTAATAAATTAAACGGAAAATGAAGAAATCCTGCAAAAATCAGGGGTTCTTTCGGAATATTTTTTATGGAGAGAATTTTCAAATTCTAGAACTGACAATATACAGTATTATTTTTTAACCGTCTTTAGTTTCGATAAGATAATGTTAGTATTGGCTGAGTAAAATTTAGCTGACCTACATCCAGATTCTGCCTGGATGAACATGAAACTCTGCTATATCTGCTCAAGGACTGTGGAACACTGATGCCGGCAAGGGCTAATATATTTGACTCTCATATCACTGATCAAATACAGGTCATAGAAGCCAGACCACCGAAGATCTTACAGTACATTTCGGTGATCGGATTGTGGAAGGACCTCTAGAAGCCTAACAATGTGCTTTACAGCAAAGCTGACACGAAGAAGCCACTACAAGGAAAGATAAATATAATGACCTGAGTATTGCTCTAATAATATGAGTAAAATATTATTCAAATTACTTTTTGGATGTAATGTGTCAACTGGAAAATGAAGAACTGCGCTGCAGGTGCAAAAGTGCAGTACAGCATTGTCTAACTACAGGAAAAAACTCGAATAACAGAATTTTCTTTGTCTTTTGCCTTTAACCTTGCTGATCCTGATTTTATTATAAGCAAGTAATTGATATATTTGAACTTCGACTCGAGAAATATATTGCTTTGTAAATAAATATTAATTTTAATTTGACTACTGAGTTTTAATAACAAATCTCCCCAATTAATTTTAATGAATGCATCATTTCATATTTTAAATAAAAAGACAAATGACATATTATTAAAATGAAACACTGTGATTGGATTCTAAAATATATATTTTATAGTTATGCCGATAGCTATTTCGCCTTACTAGGGCATTATCAAGACTAATGCCCTAGTAAGGCGAAATAGCTATCGGCATAACTATAAAATATATTATAGAATCCAAACACAGTGTTTCATTTTAATAATATTCAGAATGGAATTCTACCAAATAAATAATAACAAACTTAATAAGATAAATGACAGTTGGTAAGACATTCGGATTCTGTAAGGGCGTCCTGGGTTCGATTAGAGGAGAAATTTATTTAAATTCTTTTCTCATGCAAATATTGCTTCTTTGGGCTGGAAACACTGGTTAATTGCAAGAAATTGCCATATGGCAATAAACTTCTCACTTGCTTAGGGTGCAAGAAAGTGTTTATTATTATTATGAATGTATTCATTTCCTTACACTGAACATTAGTAATTTCCTTTGTCTTCTTTTCAAAGATTTTCAACCATCACATGAAATTGAATAGTTTATTCCTCGTTGGATAGTATATATCACCAAATTTCAAATACTGTCATTCGTATATTCTCACTACATAATAACAGTTTTCATTATAAATATTTTTCAGCTAATATAAAATCTATTTGTTATTACAGTGGACAGCGATATTATTGTGATGGATAATGTTTCCAATCAGTTATTAGTTAAAAATTCACATTTATGAGTATGCATGGACAACAATAGAATTGTTAAGACAGAAATACCCAATAACAGAAGGCTTCCTGGAATAACTGCGGAGAAATGGAAGAACAGTTGGACCTCCTAGGATAGTCCACCCTCACGAATAGGTCAAATAACACGATGAAGAAGAATAAGATTACCAGTTCTGTCACTTTCATTAAAATATTTCCTTGAAAAGTCAATGCAATCCTAAAATATGAAAGGAATATTTTTACAAAAAATGTAAGAAAAATAATAAAAAGATGGTCCAATAAGCAGAACCCCCACTCTGTTGGAAAGCGATATTAGATGTTAAAAATTAATTTGGGTGTATTCTAATACTTCTACAGTTTCGAGGTATTGAATGATAACAATTATTTGTTTGCACAGTATCAATGTTAGGAAGAATTTTATACATTATGTATTTTTTTGTATCATTATGTTTAGGAGAAAGAGCTGTAAAAATGGTTTGTTGAAAGAAATATTAAAATGCTATCTGCTAAAAAGAGTTCATAATTAAATACAATACAAAGATTTTAAGGGATACATAATTATAAATATTATTTTGAACACAAAAACAACTTAGGACTGTATTACATTATAGCATCAATTTCATGAATAATGTGCACATTGTTGCTTTTTTTATAAATAATAACAGTATATAATTAATAAAAAAAATAGACTACATGAGTTAGTGCATATTTATAGTTAAAAAAAATAAGTTGGCATATATTCTTTATATTATAGTAAAAAAAAAAAAATTTAAAAATACATTATATAGTGACATGAAGATAAATATATAAGACATTTTCGACCAATCAGATGTTTGCTGAAATAAACGACCGAGGCATGCGCACTAAACGGCTATCTTTCAGAGTTGTTCGAAAAGTGGCCGAACGAGTATGTTCGCGAACCAAAATGGCTTCTTGTTGTGTACTTGTGTCGAAAATTTAGTGACAGGTTAAAATTAATTATTGTTAATAGGGCTGTGACATTTTATTAATAATGGCGGAGTTAAGTATAGACCTTACAAAATTACCGGAAGATATCAAAGAGAAATTAGCTGAATTGGAACTAGAACTGTCAGAAGGTAAGTGCACGGTTTTTTCGTACAATTTACTGTAGATACCCACTAAATAAATCGATAACTCGTGTAGGCATTATCAAAACTGTCTTTAAAAACTTTTTGTGAATTAACTCATATTTTGTGTGCTATACATAATTCATTTAAACGTTTTAAAATCTGTTTACTGTGTTATTGACTTATGTATAGCAAACACACGTCTTACTAATTTTAGTACACTCACATTATTTGATATTCTCACTAAATTTTTGATCTCGTATTCCAGCAATGAAATAAATTATGCAAATCAAGCCGCAAGCTTCTCCTATTATATACCAACCACTATTAACTATTCTAATTACTATAATCAGTGATACCTAAACAATTACATGTAGTTACTTAAATAATCCAAATAAACATGTCAAATATGAATTGTACATATTGTACCTATATTTACCTACTACAATACCTATTCTATGTATATCGGCATATTTGTTTAGTGAAATAATCGTTTCTCAAACTAAAATAATTTCTTGATCTAGTGTATTTATGTGATAATGAATCTTACAAAATGTATATTGTCTCTAAATTGAGAATCCAGTCAGTAAGTCATGTTAAAAACGACTCGTTTTAAGACACAGTTCTTTTCATTAGAACTAAAACGAATCATCCAATGCTGTAGTCCATAGCTGTAGTCATTATTTATTATTATGATTATTTACTGAGTTATTCCTTTTTTCTTGGACAAATCATTGTTTATTTACTTAAAATCCATAGCAATAACAAAAAAAATATTTAAGTACTTACCTACCTATATAATTTGTCAATATAGAGAATGAATGACATCATCAAATTGTATATTTATATTGGAGACTAGGAAATAAATTATATTTTTCTACAAAGTTCTAATCTGTTTTTGTGTTGCTTCTAATTCTATAATTATCGCAAAACAAAATAAGCCAGTCACGTGGGTGGGCAGAGCGCAAATTTGTGTATTTTTGCTCAATTTGTATTTATGTGCAAATCGCCCCACTCCGCGAAGAAAAGATTCAAGATGTTTGACGGAAACGATACGAGTCTAGACTTGTGGGAAATAAAAATTAACGAGTACCAACCTATATTTAAGGGTTTTTATATCAGTAAGATTTTTTTTATTTGTCCATGTTAGAACTACATCTCAAGCTTCCACAAAAAAACTATAGTATTTCTTTTGACAAAATGATCGTTCATCAGGGCCTAACACGAAACGATGAACCCATCAAAGAAATACATTTTTTGTGGCACCTAAATCAGTAATTTTAAATAAAACCTCCAGTAAAAAATGTATAAATATAATTATTAGAAATTGTGTAACTAAACCAAACGTCTTACTCTGTTTCTTTTTTATTGTCACCATGTTTATTTATTAACTTATTATTCATTTGAATTTTCCATTTAATAAAATTATAATGTGTTATAAATTAAACACATCGATCGGTGGAAATCATATTTTATTAAAAGGCATATTTTAAAGAGATTTCTCAGCACAAGTATTTATGCTTTTTGAGAAATGAAATAACAAACAGTGTATAAAAAATAACGCAATTATTATTTGTGCGAGAATTTAATTTTATGTACCTACTCATTCATTTGATTTTATGCACAATAATAAATATATTCAATTAAATGTACCCTTATTAAATTTCTTATATATGAAAATAAGAAAAGCAATATAAAATATAATTTAGATGTGTACCTATAGGGTGTTAGTAAACTTTGTGTTCCTAAGTAATTAGTAAATATTAAAAAAATAAATGATTAGGTATTACGAATATAATAATCTAGGTACTTACTGCGAATGAAAACATGATGTAATAAAACCACATATGAATTCAAGTAGGGGTAAGTAACTATCGCGTGTGTTTAGAAGGGATTTTAAATGATCGCAAACCCAAAATTCGTTGTTTTTTTGTATTTTAAGAACAAACCTGACTCGAAATGAAAAGAATCTTTAGTATCGGTCATTGACTTTGATTTTATACACTCTTTAAGCACATACAATATTAATTTATGTAGTTCTCTACGACGTAAAAGTTATGGAGTAATTTTAAAAAATGCTGTTAAAAAGTAGGTGTATTATTTAAGGGGAATCTATGCTGAATGTTAAAATTGTGTGACTGTTAGGTGATCGTATATCCGTTTGCATGAAGTTTACATGTAACTTTGATTACTAGAAAACGATAAGTTACACACGTTTCAGGAAGTCAATGACTGTATTTCAATTGGCCACACTTATTGACAAAATTTTAAAAATAAGACCATATGAAACATAGATACAGATCCTGTATACATAAATGTGATTTTTACTTTCAACGGTGAAGAACATTTACTAGGGAAACGTTGAAAATATTTACGGTATTTTTTTACAAACACACTAAGTATTTAACATATTTGTGAAATTTGATTTCGAATTGAGTGTTTACTAATAATAATAAATAATTTATATAGCGCCGATTAATGATTCAAAATCATTCCAAGGTCGCTGGTAGCTCAATTCTGCGATGCTTTGCGAAACAAAGTTGTTTTTAGTTTTTTAGAGAAGGTGTCTTTGCTTTGAGCACCACGGACATCAGGAGGTAGTTTATTCTACTTTAATGGACCACTCACAATAAAGCATCGATCATAGTACGCCGCTTTGTTGGCTCTGTTCACCTCCTTCAAGGAGTTTGTACTCTGTGATCCTGACGACCTAAGTGTGAGGTGCCTCCCAGAGAGTTCTTTTCTTTGACATAGTTCTTGTAAGTATGTAGTTCGGTGCTAGATCATTCAAAGCATTAATCACCATCATCGAGGGAGATCGCGATCCACTTCCACGCCGGCGACGCTATAGAGCCCATTGGCCCTGTTCACCACCGGACGCAGCCGCAACATCGGAAAAACACAAAATATCCACCATCCATCGGGTTCAACCACTGCCCCCGAGAATCCAACCTCACACGTCAGGGCCTCCGATTGGTCTCAAAATCGGCCGCTATGTTCACTCCGTTTCAAGTCGGAGGGGCTTGTACCCCTCGGTCCTCGTGTTGGCGTCCGAAGGTTCCGTGGGCTAACACCGGGGGCATCCGACGCAATCATCACCTGTCAGATTTGACGTCTAGTTGTCAACACAGGATGTCTGACCCGACGTCTGCGCCGGCGGTGTGCCCGAACCACACATCAACATTCGCCACTGTCGTCCTGCTCTTCTCTAAGTACAGAATTGACGAGGGCGCAAAAGCGTCGGCCGCCCACCCCCGCCTTTACTGCCTTGGCCCTTAGAGCCTCAACCTAGGCCCAAATAACCATCAGACAGATTTTGTAGTCAATTCGTTCTGGACACTTCAACCAATGCAGTTCGTTAAGAAGAGGCGTTATATGACATCGTTTGTTTTCGCTGTAAATTAGCCTAGCCACTGCATTAAACACCATAATATAATGACGAGCTGATGCTTGGGCAACCCGTTTACGTTTATATGCCTTCTCGATTGTCATTCTCGGGAGTCGCGTCCATTATCGTATGTCTGCTTTCATGTAGACGATTCGTTCTTTCTTTACTGCTGCTTGTAGTACCTACATATGTATGTAGACCGACAAAATCATTACGAGGCCAAAAAAGCTCGCTGCAGACATGCGTAAGACGCACGAGAGTAGAATTAACGTAAATTAAAATTAACAAACACATCATTGATGCTTTTATTTTTCAATGGCCCTGATATCGCGGAACTCCATAGTTGATAGGGCTGCCAGATGGAAATTTGAAAAAGGAAAACAAATAGCAAAAAAATGAGGATTTTACTTCGAAATGGAGGACATTGGCCAAAAATAAATAAAAAAAACAACCCGACTAACCACCACCTATCGACAGAAAATGTTGATGAGGCGATGTATGTGTCAAGATAGAATAATGCGGTGTTCGAATCTCACTGCCTACCCCTTGCGGGAAGATAGAAGTGGAGAATAAAAAAATACACTTGTCTATAGAGACAATACAATATCAATATGAAGTTGATCACTTAAATTTCCCTTACTGAAGCTATTTTACTTCTGCTATTCATTTTTTATACAAATAAGAAATTTATTTCACATTGATGTGGCACACCATAGATATTTTTCTTTAAATTTTGACAATCCTTGAATGCATTTGTTGTATCTAAATTTCAAACAGTATAAAAATACCTCGATTTTACAGACCGTGAGAGCATTTTGAAAATTTGGACAGATGAAATAGAGAGAAGAAATTAACGGATATCTATGGAAAACTAATCAGCTCTAGGTCTATGCACTTTACACATATTATGATGATACTTGGGCTGTAGCGAGAGGACAAAAAAGGATAATCCGTACGCCGTACATACAAACATATCGCGACGAAACTCATAGTGTGCATTCTCCATATGATACCCGGTGAGAAATTGATGTAAAAAAATACGCTTAAAAGTTCTGAAATCATGATTCTTCACTATTCCATAAAGTGGAGAGTAAAAATGTCGTAAATAATATATTTGTTTTTTATACTCAATGTGCTTTACAACAATTTCAATGCAATAAGATTCATTATAAATTGATTGTCAATGAATCGAAATCAATCATTTTAATGAGCTAAGATTATATTTATAATTGGTACATGGTTTATTGAGATAAATGTCAATTATTGTTACTAACATATTTGTATCACATGCACTGAACTAATTTTGTATGATCAAACTATCTCTCCGATTGATGACATCCAAGGAAGTCATAATTATTTATCAGTTACTTAGTTAAGAAATTGTGTATTTTAATATGCATGTATTCTTACATATTATTATATACACAATTGATATGTAACTGTCGCGCAGTTACATATCAAATTCATCCCGTACTTATTGCAATACAAAATTTAAAACTAAGTTGTGTGGACAACGAATTATTGTACATATTTATATTTATCGAGAGCTCAGCGATCCCCATTATGTAATGGTGTATTTGTAGATGACAATTTGTAGTTCTCAATTGTTTTATTTTATTTTACAAAGCATAAAGGATGAAAATAAATGCCCTAAGGTGGTTCGGCCACATAGAAAGAATGAGTGATGACCGTCTGACAAAAAAAGTATACAAGTCTGATAAAAGAGGAACGAAAAGTAGAGGTCGTCCAAGAAAAAGTTGGCACGATCACATAAATGGGATTTTGAAATATGGTGATGTTAGAAGTAAGAATAATAGAAGAGCGTGTATGAGACGATGTATGGACGTGAATGCAGCGAGGAATGTATGTCAAGAGAGAGGAGTCTGGCGTTCGGTTCTCTCTGCCTACCCCAAATAGGGAAATGGCGCGATGGTGATGGTATGGTATGGTACAAAGGACAGCACACAGTACATGCATACAATTATTAAAAGGAATTAAGCAAAAATACAAATATGACATGTACCTCTTACGTACTATACCTAATATCAAATAAAGACAATAATTAAGTATTAATTAGTGTGGGTGCGCGCATGAGAGAGAGAGAGAGAGAGAGAGTAACAATATGTTTTAGACATATTAGATTTGTTGTCCTTTTTTTTGTAGGGCCCTTCAGTGAATTCTTTCTTTCAACTGACCTTTAAGAATTATGTATGTTAAACTGTTGTCCAGTTTTTAATCGATCTTTTTATCGTGGTAGCAAATATGCCTGCAATTGCTAATTCAGATTCTGTGAAAGGTAACCCTGATCCCGTTTTGGCTAGCTTATCCGCTCTCTCATTTCCCTCTATGTCTTTATGACCAGGTACCCAAACTAGATGTATTTTGTTGTATTCCTCAAGCCTTTCAAGGTATTTTAGAGAGTACTATACCAATTTTGATATATATCCCAATCTGGGGGACAAGTCTGGTTCAACCAGCGAAATCAAAAACCTCGCGATTACCCATATCATGGATATAATTATAATATGGAGTTCTATGACATGTAAAGATATTGTAGAACTCCATATCATAATTATATCCATGATATGGGTAATCACGAGGGTTTTGATTTCGCCGGTTGGACCAGACTTGCCCCCCAGGTATGATTCTAATGCCGTAAGGGCTGATGATTGTCATGATTGATATACTAATAAGATCATTTTATAATGATTTTTTTCCAATGACAATAATATAATACACCCTTTTAACCCTAAATTATACATAAATGCTCGTGCTATAGATTAACGAAATCGCTGAGATTCGAACCCGCATCGTCTGGATACCTACTAATCCAGTTTGTTAGCCGCTCTGCCATCGACCCATAAATCTTTTTAATCAAACATTTTTTATAGTTACACATACGCAAACATTGGATTTTTTCCCTGTCGGGTGTCAATGATATTTATATCAACTAAAATTATTAAGAAAATTATATTTAATTTTACGTTCTACTTAAATCTCAATAGAGACGAGATGTTAAAACTTGTCTCTGAGATGTTAAAACTTGTCTCTGAGATGTTAAAACTTGTCTCTGAGACGTTAAAAAATTCTCAAATTATCATTGATTTCCTACAAGGAAAAATCCAATGTTTGCGTATATGCAACTTTTAAAAAAATATTCTATTTACATACACATCAATACAAGTAGGTAAATAAGCCAGAAATGAATATTCAAGAGTGTGGCTTTCTTTACTTCCTATCATTACTATTAAAGTATTAATGTATTTCGTAAATATTATTATAGCGTTAGTCATTACATTTTTTCATCCTATTTTCATTTAATTCCAAGTACGAAATATTATCAGCGATAAGATAGATAATTTAGTAAAACCTTAAGATTATATTATATTTGAAGCAATATTGATATGATGATGAATGAATGTATGATAAAATACACGAAAGTTTGATATGACGTAATACTTTTTTATTCTTGTACAAATGATAATTTTAACTCATTTTTAGACCATGTTTGTTCTGTTGCTCTCGAGATGTGTTGGTGGAGAATTACTATGGACTGCTATGCAAATCAATGACAAATATATATTATATCATCAGTCGTCAATCGGTTTAGAGCGTCTCCCGATAACCCCGAAATGATCGCAATGGCTCGTAAGCTTGTACCCGATGGAGTAACCTTATCGAGTTAACTACAGCATCTTCGATCTGCACGAGATCGTCTTAACATGGAGGCAAACAATTCGTAGAGTAATTCAGTGCAACCGCCATCCTCATTGATGAGTCAAGGAAAAATATTGAGATAATGAAGGACATTTTGGACCTGGGGGGCTTATTCATGACACATTCCTAATACGTTCTTATTTTGTCTTAATCTTAAAAATGTGTAAATCGGTACTTCATCGTAATCTAATTTTAATCTATCTAAAATGTTTATATCAACTTTAGTATGAAATTGTCATTAATTTATGTATAATTTAATACAAATAGGTATTTAATTAATTCGAAGTTCAAAGATTTCTAAAGTCTGGAGTTGATCTTAAACTTATGTTAATCAACTTCATTAGTAGCCCTGCTGGTTGATTTATCTTGTGTAAGCTATGAGAAATGTGATTGTGTGCCTACCTGACATAGAGCGGGAACTATCATTATTACATCTCATAATAATATTGTCAACTGTAAAGACATCTCCAGCGCATGGAAGGAAACAAGGTCCCGAAGAAGATTCTCAACACACGACCAGATGGGAGGTGGAACGTGAGAAGCCCCAAATTAAAGTGGATGGATGGTGTAGAAAGGAACCTGAAAGCAATCAGTGTAACTAATTGGAAGGTGCAGGCGACGGACCAGGTGGAATGGCGGAAAGTTCTCGGGGTGGCCAAAACTCATGATGGGCCATAGCGCCATAGGTGATGATGTTGATGAAAAACTGTCAACTGCTAGCCCAAATACAGGCTTTCCATGTTGGGCAGTAGTAAACCTACTTGTCGTTGTAAAGTATAGTATGAAAAAAAAAAAGTTCTATCGCGCTGTGATTGTATTTCTGTTTACCGGTACACACATTTTAATGCAATCATAAATATACAAAGAGCCAACATAGATAATTTCGTATAGCGGAAGAAAATTCTTCCTCTCTCTCTACTATTCCATATATGTATATACATACAGTTCTGTTTTTCTTTCCGTAGCATTTTGTTTTTAGGAATTATTTGAAATGTTCTCCGGGTAGTTTTGTTGTAACGTTCTTATTATTATCATTATTGTGAGAGCGTACTTTTGTGTGTTACCAGTTTTGGAGCATTGTCTTTGGTTTCCACCCAATCTACTTCTTGACTACTTTAAACTTTACCACAAATTCTATAGAGTATACAGCTTCCCCGATTAACGTTTATCTCGTCTCAGGTTCACCAGCAGATGAGACCAACAGAACCTAATGTTATTTTTCCCTCAAAATAATTTCTACGAGAGTTTAGCGGATGTCTGCGCCTATAGATGTAAATATACGGCTTGGCCGACTTACAGTTTCTCTGAAGAAAAAACAGAGCTAAGTATACTTTACAATGTAAAATATTTTATAACTTGTTTGTTTCACGTGTTACGCATAGGCTTCAAATGAAAATATTTCACCAATCCATATATTGAACTTAAAAGATTGGGGTCAGTGACTGTGTCTTTATCAACATTCAGTTAACCTACTGATCCTTGTAAATGCTCTTCTGCCTTGGCCTCATGATCGAGGATGGAGCTACATTTGGAAGCGCTTCGGTAATTTAAGATCCTGTAGCTGCCTTGAAAAGATCATTTCATTGGGTTGCTGAGCGAACTCCGGATCTCCTACCCTCCACGTTCCACATTACGACGAGGTTATCAGGAAATTTTCTGGCAATGTGTCCAAAATTTTGTAGTCATATCTCATCTCCTTTTTTTTCCCTTCTATCCCATAGTGTTGTAACAGGTTTTATCTATGATTTGTTAAATTTACATTGATGTACATATTTTTATTCTTCTTACTTTCTTGTGTTTAAATGTAATATGTTTATGGTTTTATGTATATTTACTTTATTGTACATGTACCATTTTGTCTCATAACTGCCACAGATGGTTGTCTGGAAGAAATTGCCATTAGGCAATAAGTCCGCCATTTGTACTAGCTATTAAGTAATGTACAATAAAGTGTTTAAATAAATAAATAATCAATTCGATATGGACCCATTTGATCTCTTAATAGTACATGGTATTTTTGTTACTATTTAATTGTGACTTGTGATTATTTATTGTAAGTTACATACAGTTTTGAAATACATATCGATACGTAAGGCTCAATTATTTAACAAATATACAAACCATGATTGTATCACGAATTACCAAGTTACGGTCTTACAAAAAAAAATAACGAACAAAAAATATTAATTAAGTAAATAAAGATGCACACAACACGGAATTTTGCGACAGGACAATGGATAGGAATAGGAAAATTAGGAAAGGAAAATCACTATTGCAACATATTCTTATATATGCCCGGTGAGCCAAACATGTCAAAACCTGCGAACTTTGCTTCAAACTATATTGTTTAATATTTCATAATAACAATATCTATTATTCCATAGTTTTGCTGAATGTATTTAAAAAAATAGAGTGAAATAGGAATGTCATGTGTGATACGTTTAGGAGGACGATTAAACAGTCCGTGATTTGACAGTATGTATTAATTAAATTGGTATAATGGATATTTATACTATTCGTACCATCACGGCATATCCCACAATGTGGAGTAACCAGCGAAAGGTGTGCGGGTGTGCATTGCCTTATAAAAGGGAGAACAACACACCTATGTATACCCACACACCAGTCTCGTTTCACCAAAAAAGGCACTACAATCAGAATGGGTGGTGAACCTCATTGCTGAACTATGTGAGATGTTATTGTTGCCTGTTGTATTTTCGATTACCCGGCTCTTACGGGACACTCGAGAACAATGATTTAAAAGAATGGAAGCACTATTCTAAGTCGGTGCCTTACAGCAAAATATTTATATTATACTATGTATTATATTTGTGTATTTAACTAAAATTATTTTGAGAGATTTTAAATCTATATTTAATATACTTTGACATGTATTAGCCAAAACTTGACAGTGTTTCGTTTTTTCTTAAGTTTTACATAAGTCATTTAGGAGGGGGCAACGTAAAGATGTTAAGTCGTCCTGTAGTATGGTGAATTCGCTATAATAACTCTTTCGCGTTTATGTGTTGGTAATCTTGCATAGTTGACAATCTGGCGAATTTAGTTCTATGGAGTTGCTAACATTTTAAATATTTCGCCACTCTGTTAATTTACGGAGACTGCTTTTGTAAATAAATTTAAAATTAATTGTTTTTAGGGGTATACAAAAAAAAACAATTTTTATTTTTCTTACTTTGTGATGAATACCACATAATTAATTTATACATCTTAGCGTTACCTGTATGTTGTCACATCTGGCAAAGTTAATTATTTGCGTCTGACAACACTAAAAAAATCTTTTCAACACAAAAACAAGAAAGGAACGCACTGTAGCATCCATTTTAGTTCTCTGCTATTTTAAATCATCCAATGTATAGATTATTGATTTCGTCTGTCGGTCTGTATAATATGCAATTGAACATCGCCAGGTGTAATGTTTAAACGATCAGCTGGCTTACTCTTGACGTTTAAGGGGGTGACTGCTGCCAACGCACCTATTTTTCAATTTGATATACCATCATTATTTCTTATGAAATCGTTTTGAAAAAAATAATTTAGATAGTTTAGATATTGATAAACAAAAATATACCTTAACTTTTTGATAATGTTCTGTATGAATTCTTGTAGAAAAATAATGGCATACCCCGATTTTCAACATTTATCGTATATTTTAATAAACTATAAGGCGTAGAGTAATATATTTTTTTTTTAATTAAAGAAGACAAAAATATCTAGAAAAATATGATGTGACGTTGTATTAATGCTTCAGGTTTAGTAAATAAACCTAAAAAACATTTATTTTTCATTCAGCGCCATTGCGTAATAAAAGTTTTTTTGGTTTATTTACTTAACCTGATGCGTTAATGCAACGTCATATCATATTTTTTCAGGTATTTTGTTGTTCTTTAATTTATAAAAAAAAATATTGCCCTATACCTTATATTTTTTTAGAAATTTAAGATAAATGTCTAAAATCAGGGTATGCTTATTATTTTCCTACAAGAATATATACAGAACATAATCAAAAAGTTAAGGTATATTTCTCTTTATTAATATCCAAACTAACTAGGTTATTTTTTTCAAAATGATTCGTTTAGTAATAATGATGGTATATCAAATTGAAAAAATAGGTACGTTGGCAGCAGTCACCCTCTTAAATCAGATCCCAATTTAGAATTTTTGCTTGGAACTCACATGTTGCCTCCGTACCTATATTCAAATTATCTACTATTACCATTTAAACAAACCTGCATACCGCCTGCTCCATCACAAAGGTAGTTTTTTTTAGCGAAAAAGGATCAGATTTGAAATCAAGAAATAAGTTAGCAGATTACAAATTTAACCAAGAATTATGCTGGTTCATTCGAATGAGTGTAATTTTAATTGCCATTGGGTAATCATCTCGCCACTTGCGCAGGTTGCAAGGAATTGTTTATTTTTACTGGATATTCTTTTCGCTAAAAGAAAAATATTGATCTAAAAAAAATATGGAAATAGGAATATTGATAATATATACGTATACTGTAGGTAATGTGGCTAGACTCTCCGATACATAAATGATCGGCATAAATTACTATGCAGCAGTGATTTAAACGATTTTCAAGGCTGCGTTCACAACGAACGTTTTTCACTCGACAATTTTACCGAGCGTTTGGTGCAAATATATGGCTTTATGTGATATATTCTTATATGATGAATTAATTATATTATTATAATTTTTAATGTGTGCATAATACATAAAGTGGGGAGGTAATAAATTGGCCATATAAACGTATAACGTCTCAAATGTTTTAAGATGTTAATGGACGGATATATGAAATGGTTTTCGTATTTCACACAGATTTTTCATCTTCCTATGTATCAATATTGTTATTTAATATCGGGTGGACTGCCAAGAAATTAATTTAAAAAAATATTGTTGTTTGAGTTGTGATTGGTATAAGGACTTGTAATTGCTCAGAATTTCTCCGGTAGTACAATCTCAATTTGGTACAATGGTGATACCATATAAGAATTAATGGGCTTCATTACTTGATCGTCACTCTAGATAGATAATTTCAATATCTATAAATATAAATTCAAGAACCCAGAAGGAATATGTTTATTTTTCCAACTGTCGACTTGTTCAAGAGAATTTATTTCTCTTAATGAATCGACAGTATTAATCTAAGTCCAGTGTGAGAGAATTGTCTGATCAGGTATATATTTTTCATGGTTTTTCAACATTGAAGTCAAAAACACCAACTTGAGGTTTCGCAGCATACATATATTATGTTCTATGATTGTATTAACTCAGAATTTGTAGAACGCCGCAACATCCCAACTAGATGATTTAATTTTCTATTAAAAATATATACTTCTTAGTAGTACCTACATCTTAAACTTTTTTTTACAATTTTTGAAAAAATTGAATTTAGTTCCGACATTGTTTCATACAATTTGTATGGCAGTATACACTACACAATATTTACGAGGACTCTCGATAGTTTGATACCTCATCTCCAAACATACATACATACCATCGAGCTGTATTCATTTTCTGGGTATTAGGAAAAAAGGTCTGACCTCCAAACTATCCTATCCTTACATACATACATACCTACGATGTTTTGTATAGAAAACAAAATATCTTAAAATATTTAATAGTTTGTATTTAAGGCCCTTGTATACCGTGGGTATACGGATGTACGCCAAAATGCACACTAAATTACCTTCTAATGTATGAAACACGAAAAAATATTGTATATCACCTGATATTATGTGATATGCTACATTTTATCGTGCAAAAAACGTAAAATTTTGAGGTTTTCTTTAAATAGCAAGAATAGTTTATTAAAATGTTATAATAATAAAAAAAATCAGCCGGTAGATTTTCATATTCTCTTTCGATTGAACTAAAAATCTACTTCATAGACCTTGTAGTTTTTTTAGTAACTTACAATAAAAAAATGACAAAGGGTTTTACTAAAACTAATTTTATAAGAAAAGTATTAAACGAATTCAAAATTCATAAAACTCATGCAATAGAATAAAGATGTACATACATACAAACTGTTCCTTATTTCAAAGACGTATCTTTTGAGGGTGTTAGGGAAATTATTTTCAAAATATAATATGTAGCCTTTCAAAATATAAGTGTTTATAGTTCATGTGTTACATGCAACTACTTGATAAATATATTTTTATCGTATTATAATAATTATTAGTTGTGAAAACTAGAAAACTAGAGATAAATTTAAATGTTGAATTCATAGTTTGCCAAAGGATTCCGTAGTTGGCTATCATGAATATAGAGGCGGTTAAGAATATTACAATTAACACAAAGCATAATATATATTATAATGACACCATTTGCACGGAGCACTTGATCAAATTAATTTGTATTGTATTAAATCGATATTTGTGTTTGCATTGTTTCGTATTATCAAAACCTGTTTTAAATATAGGTAGTACATTTGTTAACATAACTTGTAGATTGTATGTAATTAGCATGTAATATACATAAACTATATAACTTTACATGTATTACATTTCGTATATAAAAGGACGACACAAGCGTGTATCCCAAAACACCGGTCTCGTCTCGCCTCACCTAAAAAGGCACTACACTCAGAATGGTTGGTGATTAGTGAACCTCATTACTGAACCATGTGAGAATTTTGCTTGTGTTTTTGATTCCCTGGCAGTTACGGTGACAATAGAAAATATTGGAAGAAATGAATACATTTAATTTCATTTGGGACGCATGTGATTCTTATCAATAATATCAACGTAGTTATGTAACTATGGTTCTGAAAAAAAATCGCGTCAGAGATTGAATTGATGACAGGTATTATGGCGGACATTCGGACCAGTAGGGTTACTCAGGAAGTGGTTTGAAATAATATTAAGATCAGATTCAGACTTTAGCGATCTTTGATGTTAAAATTAATTGAATAATTGTGATGGATAATAGTGGATTTTAGATGGGTCGGTGGCAGAGCGGTTAGCGCGCTGGGTTAGTAATCCAGTGGTCGCGAGTTCGAATCCTGTCTCGACTGATTTCGTTCACCTATAGCACAAGCATTTATTTGCTTATTTTAGGGAACGTAGGAAGATGTATATGTACTTGTTTAACAAGGACATATTCATTTTTTTATAAAAAAAAAAAATAATATTAATTTATACAAAAATTAATGACAGTTTCATACTTAACATTGATCTTAACAATTTTTATTTTTATTGACAAACTTTTACCATCTCAATAGAGGCAAGGTTGGGATATTAAAGAAGAACCAGGAACTCAAGGCACCTACAGGGCTTACGACCTGTCCTCGGCTACGTGATCACTTTATGCGCTTGCGCAACGTTCACCAATTATGCCTATTGGGTTCCCTTCTCAGTGTAATTTTTGAAAGTTCTATATATTTGAATAATTTGTAACAATTCACTTGAAAATAAGACATTATTACTTAAGCCATCTATGAAGTAACGAAGAAACCTTTTTGTAACGCCATCTATTGAGAAGTTGGTTTATTTGTTAACATTTTTTATGATTAAATGTATAGTAAGATTAAGATTAGATTATGTACTGATTTTTATGTTTTTAAGATTTAGGCAATATTCTGAATGTAGTGCCTTTTAGGTGAGACGAGACTGGTGTGTGAGTATACACAGATGTGTTGTGCTTCCTTTTATAAGGCAATCACACCCGCACACCTTTCGCTGGTTACCCCACTCTGTGGGATATGCCGTGATGGTATGAATGAAAGATTTAGGCAATACAAGAATATATTAATAATTTGTCACAAGTAGCCCCCCTGGTTGATCTATTTTGTTGTGAGCCCATATTATGATTGTGAGTGCAGAATACTGAGATTGTGTGCCTATTTAACGAGAACTATCTGTTAACTGCTAGCCCTTAAACATGATTTCCTAGTAGGGCAGCAATAATCTACTTGTTGTTGTCATTGTAAATTTGGTGTGATTAAAAATAAATAAAATAAAAATACGCACCGTACCAAGTAAATAAATTCATAAATAAAAAAAACATATTGTTTGTTGGCCCATGATAAGTCTGCGGCGTAATATACACATTCTGTCAACTATTGTACAATATTATCTCTAATCCAAATCTGCCACTGTATTTTAAAAACAATTTCACAATAATGGACTTCCATTCCTATCTGCTGAACGTACGTAAATATCCATTCCTGGCCATAGCCCATAATTTTTAGCTCGTCGTTCGAAGTACAACCAGCATGATGAGTCCGGATATTGCGACGTCTAACTCACTTTATATTTTCAAGAAAAAAATAAAGACGGAATATTTATCCCTAAACACCTGATCCCGATATCCTCTCCTTGTTCTTTCCCAATACTTTTTTGTTCTTTTTTTTTATAATTATCTTAATGTAATGTATGTTTTTTTTGTTGATGTACATACTTATATAATTTTGTCTTACTTTGTAATCTGGTTGGTTGGAAGAAATCGCCTAATGGCAATAAACCCGCCAGTGTGCATTATATTTGTTTATATTATGTTCAAAAAGATAAATAAATAATTTATTTTTTTATTTATTTTATACCATCTCGGTATTTATAACATTATCCAACTGTCGATTCGTTCAAGAGAATGAAATTCTATTGAAGGAAGAGGCAGTTTAAATCCAAGATGCGTGTAAGAAGGAACATTTTGTATGGCGTAGTGGACTTTTTGCATGCTAAAAACACCAAATTAGAGGCTTCGCAGCATATATGTTCCTATACATGGATTTACTCAGAATTCGGAGTAGAATATTTTATGTGAGTTTTGTGTGTGTGAGTCTGTGTGTCCGTCCGTCCCTTATAACTTTTGATCCGCTCAATTTACAGAGCCCAAAATTTCAGAATATATAAACATTTATATTCCTACAAATCTTTTATACTCAGAATAGTGAATTATTGTTTCAGTCAGGGGCTATAAACTTTTGAATTTTTGGTTTATTTTTCCATATATCTCAGAAACCATAAAAGCTAGAACGCTGAAAATTTGTATAAACATGCAAATACAAAATCTCAAATTGGTTTTTTCAAAAAAAATCCAGGGTTTCTCAAACATTTTTTATTAAGAAAAATATTTTTTTTATGATAAATTTATGAGTTTAACTGCCTATATTTCCAATTTTTTTTTAAATGTCGAAAAAAGCCGAAATACCCCAACTAGATAATTTAATTTTCTTTAAAAAATATTAACATTGTATAAGCACGTCTCAAATTTTGTTTTTAACAATTTTTATAAAAATTGATCTTAATGACGAGATTACTTCATACAATTTGTATGGCAGTCGCCTATACACAATATCTAAGAAGACTTAATAGTTTGATACTAATCTCCATACAAACATACATACCATCATGCTGTTTTCATATTCTGGGTAGGATCAAAGGACTGACCTCCATACTATCCTATCTTGACATACATACCTAGGTACATGTGTTGTATAGAAAACCAAATATCTTAAAATATTAAATAATTTGTATTTATGGGTTTTTTAGTTTGGTACTTATTCTTCAACTATACGTACTATCGCTATCGCCAGTTGGATCTCATGTGTTACATGCAACTAGTAAATATTATCCAAACCTAACTAGGACTACGCCTGTTTCGAGGTCGGAGATTTACAATATTATATTTATACATTACATCTACATCCATGCACCCACCACACAAAAATACAATATTTACAAAAATACAATATTTATTAAAAATAAATACATCAGAATGATCCTGTTGACATTATAAAAATTGCACGCCCTTTTGATAAATTTATCCTGATTTGAATTGGTGTTGCTCCGACGAACGTAGAAAATTATTGTAGAACTCTGATCGCTATAGTCGGTTGTCATTTAATAATAATAATATGTGTAGTGTATAGGCTGCGTCATCAAGGAAAGGGGATATAATTTTTGCGGTTTTGAAACCGGTTCATGATGTGTTATCTTTCTTAAATATTGTTTGTACTAGTCGATCGGTCTGCCAACCAATCGACACCGTAAGCAGTAGCGTATCTACCTAACAGCAGGGCCTAGCTTGACAAGGGGCCCAATTTTATTTATTTAAATGACAAATACAATCTTATAAAAAAATAACAGAAAAAATACACTTTGAAATGAAAAAAGACATACCAATTACTTTTGTCTACAAATTGATGTAAGTATCTACATTGAATAAATTTTGAAGTATGTAGGTACCTACAATACAACAAAAAAGTTAAATGTACAGTGACCAAAGGACAAATAAAACCTAACCGTACTAAGTACCTATAACCGTATTGTGGCTACTGTATTAGCACAATTAATACAATTTATAAGTATATTGAATATCTACCTACTAAATTTACTGTATCAGCATTATTTTTAAAATAGTTTAAGGCATCTCTGTAATTGGCTTTGATATGTGTATTGTTTTTAAACAATTTATGAAATAGCTGTTGAGATGAAATAAAATAAAATAAAATAAATAAATTTTTATATACTTAAAATTATAAAATATTCATATATTTCACACATTTGTCCATGACGAGAAAGAAAAAGGAAGTGAGAATGACCTAATTTGTTACTGCTGTGAAAAATAACAATCTGCTAGATAAAAATAAATAAAAAAAAGAATATGTCCTTGTTAAACAAGTACGTATACATCTTCCTACGTTCCCTAAAATAAGCATAGATGCTTTTGATATAGGTGAACGAAATCGGTCGTGGCAGGATTCGAATTCGCGACCACTGGATTACTAACCCAGCGCGATAACCGCTCTGCCACCACCCATCTATTTATTTTATATTATATTCCTTTTGTATATTTTATAAGACTGTATTTGTCCCTTAAATAAATAAATAAATAAATAAGAAAGGAAGTACAAAGCCACGCTCGATGTTTTTAATGTTTAACTGAAGTTTATCTTCTGAATACTATGGATGGTTCACACTGGGAAACCTAAAGCGCCCGATATTTCTAGCTACGCCACTGACGTTAGCCTGTTGTTATATTGTGTAAGAAGATGGACATTTTTACAGGATATCGTAATTTCAAATGTATCTGTTACACGCCTAGAATAAAAGGTTGGTTAATATGAGTGACCAACGAAATGTCAAGAAAATGATGTAATTATGTATTTAAAAATGTTTCAATTGAGACCAGCCGCGAGGCACCGGCTTGGAATAGTGCTTCCACTTTTTTCGTGAGAGGATTTTGACATCGGTCAATTTCATATCGAGGATTTCGTCCGTCGAACACTGTGTCAAGGTGGGGCTAGGTTGTAGCCACATCCTAGGATTATGGCAAAAGGTCGGTGCGCCCATCATTTCTTGCCTATGGAAGAGCAGGGCATACGCCTTCACGCCTCGCTCGACGGTGACTTATCACTCGTTGCGGCGAAGGGCCAGCGGTTTGTCGGTGCCTGACCCAAGCTTCGATTCTGCGGGGCCCCTCGATTGAGGTTGGAGGATATTTTTTATGTGATTGCACTGGAGTAAAAGAGAAAATATGTTTATTATTTTACTGTTAATACACAAATATTTGAACATATTTAGGTTAAGTAAGTAACGCCTCACTAGGCTAAACCTGTTCTGGGGCTGTTACTATTATACAATAGGGTATACAAATTACCCATAGAGGATACATAATATAAGGTATAAGGAACACATATGTTTAATGTTACATTCAACTAGGTTGAATCGGGCCTAGGTTGAGGCTCTGAGGGCCTAGGCAGTAAAGGCGGGGGTGGGCGGCCGACGCTGTTGCGCCCTCGTCAATTCTGTACTTAGAGAAGAGCAGGACGAACGCCTTCAGTCTCGCTCGGCAGTTACTCGTCAAACTGTGGCGAATGTTGTTGTGTGGTTCGGGCACACCGCCGGCGCAGACGTCGGGTCAGACATCCTGTGTTGACAACTAGACGTCAAATCTGACAGGTGATGATTGCGTCGGATGCCCCCGGTGTTAGCCCGCGGAACCTTCGGACGCCAACACGAGGACCGAAGGGTCGGGGTACAAGCCCCTCCGACTTGAAACGGAGTATACATAGCGGCCGATTTTGAGACCAATCGGAGGCCCTGACGTGTGAGGTTGGATTCTCGGGGGCAGTGGTTGAACCCGATAGATGGTGGATATTTTGTGTTTGTCCGATGTTGCGGCTGCGTCCGGTGGTGAACAGGGCCAATGGGCTCTATAGCGTCGCCGGCGTGGAAGTGGATCGCGATCTCCCTCGATTCAACTAGTTTAAAAAAAAAAGATTAAGAAGTCTCTCTTCTAGGTCACAATCTTAGGATTGATCTGTACCAATCACTCGATCTTTCCACGTATCTCTATCGTCCGCCAGTCTCTTCATCTCTTTGTAACTGCTACAGCGCACGTCGCCGATTATCTGGTCTATGTAGTTGTTTCTGGGGCGGCCTCTACAGTTGCCCCCATCAATCATTCCTTCGACGATTCCTTCGAGTAAAAAGCAGGCCTGTTGTTCTCTGTTTGGACAATTCTTTTCATAAGTTCCTTCTCTCCAACCCTGCTTAGTATCTCGTCGTTGCTGATGTGTTCTGACCAGTGAAGTTTAGCCATGCGTCTGTAGCACCACATCTCAAACGCAGACAGACGTCCCGTTTCGCGTTGGCTGATGGTCCATGTTTCACAGCCATGTTAAGAAGTAAAGTTTTAGATTAAATATAAGAATTGAAATAAAAGAAATGAAGAATAGGAAATAAAAGTTCATAAGTCAGATGTTAAGGGTGGACAACCTCCTCAGTATAGATATATAATATGCAGTGTGTGTCTATTATTGTATGATCTCTTTCTCACTTATTGTATTCTGTCGTGTGTGCTCTTTCTTTGTAATATTTTAAGAAGTTAAAATGTACCATATTTGTAGAGCGTTTTGCACTCATGTAACGTGTCGCGTGCGTCGATCGCACTAACGCGACTGCAGTATTACACAAAAGATGAATCGGATTTGAATCTTCGATTTCCACTATGATAATAATTATACGTTAATTGTTATTGACGCAGTGTTGGGACTGTGTCATATCCGTCAGACCGCAGCCAATGGTCCTCGTTATATCATTCTCTCTCTATCTGCCTGTCTGTCTCCCTCTCTCTCCATCTCTTGTTGTTGTGATGTTAATTTGTTATGTCCACGGTTCGTTATCCAGATCGGGTCAACATCGATGGTAGGGATTGCTATAATTAACATCAGTATGACTGACGCTCTTACAGTACTGGTCACACATATGTGAGCGCTCTCGTATGACAACTAGAAAAATGTAGTGTTTCTAAATCTACGTTTCGCGAATATTTCATTGATTTTTTACCATAAGGACAACAGAAATATATAGAAGATCCCACTAACCATATATGGTTATCAATGGGTTTCTATGATAACTAACTAAATTCCATGGCGTTTTTATGCATATTCATATTTATTTATATTTTATATTTATTTATACACACACTGATAGACATTACAATAATTATTTAATTCGCAATGCCCCACTAGGCATAAATAAACCTGTGCTGGGGCCAATGCGCCTCGAGATAGTGAAACCGTATTAGTTGATGCCAATATCAATCATACATAAAAAGTGATAATATTACAAATAACAATGAAAATAAAAAAAAAACAAAAAACATAATATAAAAAAATCAAAGACCTTTACTTTAGTATATAGATGGGTCAGTGGCAGAGCGGTTAGCGCGCTGGGCTAGTAATCCAGTGGTCGCGAGTTCGAATCCTGCCTCGATCGATTTCGTTCACCTATAGCACAAGCATTTATTTGCTTATTTTAGGGAACGTAGGAAGATGTATATGTACTTGTTTAACAAGGACATATTCATTTAAAAAAAAAATATATATATATAAGGTCTTTGAAAAAAATGCACTAATGTAGCTAGTACTTAGAGCAAAATAAAGTATTGGGTCGAAAGATATGGGTGAAAAATCTCCTCTGCATAGTGTATGCCTGATACTAAGAGCCATTCCTTTGTTTTAGTTTTAAATGCATGACTATTTTCCGTTTGCTTAATTATTTTGTCGAGCTTTCTTGGAGCAATGACTCAAAAAAATATATAAATAACCATACATTTTTTTTTCATTTCAATAATAATAATATATTTATTTAACATAAAAAAAGAAAACTTACAGAAACAATACACCACAGAGACCACTCAGTATTTATATAAAAACAAACAAAAAATATACAAAACAAAAACATGTTAAACAAATAAATAATAATAAACCATGGGTGCTCCCTGGTTGGCATCATTCCATCACTTTACCTATGTCTATCTAACTAGGAATAATTCCTGTTTTAAGTAAGGACAATTTCAATGTATTTTCACTACGCTTTTACATCATGCGATAGAAATTTCAATCGATTGAATTAAATAAGAACATAAACATCAATATAAGAAACTAGAAGAAAAACATTTTTGCATTAACAAAATGTAAAATAAAGCATAAAAGCCTTAACAAAATATAAATACAAGAGCATTAATATAACAGATATATTATTTACAGGAAGAATTATTTCGTAGATATCTACATGGTTTATTTTATTGTCTTGTGCTGAGAAAGAAAGTTCATGTTGCGATGGTAATAAAGCTACAATAAAGAAATAATATACAACTATGAAAATAGTTCAAACGATACATTTCTTCTTCATGGTCACAATCCTAGGATTAGTTTGCACCAAGGACTCCATCTCTCCACGTATATCTGCTGTCCGCCAGCCCTTTCGTCTCTTGGTAGCTACTACAGCGTACATCACTGATCGCCTGGTCCATATAACTGTCTCGAGGGCCACCTCTATAGTAAGTATCTACCCTCCGTTATACCCTCGGCAATAGTAACATGCTGACCCGGATGCCTGTTATGACCTTGTCCATTTGAATCGTTGTTGGGCTATTCCCTTTACATTGCTTTTTTTTAAATAAATTCAACAAACATATAATTCTAATTGATTATATAGACACACGAAGTCGAAAACTGCGATCTGGGGGGCAAGTCTAGTCAACAGGCGGAATCAAAACCTTCCATGTTTATCCATATCATATGGAGTTCTATAACATCTTAAGATAGTATAGAACTCCATATGATAATTATATCCACGATATGGGTAAACATGGATGGTTTTGATTCCGCCGATTGACCACACTTACCCCCCCCCCTCCAGAAGGGAAAAAAAAAACAAAATTTAATCTCATATTGCTTAACTTTTAAGTAGGTACATAATTGGTTAATCCAGAGGGGGAGAGGATAGTCAGAGAGAGAATTGACTTTTGTTCTAAGATAATATTTCCACTCAGAAAGAGATTTTTTCTTACGCCCTCATTCATCCTTTATAACAAATAAAATTTTATATAGGTATATTTTGTCTTATGTTATTAACACAATAATTTTGTCATATTATAATCGGTAAACCCACATACATACAGGATGTGCCTTGTGAGATTTTTGTGCACTCACGGTTGCTTTGTTATGCTTGATATATGTGTATTAACCGTGTATCAAATCCTAAATAAAAAAAATAGTGTAGTTCGTTCAGTAGTGGGGGGACCATTATCAAATATAATATACGTACTTTTTAATTGTAATTTCGGTTGACAAACGCTTAAAAAACGCCTTTTAGTTAGTTTTACTTCCTACCGTGTCACTGTTTTAATGGTAGCTTTGTTTCGGTGTTTATTATTTTAGCCTCAATCCTATTATCATTTTGGATAGGTTCGTACATATTATTATACAATAGCTGGATCAGTATTATATTATTTTAGTTTTGCTTACCTACCCACCTTTATATTAGTATGTACCTAATGTCACCCGCAATTCAAGAAATTATATGGAATATTGTTATGCAATTGGATGGCGTAATCTTAAATTTTTGAATCACCAATATAATTAGTGCCTATTCGAAAAGCTGCATATGTTTATTTAAATCGAATATTATTTAATTGCATATTCGCAAACATTGGATTTTTTCCCTGTCGGGAGTCAAATGATATTTTGGGCCGATGACAGGTCTTAAGCCCTGTAGGTGCCTTGAGTTCCTAGTTCTTCTATAATATCCCGACTTTATTGAGATGTTAAAAAAAAGTTTGTCATTAAAAATGAATATATTTATATGAAAAAGAAATACATTTATTTATTCACGAGTTATTCACGTTATTTATGTACGAGTGCTCAAAGGCGGGTTTATTGTCATAAGGCAATTTCTTCCATCCAACCCGAGCAACGTGTGTGCAAAGTTGAATTGGTACAATAGTAGGTATTAAGTGAAAAATAAAGAAAAAAATAAACAAAAAGAGAAAGAAAAGAAGGAGAGTGAGGAAGGATATAAAGGAATATTCAGGAACTATTCGACAATAAAGGATTATAAAAGATTTTACGATTTTGAATAGAGATGTTAACATATCAGTTGTATTTTGTATTTAATACGTAGACTCTTGACTTCAAAAATTTGGGGGCAAGTCTGGTCAACCGGCGGAATCAATGCCATCCATGTTTACCCATATCATGGATATATGTAATTATCTTATGGAGTATATAACATCTTAAAATCTTATGATAATATATGTAATTATCTTAAGATGTTATAGAACTCCATAAGATATGGATAAACATGGATGGTTTTGATTCCGTCAGTTGACCAGACTTGCCCTCCCGATTCCAATTACTTTAATTTAACTTTTTTTATGGAGAATTATGCAGTATTTAGGTTTTTTTAATCGTAATAGATTATTTGAATGTAGGCAAGCGACAGGTATGTTCTACGAAACATGAAATTGGAATTTCGTAATAAAACTCGAAATAAAATATTTATAATACAATTTCGATAATAGATAAGACAATAATTAAGTAATCTATCCTCGACGTTTTGTTCAACGCTTGTTTTAAAATATTATTAAAACTAAATATTTATTTATATTTTAATCGAAATAATTATGTTGTTATTATATCAAGAAATGACAGTTCAAACAAACAAATTATTATACTTCTACTCGTGTTTTTACTACTCACTACCCCAAGGTGATACAGCGGGGAGTTGTGAATTCGCAATCATCATCATCATCAGCCATTATTCGTCCAGTGTTGGACATAGGCCTCCCCTTTCAGCCTCCATGCTTCCCTATCCCTCGCCACCCTGTGCCATTGACCTCCTGCCACTCGTTTGATGTCGTCAGACCATCTTGTTTGCGGTCTGCCCGGGTTTCTGCGTCCAGTTCTCGGTCGCCACTCCAGGGTGCGTTTGGTCCATCGATCATCTGCTGTCCTTACTACATGGCCAGCCCAATTCCATTTTAAGGAAGCTACCTTGTATGCAACATCGGTAACTTTTGTCCTTTCTCTGATCCATTCGTTGCGTTTTCGATCACGAAGACTAATGTTTAGCATCCTCCTCTCCATTGCTCTTTGCGTTACTCGGAGTTTCTGTACTGTACGTTTTGTAAAAATAACAGTTTCAAAACCATATGTCAGTACTGGGAGGATGCACATATCAAATACTTTTTTCTTCAAGTGGTTTGCAAATCGTTTGGATCTGAGAATATACGACAGTTTACCGAATGCAGCCCATGCAAGGCCCCGCCTGCGTTCGATCTCTGTATTCCTGATTGTCTCCACCTAGCTTTATCTTATGTCCGAGGTAAATGTATGAATCTACTCTTTCGATGTTCCTTCCCTCTATCATCACTGGTCGAGGTTGTTCTGCAGTGCACATAATTTTTGTTTTAGAGTAATTCATTTTTAGGCCCACATGACGCGAAAGATTATTGACATCGTTGAGCATCAATTCAAGTTCTTCTTCATTGTTTGCAAAGAGAACGATATCATCTGCAAATCTCAAGTTGGTCAAGGATTCGCCGTCTATATTTATTCCTCGGTTCTCCCATTTAAGCTTCTTAAAGACATCTTCAAGTGCGGCAGTGAATAATTTGGGGGAAATTGTGTCTCCTTGTCTGACTCCCCTTTTAATGGCTATCTTTCGGGTTGTTTCATAATAATTAGAATTCGCAATATTTAAGGTTATTTTTTTATTGCAGATCATCAACAAGTATCATGCTGAGATTGTATTCTGAAAGTTTCATCACAATGTATCTGTGTGTGTGTGTGTGCTGTGTACTATGTGCTATGATCTATGTACTGCGTGTTTATTCAACTTTATCGATTATAGACTAAAGTACTCATTCGATTCTATTCAAATTTTGCAAATTTGTATATCTAATACCTACTCACTTAGACTCCATTAAATTTTGAAGGATACCTGAATAGTGCCTCACAATAGTGCTGTGTGCTATGTACGGCGGTGTTCAATTTACTGTATCGATTAATAAACTAGTGTACCTACTCATTCGATTCTTTTCAAATTTTGCAAATTTGTATATCTAATGCTCACTCCCTATTACATTTTGCAACTTATCAGGGGGGCAAGTCTGGTTCGACCGGCGAAATCAAAACCCTAGTGATTACCCATCTCATGGATATAATTATCGTATGGAGTTCTATGATATCTAAAGATATTGTAGAACTCCATATAATAATTATATCCATGATATGGGTAATGACGAGGGTTTTGATTCCGCCGATTGAACCAGACTTACCCCCCTGATCAGTGCTTCTCAATCGTCAAATAATTTCATTATGACCCCAAGCTCAGAAAACTTAAAATTTGATATTTTTATTTGGAAATCGATAAAAACGGCACATTACTTTCATAAAGGCGCATGGAAGAATTATCAGCTTTTCATTATAAAATATTTAAATCAAAAGTAATTTGACAAAATCACCACGAAAAAACTGTAAATATTCCATACAAAAATTGAATACTTTGTGGAGTGACTTGGTGACTTAGTGAGGAGCATAGCGTTGGTCACAACCCGCTCGTTTTTTAGTTACTTTCGAAGGTCAATTCATATATTTAATACTCTGTATAGACTGGATAATATAGTAGGTACTTACATAATATATAAATACATGCCTGAGTGGTTAAATATAGTATCTAATATATTAATACAAGTCTTTCACCTCAGAGCAACTATTATCCTCTACTTTAACTCAGATGCAATACAAGACCTTCAAATTTGAAAGCATTTACCATTTACTATTCAGTCATAAACCATTGCTTATTTCCTTTAAATTATCACAGCTGCTAATTCGACGAGATTGGTCTGTTAATTTTGTGTATACCTATTGTATATAATATACTGAAAAAAATTTCATGTTGAAATTAACCGAACTATAGTGGCTACAAAACATTTCGTTTTGTGCTACTAAATAGTTTGTGCCCTTAGCCAAACAGTACAGTCATACATAGATAAACTTTTATTACTGATAAAAAAGGTTTGGCTAAAAACGCAGGTAGCCAGTTCGGTTGTCATATTTTTTTTTCAGTGTATGTACAATCTATAAGTGAGACATGAACATGGCAGAAGACGCATGAAAGTAAAATTAACGCCGTGGAAATGAGGTCCCTAAGACAATCTATGATGTGATAAAACAATCTATGATAGGATTAGGAATGTGGACATCAGACGAGAATACAAGATTGAAAGAGATGTTGTGAGAAGAATGAAAATAAATGCTCTGCGATGGTTCGGACATGTAGAGAGAAGAGTCACATGTATGTCAAGATAGAAGAGTCTGGCGTTCGGTTCTCTCTGCTTACCCCAAGTAGGTATACGGCGTGATGGTGTGATAGATGGGTGGTGACAGAGCGGTTAGTGCGCTGGATTAGTAATCCAGTGGTCGCGAGTTCGAATCCTGCCACGACCGATTTCGTTCGCCTATAGCACAAGCATTTATTCTTAGTTTAGGGAATGTATATGTACTTGTTTCAAGGACATATTCATTCTTTAAAAAAATTATGTATACGCAGTTAAAATTTAAATTTTTATTATTATTTGTCGTTTGGTACATATTAATTTATAAAATGTTTAAAAAATACTCTAGTGCTGCTGGAAAGCTGATTTCTTCCGACCCCTCTACGACCCTCGATCTTCCCCTATGATGGATGGTATATTTTACCTCTCAGAATATGGCCTTAGTACGACACTTTATGGAGCTCTTCACTGGCGAATAATTCTCTGTTGGTGTTGGCTTTACATTTTTTTAATCGATTGTAAAATTCCAGTACAGACAAAGAAGTGAAGTTAGTAAAAATTGTGTAAAAAGGGTTTTTATAAAAAAACTAATTATACATGAAAAGTATTTAATAAATTCAATTTTCAAACACGCTATATCGAACATGCTATAGAATAAAGAGGTCTGCCAATCTTGACGTATGCAAGCGAAACCTGGACATGGCGGAAGACGCATGAAAGTAGAATAAATGCAGTTGAAATGAGATCGTTAAGAAGGATTTGTAATAGAACGATGTATGACCGGGTAAGAAACGAGGACATAAGGAAAGAATGTAAGATAAAGAACGATGTCATTTCTAGAATGAAAGTGAACACATTGAGATGGTTTGGTCACATGGGGAGAATGAATGAAGAGCGCCTGACGAAGAAAATATACAGAGCGGAAAGGAATGGAATGAGAGGTCGGGGACGCTCAAGAAAGGGATAGCACGACCATGTGAACGAAATTTTGAAAGACGGAAATGTGAGAAGTGTGAGCAATAGACGAACATGTATGAGACGATGCATGAATGTGGATGAGGCGAGGGATGCGTTCCAGGATAGAAAGATGTAGCGTTCGGTTCTCTCTGCCTACCCCGCAAGGGACATGTGATGGTATGTATTTATGTATGTAAAATAAACTATTACTTATCTTTTGAGGGTTCTGGGGAATAGATTTTCATAATTTACAATTTGGCCTATTATAGACAACCTACATTATTATTACTACAAATACTGTACAATATGACATATATCATTAAATATTAGAAAATTCAATAAAAAATATAAATACATATTATTATATAATACATAATCAAATAAAAAAAACAACATGTTAAGAGTTATATTGGCATCGCATGTATGCCTCCACTCCACACTACTTCAAATTATTTCTGGATAAGACAGTCCACTACATATATAAATATGAATTATGTATTCCTTCTACCCGTTGCTCATAAATGCAAAAATGCCAAGTAATTTTAAATTTCTTTCTCATCTGATTGGAGCTATTGTATTGCTTTTCGGGCAACTTACAGGTACTATGTCAAATATTATTTACCAATAACAAGTTGCCACAGACCCAGACTGAAAACAATTATAAACTGTCTCTCCGGAATCGAACTCGAGACATTTAGCTCAGGAGTAAGATATCTATCCAGTTGAGCTACGAGGGCCGAGTTGAACCCAGCATACTGGCACATTACCCCCTTTCACATTACCCCCATTATTTCAGCGTTATAAAATATAAATTTGGACTAAATGGAATAGGAACATACCTATATTGGCTGGAACGTTCTTAAAAAGTTACTGAATCAGACGTATTATGAATAATTATAAAAATTATGAAAATTTCATAATTTTCATAATTATTCAAAATTCGTCTAATTCAGGAACTTTTTGAAAACATTTAGGCCAATATAGGTACGTTCCTATTCCATTTAATCCAAATTTATAACGCTGAAATAAGACCGTATATCTAAAATATACAATTTTTTCCTATTTTAGTTACAATAGTTACTGAATAGGGGGTATTATTTATTTATACACCTTGAGGCAATTTCTTCCAACCAAGTGAAAACTTTCAACTTCACGTCACTATGGTTAAAATGGTACTAATGTCATACGTGATAAAATTCTAATACTTTTTTAATTTATAATATCCTCTTACCTGGCACAGGGCTATGTCACATGAAAGCATGTAGGTGAGGATCTGTGGCTTTTACTGTAATGAAATAATGTAGAAAACTTTCAAAACAATGTTTTATACAAAGTACGATATGCGTCTGTACATACATAATCTAGTCTATTTTCCTTCAATTTTCCCCCAGAAATTCCCTACCATGGTATGTCGGTT
The DNA here is from genome assembly GCA_963576475.1 of Molanna angustata. Lineage (NCBI taxonomy): Eukaryota > Metazoa > Arthropoda > Insecta > Trichoptera > Molannidae > Molanna > Molanna angustata. The sequence continues at coordinate 41,571,204 of OY754966.1, forward strand.
GTGGTTTTAACTGGAACAAGACTAAATGTCAATTTAGGGTTATCATACATGATTAATTATATCTTATTACAAGTTCAAACTGGAATACAAAATGTTTACATATTTTAAGTAATTAGATAATCTGGAAATCAGATACTTGGAGATTACGGCCCATCATACCCCTGGTAATGGTCTTTGTAGAACCTGAATAACTCGGCTCTTGGCTACAATCAAGACATGTGACATCAATAAGACATCTTACATTAAGATCGTCTGAATCACAGATAGTTAATAAGGCGGTTTTCTATGATCGCAGTTACAATCGTTCTTTCGTTTCCATGTCCAGACCATCTGCTTATATTGACCCTCCCAATACGTCGTCACGGCCTTGTCTTTTGCAGCTAGGAGGTACTCCTCATCACAAGGCTCCCCCATGACTGAGCACTCTCATCGTAAACTGGCCTTTAAGGATAAATAAACTACTCTCTGATATAATTGCGTGGAACTCAGGGCATTGACATCTTCAGTACATTTATAACACGTGAATGGAAGAACTCTACGTGACGGAGATGTGATAATATCCAAGATTTTGTCAGTTGGGGGAGACCGATAAGAAGGCATTGAAGTGACCATGCGGAAATAATGGGCTCCTAAAGACTACACCTTGCCCTTCATAAAAAAACAGAGGGAAGAAGGATGCCTGGAAGACCTCCCAAAAAGTGAAAAGACAAGAGGAAGCTAATCCCACGATCTTTTCAAAAAGTGACCCGAGAATCGAAAGGATAGCCTTCGGTTCTCCCTGCCAACTCCGAGCATTGAAACTTCTTGATTGTGTTTACGTTGATAATGATTACTGTTTGAATTGTGTTGCTTGTTCGTAACAACTAGTTTACGTGTTACTCTGTCGTTTGCGGAAGCCCATAAAATTTAGTAGCATAATAATATCATTATAGCACTAACAAGTATGCGTTTTTTGGCTGTTCCTTGTTCCACTTTGGTTACAATAAACAAAATAATAATATGCCTGTCTGTCCGTTAGATTCAGCGGAAAGAGATAGAATTGAGAGAGACGAGCAGGGATATAATGAACGTACAATACGCAGGGCTTGTTGTTCCAGTGGCAGCGACACCGTTCGAGGATATTATTAGAAATCTCTTTTCTGTGTAGTGTTTGTATGTTGATTTACATGCGCGTGTCATGGAGCAATGTGGCTATGCCATAATATTTGGTTTTATCCAACAAGTGTGATAATACATTACTATATACATACATACATACAATATACATACATACATACCTTGCGTTACCTAATTATTTAAGGATAAATTGGAAACACAGAAACATGCATACATATAATTAGGCTATAGTAGGCTATATAGTATATTATGAAAATCTTTTTCCCAGTATCCTTAAAAGATACGTCTAAAAGATACGTCTAGATACTAAAAGATACGTCTTTGAAATAAAGAACAGTTTATATTTACACTCTGCCTATCCCGTGAGGGACATGGTGTGATGGTATGTATTTACGTATTTATTCTATTGCATGAATTTTTTGGAATACTTTTATTGTAAAATTAGCTTTTGTAAAACCCATTTTAATATTTATTTATTTATTTATTTATATAATTTATGTACATGTGTACAAAGGCAGGTTTATTGCCATAAGGCAATTTCTTCCAACCAACCCGAGCAACGTGAAGTCTCTTAGTTAAATTGGTACAGTACTAATTAAGTGAGAAATAAATTGATAAAAAATAACATAAAAGAGTAAGAAATATAAAAACAAAATTACAAAGAGAAAAAAATGAAAAGAGAGTTTAAAAATAAAAGAACAATAAAAATAACACTGATCATAGCAAAGAGGAAAAGGAGGTTACGGAAGGATATAGAAGGAAATTAGGAACTATTTGACAAATAAAGTTTTTTTAATTTACCTTTAAATATTTGAATGGATTGAGATGACGTTACTTCATCACTTAGGTCATTCCATAGTCTAGCTGATTGTACTTGAAAAGAGGAGCTGAAAATTTCTGTATTGTGAATGGGGATAGCTAGTGTAGTACGTTCAGCAGATCGAAGGGATAGGCCGTGACTTGACAAGAAAACGACGTTATTTTTTAAATATTATGGTGAATAGGGATCATAAATAGTCTTATAAAGTAATGACAGAATGTGAATGTTACGACGATCTCGTATCTTTGGCCAACGAAGTATATTTCTACAAGTCGAAACATGATCATATTTTTTAAGATTTTTACTGAAAGTAAATAAAAACCACAAGGCCTATTGAAGTAGATTTTTACTTGAATCGAAACAAAATGTGAAAATCGACCGGCTGAGTTTTCTACTATTTTAATTACTATTCTTGCTCTTTAAAAAAAAAAAACTCTAAATTTTACCTTTTCATCACAAAAAATATTGTATATCTGATTTGGTAGTATACAATATTTTTTCGTATTTCATACATTAAAAGGTAATTTAGTGTGCATATTTGTGTATACCTGTATGCCCATGGTATACAAGGGCCTTAATTCTATCTCCTTATCCTATCCTTGTCCCCTCCTTTCCTCGCCTTTTTATTTTATTTATTTATTTTATTTTATTTATTTTAGGGAAAAATACAATCTTATAAAATATACAAAAGGAATAGGTACATTATAAAATAAATAATAAATTCATTTACATTTACATACAATTACATTTGTCCACAGATGACAATCATAATATACAAGCACACACATTACAATGTAAAATAAGTAATTATATAATCAAAATAAATAAAAATACTATAAGACGTATATGTTTTTAATATTCATATGTTGGTTATTTACCTTTTTATTTTAATATTGATATGTTGGTTCAATACCTTTTTCTTTTTTTCCCTTGCTATATCCCATATCTTTGTTTGTGCCGACTGTTGAGGTTAGCTCTCCTCGTTCTTAAATTATAGGTCCTTCTGTCCCGTACTGCGTCATCTAGACCATGTCCCAGCAGTTGGTTTCGTCTTTTCACAATCCAGGATCTCTTGTCTGGTATTGCTCTGGATGAATGTCGAGGAAGATCCATGGAGATTGTTTGATTTACTAAGCTATCTGGCGGCCTGCGTTCAGCGTGCCCGTACCATCTTAATTATTGTCTTTCCTCTATATTACAATGTATAACACCTAGGCTTCCACGAATGCGTGAACTACCATACCATACCACTAATTACCTAGGTACCTCAACAAATCATATGGTTGTTTGTAAAATAATTCCATTATAGGCAATAATTCCGCTATTGTGCTCCATTGTGAACATAATTGTATACAGAAAGATTGAAATAAATAAATAAACATAAGAAAAATTGTATTTCATCCAAACACAGCACAGATTATTTCATACTATTTTTTTTAAAGGTAAAGTGACCAGCAAACGCCTTAAATAATAATGACGTTTCCGCGTAGAAACCAAATTTTGGGATTATCTTGGTTTTAGATAGCAAACCTTTCCCCACTACACCGATAATTGTCAAGAAGAAAGTTTCCGATACTAATAATATATTTGTTTAAAGTTTTATTACTACCGTATTGAATTTTTCAGCTCTTTATTTGATGTGTAGGTACATTCATCAAGATAATGAAAGTTCACTCATGATATTACTTCGTATATCCCAAAAAGGCTAAAGCAAATATTTCTATCTTATAATACCTTATTTATTCTTCCTCTATTCCCCTTTTTTGCAAATTCCTTTTGTTTACCTACCATTACTCTGAACTGTTCTTACATTAATTCATTTATTTAAGATTTGGTACACGGTTAATATACATAACACATTTACATAATATCAAAACAAAGAAACCGTGCACACATAAATCCCACAAGGCAAAGCCTGTCTGTGGGTATACCAATTAAAATATAGACAAAATTATTCAAATATTTTTATTATTGCATATGCGCAAACATTGGATTTTTTTCCCTGTCGGGAGTCAAAGATATTTTTTAACAGATTTTTAATTATCTCAATAGAGACGAAGTTGGAATATTTATTGTAGGAGAACCGGGAAATCAAGGCACCTACAGGGCTTACGACCTGTCATCGGCTGGTTTACGTGATCACTTTATGCGCTTGCGCAACGTTCACCAATTATGCCTTTTAATGAGATCCCTATCAATTCAATTTTGAAAGTTCTATATATTGTAATACTGAAATTCTTTTCGCTTGAAAATAAGGAATTTTTTCTACAGCCATCTATGGGTGAAATTATGAACAACAATCTTATTATTTTTTATTTATTTTGTTGGAACGCCATCTATTGAGAGAATTGGTTTTTTGTAAATAATGAAAGCTACAATTCTTATATCTGAGGTGACAATGCATTTTTCGCATAGAAGTCACCCCTGAATTGCGCCAGACTTATAAGGTCATTTTTGTCTTATTTACCTACTTGTACCAATGTGTAAGTAATCGAATATTTTTATTATTGCATATGCGCAAACATTGGCATATGCAATAATTATTTCTTAATTATTATATAAAAGACAAAATTATTTCTTAATATCATTAGATAGCGATATAAAATGAAACTATAGCAAAGTAGAAGACATATAAGTACCTACAAAAAATATAAAGAAGATAAAGAAAATAATGTACTTAATCTTTTATTTTTTTTGCTTTGTGATTGCATTTTAATTACTTCAATAAAATAAAACATAACTTTGCGTATACTATTGAAATTTTAAATTTTATTCACTAGAATAAAATTCCAGTAGGTACATGTTACGGTAACAAAGTTCCCTCTTTCAAGAGGATACATACTAAATTATACACTACATTTAATTTAGTATACTCTGTATCTTACCTACTGAAGAAGGGAACTTCGTTCCCGTAACATGTAAAGGGATTTTAATATAGTGAATAAAATTTTAATTTTTATTCACTAAAATAAAATTCCTGTACATGTTACGGTAAGAAACTTCCATCTTTCAAGAGGATACAAGGTTGGTATACTAAATTATACCTTACATTTAATTTAGTATACTTAATGCAAGTTAAAGAAGGATATTATATGTAAAATGAAAGTGAATGCTTAAAGGTAGTTTGGACATATAGAAAGAATGAACGATGAACGACTGACCAAAAAAATATACATGGGTGCTAGAGATGGAGTGAATAGCAGAGGTCGCCCCAGAAAGGGATGGCATGACCATGTGAATGATATTTTGAAAGAAGGAAACATAAAAAGTTTGAACAATCGACGAGCATGTATGAGACGATGCATGGATGTAAAGGAGGCCAGAAATGTGTGCAAAAATAGAGAAGTATGGCGCTCGGTTCTCTCTGCTTACCCCGTAAGGGACATGGCGTGATGGTATGTATGTATGTATGTATCCTACTGAAGATAGAAACTTCCATCCCGTAACATGTATTGGAATTTTAATCTAGTGAATAAAATTTTTAGTGGTGTAGGTACACAAAGCTGTGTTTAATTTTATTTAAATATTTACTTTTTTTTAGAATTGAATAATTTTTTTAGAACTGGATGATTTTGAAGTTATTTTTAAAGACCATCAACCGGGAAGACCATCAAAGAGACGGAGTGAGAGCTGGACATCCTCGTCCCAAGACCTGTAGAAATAGATCATAGATCTACAAAAAGATGAAGAAGAAGTAGATAACAATAAGTTGTTTCAGTTTACAGACATTCTGCAGTCTTATCATAAAGCAGTTTTAACTGTTTCTATTGGCATCTTGTTTTGGTACCTACGATATTTCGTGTTGAAATTGTAAGCAGGTACGCTAAGATATTTTTACTTTCAAATGTCATAGGAATGCGGAGTTTAGGATTGTGAGTGATTTGGCATGTTTTTACTTTATACTAATAGTTAGTTGGAACAAATTGCCATATTGCAATAAACTCGCAACTTGCATGCACAGGGTGCATGGAAGTGTTTACTATTATTCCGTACTATCGTACATTCAATTAATTTAATATATACAATGAAGCCCTTGACTTTAACAAACTTACGACCCAGTCAATCGAAGGTTATGTACTGACCAACTTATGCTGTATAAAGTTTTAAATGGCCTCCTTGAATCCTTATATCTTCTATCCCAAATTAACTTTCACGCACCCACTAGCTCAATCTACTCTATTTCATGTCCCAATAAGTAACACTAACCTCGCAAAAACAATTACATTGTCAAATCATGTCAATACTACAACACTAAATTCGGTGAAATAGACCTTTTCAATATCAATCTTGTCTCCTTAAAAGAACAATTGTACATACGTTCCTTATCAAAATTTAAACGTAGTGGTTTCGCTACTACCACCACCACCCGCTCCGTATATGGGGACTGTCAACGGCCCCTTCGCAGAACGCTAGAATGAACAACAACAAAAAAAACAATGCATGGCACGAAGAGTAGCTCATGGAGCCTTCTACATTAGCAATCTCGGCACCATGGTACAAAAAGAACAATCAGCAAGTGCAAATCGAGATTCACACCTGCGGACTGTCGGCGACTTCAGATCCATATATATATAGGGCATCAGAAAAGTGACCAAGATCTCTGGAAAGAAACAAGTCAGTGAGAATCTTCGGATAATAAGGCTCCGTATCTATGGCAAAATCGTTTGAAGGCTTTATAATTGTTCTTCGAGATCACCAAGTCCGCATGTCCAATGGTACCTTGAAGAGGTCCACGGACAGCAACGAGGAGCTCCGATCTGTAAGAGGATACAATTGGGTGGAAGCACTCCCAAAGGATGTGATCCGAAGTTTGGTCCGGACATTGACAAAACTGACATGAGGAAGAGGGATCAATGTTGAAGCGATGAAGATAGCTTTTAAGGTTACCGTGTCCTGTGAGAAATTGAGAAGTCCAAAAGTTTGGAACAACCCAAGGAGATTTCAGTCGTAGTTACGTAGTGGTGTTGAGTGATGAAGGTCAGGATGGAACTCAATGGATGTAATTAGGTTCAAGAAGCTCCCGTTTCCCAATTGTACTTCTCCCAAAGGCGCAGATGTTTCTTTCTCCTACATACTTTTATTTTTATCCGTTTTGTTTATGTTATGTTTTCGACTTTTGACCATTACATTGTTAATAATGTTTGTTAACACGTGAAAACCTATAACTGCTTTACGTTTTAATTGTTGTTTTCTTTTGTATGTACTGTTGGTTTATATCGTCGATTTTTAAAATTTTTAATTTTTTTGAATTCTTGTTTTCATCTAAGCTGTTTGTCAGGCAGGTCAACGTGATCCGCTTCATAGCAACAGCGAAAAATTAAATGAAACCAAAGCAATTTATATTAAAATGGTATAACTTGAAGATTATAATAATAGCGTGGGCACCAGAGTGGGCACAATGTGACAAAAATAACTTCAATTTTATATAAATTTAGACATAAAGACATTTCTTTTTGTATATTTATTTACAAATAGAATACCAAGAATATGCTAAAAGAAACTAATACCTACTTTGTGAAATATTTTCGATACTACTACCTCCACTTTCTCCGCATTAAGGGACTAATCTGTCCCTACACAGAACGCTCATGGAGCTCTTGTAAAGAACTATTAGGGAGTGTGAATTTAGAAGACTTTATTCGACATCAGATTTTTTCTTCTTTCTTATTCAGCCTGTTTTTTTTTTCATTCTTGGACATAGGCCTCCCCCTTGATCCTCCACAACTTCCTGTCTTGGGCACACTGCATCCATCTCCCTCCGGCACATTGGGGTCTGCCGACACCTCTTCGGCTTTTTCTCGGTCGCCATTCTATGATCTTTTTGGTCCATCGTGAATCCTGGCATCTGGCAATATGCCCAACCTAGCTCCATTTATGGCCACATCAGATTTATTATCTTTTTTTATTATGTATTGCTTGTTGGGTAACTAACAGGTACTGTATCCAATATTAATTTAACACGCACCCATTATCAAGTTGCCACAATCTGGAGACTTATTTCCGAAATTTCCCGTCTCACCGATCCATACTGAAAACACAATTAAAAACTGTGTCTCCACCGGGAATCGAACTCGGGACCTGTGGCCCAGGTGTCAAATATCTAACTAATTGAGCCATGATGGCCGACTTATAGTGAGATCATATTGTGCTGGGCATCAGAAAAGTGTCTGTGATCTCAGAAAACAAATATTTCTCAATGGGAGTCTTGTAGTAGTTCGGGTTGTCAGAATATTTTGAATATTTTTAATGACAAACTTTTAACATCTCAATAGAGACGAAGTTGGGATATTATAGAAGAACCAGGAACTCAAGGCACAAACAGGGCTTACGACCTGTCATCGGCTGGTTTACACTTTATGCGCTTGCGCAACGGCAACGACTCCCGACAGGGAAACAAATCCAATGTTTGCGTATATGCAATAAAAAAAATATTCGATATTTTGAATACTTTGTAATTCTTCAAGACTTTTATCCAATAAAGCGGCTTACTATTTATCTTGGTTTCAATGTAAACAGACCTACTACACTTCCAATTCCAATCTGATATAAGTGGAGAGCTGATTCTGAGGGTTTCAGTAAATTTCTTTTGACTTCAAAGCCAACAATTCAGCGTAGTGCCTTTTTAATGATCTTGCTGTTATTAAATGACGCAATATTAAATTTAATTAAGCACCAGTTGCATGTTACGCATGAGATACAACTGTCAATGGCGATAGTATGTATAGTTGAAGAATGCGTACCAAAATTTATTTATTTATTTACATATTTCAGTACAGTACATTTCATAATGGTGTACATAATGAAAATATTGAAATTTTACTATCTCACTAGGCTGAACACCTGTTCTGAGGTAGTACTCTTAAAGCATTTAGACAAAGGTTAAATATTGAGGGTATATTATTAAGATTATATAACTTTATACTGGATTTGTAGAAAATTTATTTATACTGGATTTGTAAGATAATTTAGAAGCTTAATATACCTATATAATGTGTGCAACTTTAACTCAAAATGTGTGTTAGTGCTTTTTCCGATCCCTGTCTGCCCTTATCCATAAGCCAAAATATACACCTTTAAATCCAAATTATTGAATATTTTAAGATATTTAGTTTTCTATACAAAAGAAGTAGGTATGAATGTCAATATATGTAGGATAGTATGGAGAGGTCAGTCCTTTCTTCCTACCCAGAATACGAAAACAGCATGTTGGTATGTATGTATGTTTGGAGATTTAGTATCATACTATTGAGTCCCCGTAGATTTTATTTATGTATTTTGTATACAGCCATACAAATTGTATGAAACGATTTTGTCACTAAATTAAATTCTTACAAAAATGGTTAGAAAATTTGAGATCTACTTCTATGTTGTGCATATTTTTCCAACTGTCCATTTGTTCAAGAGAATTTATTTTTCTTAACACATCGACAAATTATCAAGCCAAGATACGCGAGATTTGTATGCCTGGTCTATATTTTTTTTCATGTTTTTTGTCAACTCTGAAGTCAAAAAACACCAACTTAGAGGCTTCGCAGCATCTATGGCCCATACATGGATTTACTCAGAATTCAAAGTAGAACATTAAGTGTGTCTGTGTGTGTGTGTCAGTCCCCCCTTGTAACTTTTGATTCATTCGTTGTAAATTATTGTTTCAGTCTGGGGTTATCAACTTTTGATTTTCTAATTTATTTTTCCATATAGGTACCTACCTCAAAAAATTAGAAAATAAATTTACTGGAAGAAATTTTGTTTTTTGCGTCTCTTTTTTGTTTTTTTATTTTCTTTTTTCTCAAACTATATAAGATCGCTGTAAGATTTCAAAGGGTGTGAGTACTTTTTTTATGTCATAAGTTATGTATAAATATTTAGTTACTAGCTTTTATGTCCCGCCGTTGGCCAAGAATGTAAAATTGTGAAGGAAAAAGCAATCGTTTTTATAATATTGTCACCCAATTATTTTGCAAAATCGGACTATAAAAAGTGGTTTGAAATATGATTGAATTTGATTGTAAAATGTTCAAGTGATGGCCACAACTCATTATTTTTTATATATTGCTATAAAGTGTGAATGAAGTATAATATACAATTTCTGCACGCATGGACTATGCGAAATGGTTTTAAATATGACTGTTTATCAACGTTGTAAAGAGATTGGTTTGGGCACAACCCCCATTTTTAAATATTATCATCGAAAACAAATTGTAATATGTACCTATTGAAAATTTAGTAATTTTAGATGTTGGGATGTGGTTAAAATTTAATTAAACAAATGTACTGAAAAGATCTAGTGTTGGTCACATCCGATTCGTTTTTATATTTTTTCATCAAGTGTGCATTATATTTTTGCACAATTAGACTTATAGACTTAAAATTGACACAAAAGCCTACATTAACGAAGAAGAAGAAGACTTAAACTATAGTAAATAGTTTTTAATTTGAATATAAACGTTGTGAAGAGTTCAGTTATGGCCACAACCCCCATTATTTAAATATCGTCAACGAAATCAAATATGAAGGTGATGAAAATTATTCAAAATAAGATGATATAAATGGTTTAAATTTGATTAAACAAAAGTATTGAAAAGATTCTAGTGCAGATTACATCGTCACATCCCACATCCCATTCGTTTTTACATATGTATTTTCATCAAGTGTGCACAATAGACTATTAGACTTAAAACTAACCCAAAAGTCTAAATAAAAAAGAGAAGAATAAGTATAAGACTATAAAAAATAGTTAGTATAAAAAACTATTCCAATGGTCTACATAAAATATGAAAAAATACATAAAATATAAGAATTAGACTATTGGAAATAGATTGTATAAAAACTGACTAAAAGGTCTTCATAAAAGAAGAAGAAGATTAATCTATAGGAAAGAGTTTGTATAAAATTCACCCAAGTTCTATATAAAATAAGAAAACGAAGAAAAAGATTAAAGGAAATAGTTTGTGTAAAAACTGTAAGGTCTACATAAAATTAAGAAGAAAATGAATTAGACTCCATGAACCGTCGCTTCAGACCCTTCAGAACCTCCCGTCCCTTTAATCCATCATTACGTCCCTTCCAATCAGGCCCTTCAGTACCTCCCGTCCCTTCAGGCCCTTTAGTGCATCCCGTCCCTTCAGTCGGTTAAGAAAAGTTGAAATCCAGAAACCATCCTGGAAGAACCGCGAAGAGATGAAAGGACCTTCTTTTCCCAGGATACTCCACCTTTAAAGGTAAAATGACTAAATACACGATGAAGAAGAAGAAGAAAAAAGTTTAAATCCAGAAACCTCCGAAGAGATGTAAGGACAGTTGGACCTTCTTCTCCCAGGATACTCCAACTTCATAGGTAAAATGACCAAATACACGACGAAGAAGAAGAAGAAAAGAAGAAGAAAGTTTAAATCCAGAAACCTGCGAAGAGATGGAAGGAAAATTGGACCTTCTTCTCCCAGTATAGTTCATCTTCATAGGTAAGATGACCAAATACACGACGAAGAAAAAGAAGAAAAAAGTTTATATGCAGAACCCGTCCTGGAAGACCTGTGAAGAGATGGAAGGACAGTTGGACCTTCTTCTCCCAGAATACTCCAACTTCATATGTAAAATGACCAAATACACGATGAAGAAGAAGAAGAAAAAAGATTAAATCCAGAAACCGTCCTGGAAGACCTGCGAAGAGATGGAGGGACAGTCGGACCTTCGTTTCCCAGGATATTCCGCTTTCATTGGTAAAATGACCAAATACACGAAGAATAAGAAAAAAATTTAAATCCAGAAACCATCCCGGGCATACGCTCGACAATTCACCAAAGTTTCATTGTCATCGGACAAACGGTTTAGGAGCACATAGCATACATGCATCCATTCATACATACATAAATAAATAAATAAAATAATTTTCCTATAGGAAATCAGTAAATTGTTGATTTGTAAGTAAATAGTATTAGGTAGGTACCTACCTACAACAATGTTCTAAATAAATTCGATTCATAACAAATTTTATTTGAGAATGTGTCCGTTACCATAGTAACCATGTTCCAACATGTGAAAAATATCAAATGTTATGGAGACATTTTTTGAATATGTAGGTACCTACATTGGTTTGTTCGATGCCATAAAAATGAAAATTGTCAGAAAAATCAAATATTTTTAACAAATTATGCAATTTTATTACGTCTATATCTTTACTAATAATTAACAGACTTTTACAATATATGTCTTAAAACTTGCTGTAATGTCTTGTGTTTCATTTTATTATTTCATAATCACATTTATTTCAAAGGTATATTATTTTATAGAACATATTCATTCGGTAGGAAAATTAAATATCGTATGAAAAGATATTAAAATGGCGGGGTTATATGTACATTTGTACAAAACGCTTACTTTAAAAATAAGTTAAACATTATAATTAGACAAAATAATCACCATGTTTTTCACTTAAAAGCTAAGTTATACTTGAAAATATATTTTTTTCGTGTAAATACGTACTTCTAACTTTTAAACTAACAGATATTTGCGTACAAAATGTACACTTTTTTGACAGATATGACTTGGAAAATTTTGTATGAAAAAAATAATTATTGAAATATCTTTAAAATTCAGCATTTTAATCGCATTATTTTTAGCGTGACACTGAATCAGGTATACTGGTACATGTTCGCTTATAAATTAGATTTTTAGATGCTCTTGGTTTTTCAAAAGGCGTGAGACAAACACACACACACACACACACACTAACATATTGATTGCTTTATTACTTTAGATGGATCTTTATGTAATGATATGGTACTTGATCTGTAGAATCCCTTCCAAAACACGAGTGTAAACTCTTATTGGGGGGTAATGTTAATAGATATTGTAACTGTATTAGGTATATATTGTATCTATTACATTATGTATCATCTTTTTCTTTATCAAATAAATAAATAAATAAATCGATAGTTGGATTATAATAACATTGTTTATATTATCGAAAATCAACCTGTCGTGATATTTGAAAACATCGCGTATAGCTTTTAAAAATTGAATAATATAGCAAAATCAGGTGTCTTATATTTGGTGTAATCGATAAGAACGTGCAATCTTCACTTGCCACACCAAGAATTGTGTGATGTCACATAGACGCGACTGCCAGACTATAATATCATAGTGATGGTTTGTTGCCTTTGCATCGAGATGATGACACACCATTCATACATCGTTTTATGTTGTTTTATGCGATATTTTTCCTGGATCATTCTCCGACAGTAAATACCTCACTATACTATGTTTATATGTGTGTGTTTTGTGTGTATGTATGAATGCATGTTTGTGTGTGTTTGTATGATTCACACCAATTACGGATTTTTGCGGTTGACATGCGCCATGAAGATAAGTAGGTACCTACCTCTTTTCAGACAAAGATTTACTGACACCACTCGGTAGGTTTTTGCATAACTATCTATTCTTATTTATGTTTATGGCATAAGTATATGCGTACTTTTGTATTATACAGAATTTACACTAGTCCAACTGCCGATTTGTTCAAGAGAATTTATTCCCCCTTAACAGAACAACAAAGTTTATTGTTTTTCAACTTGAAGTCAAAGAAAACCAACTTATAGGCTTCGCAACATATATGTTATATATATGGATGAACTCAGAATTCGAAGTAGAACATTTAGTTTGTCTGTGTGTGTGTATTCAAAGTCCTAAAAATTGTTTCTATACAAAATCCAATACTTACAATACAATACAATAATGTGTCTGCGTGCATATGTCCCCTTATAACCTTTGATCCGTTCAATGCACAGAGCCCAAAATATTAGATTTTATGAAATTTTTTTTTGGCCTACACAACTTACATACATCACGCTTCAATTATACTCTGAATTTCGCATTTTAATTCCAGTCAGGGTTTATCAACATTTGAATTTTTATTTTTTTCTGCATATAAATAAAGTAATAAATGGAGATTGAGAATGTGTCTGCATATAAGTAGTAATAAATGGAGATTGAGAATGTGTCTGCATATAAATAAAGTAATAAATGGAGATTGAGAATGTGTCTGCATATAAATAAAGTAATAAATGGAGATTGAGAATGTGTCTGCATATAAATAAAGTAATACATAAATGGAGATTGAGAATGTGTCTGCATATAAATAAAGTAATAAATGGTGATTGTACATTCATTATGTATTAAATTTCATTTCTATTTATTCTGATTAACCTTGTTTTTCATTGCTGTATATTTTATTTACTCTATTTAGATTTTTTTTCACACCTTTATCACAAAGACTATTATGAAGATTACTGCTGCCCAACTAGGTAACCCTGTTCTAGGGCTAGCAGTTTACAATTTTACCAAGCCAAATATTTGACATTTTGGTTTTACATAGTTATGTATTTTGTCTTTTCCAAAAAAATATTAGAGCGGACACCAGACATCACAACACAACAAATTACAATATTACATAGTTACTAATAGTATAAACGCATAAACCACAAAAGTATAAACCGATACAGTACATTTTGATATGTTATTATTCTAATATTATTTCTACCATAATATGCACACCCGTTGTTGTCATTTACGTTATGTAGCAGTTTGACATTAAAATGTGTTCTATGGTCTTCCCAACGTATATACTCAGTATAAATAACAATATTTTTTGACTTGAGTCACAAATCAAATAAAATACAAAATCAAGTTTTCTTCTTTCAAATTAATCTAATAAAAAAGAGAAATGTTTAAGGTTTGTTTGTCTTATAATAAGATGCAATGTAAAGACAATCCTCGAACCAGTTTGTGTAGCGTGTAGTTATATTATTTAATATTATTTCTCAGAATTATTTTTGGATGTTTAGTATTTGGGCAATTTCTGTCCTTCCGTAATTCCCTATATATTTGAATTGCTTTAATTATTTTTCTTTTCGATTATTTTCACTTTAAAATGGTTTAATTTTAATGTTTTGTATAAGTGTTGATATTATATTGATGGTTGAATAACTATTGAATTGCAATGTATGAGAGGAGCTTGCACTGACAAAGTGATTATTTATTTATTTTTTTTATTTTTTTATTGAGTATCATAATATGAACATACACATAGTACAAATATATAAATTAATACAATTTTTTTTTTCAATACGTACTGTCCCAAAAAAGTTAAAAACTTGTGCTTGGGACAGGAGCAAATAACATATCTACATTTAACATATTACATACATTTTACTTATAATAATAGAATCATTTAATAAATTGTAAATCAAGTTCAACTTACAGCTAATACATACAGATGATTAAAGTTTATTTTTGTTTTTTTTAGTGAATATAGAATAAAAACCATAATTTATCCAAAAAGGAGAAAAAAATGAAAATTCCCATATACAAATACACATATACAAATACACATATACACATACACATACATACATACACATATACAACATACACACATATAATATACGCATACTTATACACACATGTTCACACATACATATACACATACATACATATACACACATATATATACATATACATACACATATATATATATATATATATACATATATACACATACACACATACACATACACACATACATATACATACATACACACATACACATATATACATATACACACACATACATACATACATACACACATACACCTACACACACATACATACATATACATACATACACACATCTACATACACATACAAACATACACACGTATACACACACATACACATACATACATACACACACATACATATACACATAGTGAATATGAAAAAGGAATAGATAAAAATTTATTGTTATTTTAAAGATTTGATTTTTCTTTTAAAGTCATAAAATTTTTGTGTTTTTTTAAAAATGGCAGGTAGTTTATTAAAATATTGTATACCCAGGTATTTATAGTGATGTTGGGCATGCGTCTTATTACATTTCGTTTATATATTTTAGTGCAAAAATAATTGAACCAAATGTAAAATTTATAAATTAATAAATAATTAAAAAAAAGTAATAAACGAAATCTTTGTCGTTTCTTTTGACAAATTTCAACATTAAATTGTATATGCTCGTGGGCAGTTAAATCTTTAATTTTGGGTTTAATCTGATGAAATGATGAAATTGAGTGAGATGTCAATGATACAGTTCTACATATATTAAAGCTTGTTTCAGTCCTTTTAAAACTATATCGCTGATAACGTAAATGCATGTTTCAATCCACAAATAAATATACCTTCATAAAACGTGCATGTCCAATGCAGAAATATAGCACGAAACGTTATGTAAATAATAGGTAATAATATCGTAATACGTGCTTTGAAATTAATTGACACATTTTGCTCAAATAACATTGTATCTACAGAGCTGCAAACATGATAAACTCTCTATTGAAATAGTACATATGTCCCTTTACTAAATACATACAAACATTCAAACATATCCACATCGTATAATATTACTAATTATGTACATGTAATACATGAGATCCAACTGTCGATGGCGATAGTATGCATAATTGAAGAATACGTACCAAACTATAAATACTTAAACACAAATGAATAAATATTTTAAGATATTTTATTTTCTATATAAAACATGTAGGTATGTATGTCAGGATAGGATAGTATGGATGTCAGTCTGTTTTTTCTACACAGAATATGTAAACAGCATGATGTATGTTTGTAGATTAAGTAGGTATCAGACTATTGAGTGATATATTGTGTACTGTTAACTGCCTTACAAATTGTATGAAACAATGTCGTCACTAAATTCAATTTTTATGAAAATTGTAAAAAAAAGTTTGAGATGTACTACTACAATGTTCATATTTACAATAGAAAATTAATTTTTCTAGTTTAGGGTGTTTCGACTTTTTTCGATATTTTTTAATACTTTCGAAATATAGGCAGTTAAACACATAACTTTAACATAAAAAATGTTTTAGTAACTCTGGAATAATTTTGAAAAAAAAAACAAATATGCTTGTATGGTTTTTGAGATATATGGAAAAATAGAGTAAAAATTCATAAGTTGATAACCCCTAACTGAAACAAAAATTCGAAATTCTGAATATAAATGTTTTGCAGGCATATAACAATCTATATATTCTGAAATTTCGGGCTTTGTATATTGAGCGAATCAAAAGGGACACCCACAGACACACTAAATATTCTACTCCGAATTCTGAGTAAATTCTTATATAGAACCTATATGTTGCGAAGCCTCTAAGTTGGTGTTTATTGACTTCAAAGTTGGAAAAACCGTGAAAAATATAGACCCTGCATACAAATCTCGCATATCTTGGCTTGATACTTTGTCGATATGTTAAGAGAATAAAATTTTCTTGAATAAATCGACGGTTGGAATACCTATTGATTTGATTCAAGTACAAATTATTATGAACGTTTTTTTTTTGTCTAAATGAATTAAACATTTGTTCACTGAATTCTGCACTAAGAGATTTTTTTCCAATATTTATACAATAATTTGCACTAATGTAGGTATGTGTAAGTATTGTCGAGCAAGAAAATAAAATACAACATATACGGACGGGTCGTAGCGATGAGGAAATTGATGGAATATGAGGAAATTGAAGGAAGGAATATCGAAGAAATATTTTTTTAGTTTTTGAATTTATGTATGTAGAAAGTCTCTCCTGCAAATCAATATACATTTCAACAATGAAGCAAATCAATATACATTTCATCGAATAAAAATATATTTTTTATCAACTAATGTATGCTCAATGATACGATTATTATATCGACATTGGTGTCCTTTATAACGACTATCGTAATGGTGTATAGTGTAGGTACACATACAACTAAGTAGGTATACAATACATATATCTATCTACCTTTAGACTACTCCCTCGCATTTCGTCTGCGACAAGTCAAGTACTGTGCTATGCTGTGAGGACAATGTACTCAAATAGGTATAAAGACCACTGAACTTGCATCTCTTTAACAGCTAAATTACTTAGGACAAATAAACTCATAAATTTACAACATATATATATCTAATCCAGTGAAATTTTATTTAAAAACAAGAAAGGTGAAAATAAAACATAATTAAGTGGGCATATAACGCTAAATCTAAATCGATTAAGTGACTTAATACATGATATATCAAAACCGTCAAATACACCATGAAGTTACTTATTAGTAAGGGTTTATACTTATTAGTAAGGGTTTATACTTATTAATAAGAAAAGACTATGCTCTTGACTGCTGATCGAAAGGTCCCGGGCTCGATTCCCGGTGGAGACACAGTTTTTTAATTGTGTTTTCAGTCTGGATCTGTCTCCAGAATGTGGCAACTTGTTACTGGGTGCGTTTTAAATTTAATATTTGACATATTATACCTACCTGTTAGTTGCCCGCGAAGCAATATTAAATAAAAAAATAAAAGAATTTATACCTACATACTTAATTCAAATTATAGGAAACACAAAATTTAATATTTTTTGTCCCGTAAAACGGCGCAATGAAAACCCTCGGTTTAGATCGATTTTTATAATTTTCAATACATGCGTGAGGTCGACGGTTCGAATCCGGGCGGGGCACGCACCTCTGGATTTTTAAAAAAATCTATGTGCGGATTTATATCACTAGCTATGTGTAGCCATGATCCGATTTGTCTGGTTCCCCTTTCTAAGGGTTACGAAGGTCAGATGGCAGTCGCTTCAATGTAATAACCAGACTCGCCAATTCCAGGATCATGGTCAAAGCGTACCCCGATAGAAACGGGACAAAAGCGCTAAGGGGAAAGAAGATACATTGCAGCACCTTGGAAATCAATATACTGCTGTTGATATATTTAATGTACACACTATAGCACAAGCATTTATGCTTATTTAGAGAATTTAGGAGGACGTATATTTGTTTGCTGGAAGGACGTATATTTGTTTGCTGGAAGGACATGTTTTTTTTAATAAACCAATTTCCCAATGGCGTTACAAAAAGGTTTCTTCGTAACTTCATAGATGGCAATAGTAATAATGTCTTATTTTCAGGTGAATTGTTACACATTATTCAAATATATAGAACTTTCAAAAATTACATTGATAATGGAACTCAATAAGAAGACATAATTCGTGAACGT
This sequence comes from Molanna angustata, assembly GCA_963576475.1. Taxonomy (NCBI): domain Eukaryota; kingdom Metazoa; phylum Arthropoda; class Insecta; order Trichoptera; family Molannidae; genus Molanna; species Molanna angustata. The sequence goes on from OY754966.1 coordinate 41,590,238, forward strand.
TGCGCAAGCGCATAAAGTGATCACGTAAACCATCCAATGACAGGTCGTAAGCCCTGTAGGTGTCTTGAGTTCCTGGTTCTTCTATAATATCCCAACTTCGTCTCTATTGAGATGTTAAAAAGTTTGTCAGTAAATATATCATTACTCCCGACAGGGAAAAAAATCCAATGCAATTATAAAAATATTCGACATACCTATTCATTCTTTAAAAAAATATATATTTATTTAGATTATATTTATTACGTTTTATTTTTCACCCAAAAAGGGTGTTGCAGCCATTACTAATCAAAGTCACTATTATAAAATTTATTATTATTAAAATTATTTTTACTCCTCACTAACCCAAGGGGATATAGTAGGGAGTTATGATTTCGCAATTTTTAAGGGTATTTTTTTATTGCAGATTATCAACTAGTATCATGCTGAGATTGTATTCTGAAAGTTTCATCGCAATGTATCTGTGTGTGTGTGTGTGTGCTAAGTACGGCGTGTTTATTAATACTTTATTGTTTATAGACTAAAAAAGTGCCTACTTATTCGATTCTTTTCAAATTTTGCAAATATGTATATCTTGTACTCACTTAGACCCCATTAGATTTTGAAGGATATCCGAATAGTGCTTCTCATTTTTTTTAACTGTCAAATATTTCAAAGTGACCCCAAGCTCAGGAAACTTAAAATTTGAAATTTTTATTTTCAAATTGGTAAAAAGGCACATCACTCACACAAAATGGCAATGATAAGTTTTCATAATAAAATATTTTATTTAAAAATAATTTAACAAACTCATTTCATGAAAATGCTGAATTTTTTTTCATACAAAATTTGAATACTTTGTAGAATGACTTGGTCCTTGGCCACAACCCTCTCTTTTTATTCTTCATTTCAACGTCAAAAATTTCTGAAATGTGTCTTTTTTATTAACTTTATCAAATTCTATCTAATCTTAAAAAACAGCATACTTTTAAAATATATCTGAAACTTTTTGATTCGTATGAGTAGCTGGTGATATCATTTGTTCTTTGATCAACGTTCCTTACTCCTAGAATATTGAGGCAGATCGTAACAATGTTTTATTTTTAAAAGTAGACCAAAACTACTCGTTAAATGGACCCGCCCTGTTTTAAGGTATTATTGTTATCTATGAACGAAATAGCGGAAATTCAGGGAACCGTACTTGAAATTATGTCAGAGATGGTATTTTTGGCCGGATTCAGAAACTTTCGGTAATAAATCGCTGGCAGGATTGTTGGCGTTGACTACTCGGGGAGGGAAATCGCACGATAGCGTGTATAATTCATAAGATTTACATAGTAAGGGGATATGAGGGGGTTCTCATACCCCACACACACACAAATATAGACTGCATTTAGCACATGCAGGGTACGTACAAGCTGACAGACAATACATACGCACATTATTGTAGGGTAGAAATGACCTAGGGAACAAGTTGTATACTTCCATGTCGTTCGGGGGTGAATAAGAACTCAAACCATCAACAAAAATATGGCTATAAATTTAACACAGCGTCTTCCTTCGATAAAACTTTATTACATGGCCTTGCAGATTATAATGTAAGCAGAGAAATGCACCCCGTATAAGTATTTTTTGTATTGACGCGGAAAAGTTTGCATGCCTACTGGATTTATTTATTTTAGCATTTTATTGTACAAAACGTATTTGCCAGTACAAACGGCGGACTTATTTCCTAGTGGTAATTTCTTCCAGACAACCATCTGTTACAATTATGGGTGAAAGTGGTACATGTATACCTCGCCCAGCGAAAGATTGCGGCTGACATAACCTGTGCATAAACCAATTTTAGTGCAGAAAAATACTCTAATTTGTATTAGCCAATAAAACTAGTTAGCTTTCGACATTGTGCAGTGAATTACGTGTCACTTTTTCCCTGACCTTTGCGTCCATAGATTTTTAACAATGCTTTGTAAAACTGTCACCCGCAATCTCTTGTTTGTCGAGTCCTACAAAAAAGAACAACCTACATAAAACTATAAACATATAACATTTTTACACAAAAAAAGTAAAAAGAATAACAATATTTACACCAATGGCTATTAAACCAATCTTAGATGAAACCTGATACAACACTATGGGAGGGAAGGGAGAGGAGATTTGTCTAGCTACAGGAATAGGGAAATTAATGGGAAGTATGTTGGTTAAGAAATTAGAAAGTATCTAGGAGCGCGCGCTTTAATCTAATTTTGAAGGTTGCTATCGTTGGTGCAGTTCTAATGTCAAGGGCCATAACCGGGAAGCATGGACAGTAAAGGATGAAGATGGGATGGGAGAGATCTGTCCAGCCAAATCCGAACTGAAAACCATCGAACTCGAGACTTTAGGTAGTCAGTTATGTATATCACTTATCGAGTCACGACGGTCTATGTTATGATCTGAATATGTGTTTTTTTTACTTATTGTGGATGTGGCGGCACAATGCCTAGCGACCAATTAGCGAGCATTGATATTTCTGGAATTCAGCGTTAGGAAGGTATTTAACTGAACGCGCAAGTGAACTATTTCACTGCCAATCTCTCCCATTTCACGTTAATTTCGTATATATATTATTTAGTGAATTTATATTTATATATCTGACAAGTTATAACTGAATATAGAGTTTAATATCGTGAGTTATATTTTATTTCTCTATACTCTATTATTTTACGAACTTCGTACATTTCATTTAATGTAACTAAAAGTAGTTTGATCGATTTAATAATTGAATAAATTTAATTAATGTCTTTATAAATCGTTTCGAGTGTCAATATATGAAGACTCAAATAGGTTCTGAACTAACTGAATCTGCATATACGGGATTCAAAACCCGAGTGAACCTTTACAATAATAACACACTCATATAATGTTCTAATGGTGACTTCTGTAGAGTGTATTTTTCTGTTAAATAAAATAAATTCTTCTGTTAAAATGTTACTTTCTTGAGTCATCGCACAAATATCTATTTCGCTTATCGTACGTGTCTTTATGGAATGGCGACATTAAGATTACCCGTATACTTACATATAGTGATGTGTGTGAGTGCATTGCAAGTTTTGATTTTTGTGTACTTTCTTAATAAACTACCTACATATAAAACCACACAACAAATCTCTTGCTTTTAACTTACATTTGTGTTTTAATCAATCTATATTTTAATTTGAACTAACATAGGTCTCACCGTCTACATAGAAACTCCATGGCGTCAGAATATTTTATTTTCATCAGCCCAAGAATAGCATATATAAAATATGTCAATATTTTTCATATTTTGACATAATGTTAAAAATTCTACACATTGAAAGGGCATTTAGCAGTATTCACTTTATATAGAGTTATTCGTTAAATGAATTAATATTGTATTTATGTATTTTGAATGAAATATTATAATTATTGATCGACAATTCTTGATATAACTCCATTGTATGTAAATATATTATAAATGTAAAATAAATACTTGGTGTTCGTTTTATTAAATATAATTGATATTTAACACCTGACATGTAAATTTTCTATACAACCACTAGTTACAGCCTTGTAGAGTATTATTCTGACGATGTGCCTTGCACGAAACGCGTCGATAATCAATTAAATTTAACAGAACGTAAGCCAAGTATTTAATAATATGTATTTATATTATAATATATCTACGTACAAATACAATTTATAATTTGCAATGGGAAAATATTTTCGTAATTTAATTTTTGACCTACAGTAGACTCTTGATATTTTGTGCTATACAATCTAAAATTTTGAACTTCTCAAGATTATAATATCTCACTTTGTCCGTGCAAAGTTTCTAAACATATGTTAGTATCTCTCAAGTTGTGTCATTATTTATTCATTATTATACAATATAAAAAAAAACTATTATTATCATAAATGACGTGGTGTTATCAATGCAATAAAAACATACAGAGGTAAGTAAATACATATTAGGTACTTATTTACCTTTTTTATTTTTGCTTTTAAATACAGGTATTTTTGTTGTATTTACCTATTACTCAATAATTATTTGTTTCCGCTTTTAACTTATATTTATTGCTAAGGACGTTTGCTTCTTTGTTTGATAATAGATTCCCGTGGAAGGTTATTATTGCTGCTCATAGCGCACCTCATTATTATGTTTTTTTTTTCACTACTAGAGTTGACACACGACCGCCGTGGCACAGTTGGGAAGCCGTTTGGTTTCTGTGCGGTCGTCCTGGGTTCGATCCCCAGCAGAGAAGAAATTATTTAAATTGATTTCTCACGCTAATATTGCTTCTCTGAGCTGGAAACACTGGTTAGTTGGAAGAAATTGCCATATGGCAATAAACTCGCCACTTGCGCAGGGTGCAAGGAAGTGTTTATATTATTATTATTAAAACACACATTCACACCCACACACTCTTTTTAGTTATCTCTTTCACACACATACTTATTGCTACTCTTCTCTCATGCGCGCACCCACACTAATTCAAACTTTTTACTGTCTTATTTTTGATATTAGGTATAGTACGTAAGAGGTACCTACATCTTATATTCGTATTTTTATTAATTTACTTTTAATAATTATGGTTGGAACGACAATAGCGTTGTGCACAGCGAGTTTTGCTGACCTTGAAATAATTAGGTCACCCATTATTGTTCTTAATGCACCATTTACTCTATTTGCTGCCGTTACCCTTCTTTCTATATCCTTTTCCAATTTTCCATCACGCTGAAACATACTTCCTAGATACACATATTCATCCACTTGTTCTAGTAGTTCATTATTAACTCGTAATGAACTACTAGAACAAGTATGCAAGTGAGACATGGGCATGGCAGAAGACGCTTGAAAGTAAAATTAACGCTGTGGAAATGAGGTCCCTAAGACGAATGTATGGTAAAACAATTTATGATAGGATAAGGAATCAAGATATCAGAAGAGAATGTAAGATTGAAAGGGATATTTTGAGTAGAATGAAGATAAATGCTTTGCGATGGTTCGGACATGTAGAGAGAATGAACGATGAACGACTGACAAAGAAAGTATACAAGGCTGAAAAGAGTGGAATGAGATGTAAGGGTCGACCTAGAAAGAGCTGGAATGATCATATAAATGAGATTTTGAAAGAGAGGAACATACGAAGTCAGAACAATAGGAGAGCATGTATGACGCGATGTATGAATGTAAATGAGGCAAAACAGGTATGTCAAGATAGAAGAGTCTGGCGTTCGGTTTTCTCTGCCTACCCCAAATAGGGAAACGGCGTGATGGTATGTATGTATGTATGTACTTTTAATAATTGTATTCATGTAGGTACTGTGAGCTGTCCTTTGTAAAATAAAATAAAATAAAAATAAAAAATCACGTGAGCTGCGCTTGAAACTGATTTTGGGTTTATTGCTCGATTGGTAAGTTCGCTAAACGCCCCGCTTTCTGCCAAAAATTAGCAAGATATTTGCTGATATTGGAGACGAGACGAGACGAGACTTGTGTTGGGTGTAAAACACATAATGCGCACCTGTTGCTGGTTACCCCGCATTGTGGGAAACACTGTGAAGGTATGCACGAATGATCATAATAAAATGATGTTAATGGACATATTATAATGGGTATGGAATGTTAAGCAACTCTGGAAAATTATCGATCTCGATCCGACTCGAATTTCAGACCATCGGACAAGATCAAAAATTCACAATTTGATGCGATAACGTTTTAAATTTTTGAGACCTCCGAAAATCGAGCTACATACAATAATTGTACTACTTACTAAAATTAGACGTCGGCTTTCTGATAAGTCGTTAAAATGTTTAAATGTGTTTATGTTTTTATTCCCAGGTCCCGGGATCTGAGAAACCGCGTAGTAGTAACATTTATTTACATCTAAAAACGTATGTATATATAAATGAATACATCTAGTTTAAACAAAAAAATAATATTTAGAAACAAATAATTATAGTATGAGTACCTACATATTATGACATCATATAAAACTATGGAGAACGTTAAATAGTTTTTGATTATGTATTCAGCACCTAGCCTACGAAAGGTGACAGGACTTGTGGTTTGTTTTATGTTTGGTGGTAAACTATTATACATATTAAGACCTTTATGGTATAAACTATTTTGTGTACATGTTAATCTTGTTTTTGGAAGTCTAATTCTGACATCCTCTCGTAGGGTTAGTGTGAACATTGACATTGAATTAGATATTTTTTATGCGTGTATTTTGGAAGCATATTATTTCTCAGTTTGTATCATACAATATACATAAACATAATATCAATCACAATAAATCAACCTTGTACACAAAAATCCCACAAGGCACAGCCTGTCTGTGGGTATGCCAATTTAAAAATAGACAAAATTATTTTGATAATAACATTAGATATTTATATAAAAGGAAATAAAGCAATGTGCTTAGACAAGAAACATGTACAAAAAAATATAAAGAAGACAACTTAGATATAAAACATACATACAAATACATATTATATACAAATCATCGTATATATGAAACAGCCGACTGACAGCGGTCCTACCAAATATTGCATTTTAATATTGTTCTCATTCCTTTATTTTGAATAATCTGTAATTTTATATTTTGAGTTTCATTACAGAGGAATAGGACACTAGAACAATAATTTAAATGGGGACTTTTAATAGAACTTCTTCTTCTTCTTCTTCAGCCAGTTTTCATCCATTCTTGGACATAGGCCTCCCCTTTGATCCTCCACAACTCCCTGTCTTGGGCACACTGCATCCATCTCCCTCCGGCACATTTCTTGATGTCATCAGACCACCTTGCCTGGGGTCTGCCAACACCTAAATTAATAGAATAATAGAACTATATGAAACTAATGCAGCGTTTTCAACTGTGGACACTGAGAGGCAACATCAAAATGTTCATGCTCTTTGATGTTGCTCGTAATGGATTATTCAATTCTTAAGCTTAATTTTGTTGATAGCTTATTTCGTTATTTTGTGTGGATATTTAGATAATAGCTCCTTCTCGTGCGATTTATTATGGATTTCGATTTAAAATTGTATGAATGGCGTATGTCGTATCTAGAAACGCGTGTCGACTGCGCACAAACTATGCACCTTTTTAAGTTCTATCTTTCTCCAATATTTTAACATACATACTAATATTTTGTTTTCTTTTATATTTCAGGTAAGTTCCAGACATTTTCTCAATAACTCGTTATATTGGTAAGTAATAGAATAACACAGTTATTGGTTCATGATAATAGATAACTTTACCAACAATTATGAAACTATGTGAAAATTTTAAACTTCATATTTTATTTTAGTTTTTTTTTTATATGCTTTATTTCTCAATTGAGACATACTAATATATTATAAGAGATTCGGGATATTAGGCATCAACAACAGGGTTTACGACCTATCGTTGGCTGGTTAACATGATCACTTAAGGCGCTTTCGCAAAGCTTTCACCAATCAATCAATAAAAACAAAATGATCTACCAATCAATAAAAACAATAAAAACAAAATGATCCATGATCTACCCGGTCATTTATAACTCATCTGTGGGGGCAAGTCTGGTCCAACGGTTAAATCAAAACCCTCATGATTACCTACCCATATCATGGATCTAATTAAGTATCATATGGAGTTCTATAATAATAATAATAAAAATAATTGTTTATTTACTTTTATACAAAGAAATAATTTTGAATATATACAAAGAAAAAATAATAATAATATATATAAATAAGTATGTAATAAATTAGTATATAGGGCTATCACAGGCAAGACGCTTAGGGACAGAATTCGCAATGACGACATTAGGCGGACCTGTGAGACCGAGGACATCATACGATGGAGTAGAGCTAGGAGAATCCATGACAATGTCAACAGGATCGACGCATCTCGAATCCCATCCATAGCGGCAAACGAAATCCCACCAGGGCATCGCCTCCCCGGGAAGACCGCCGAAGAGGTGGAAGGATAACTGTACCTCAGCTTCACATGAATAGCTTTGTCGAAAAAACAGTTCTACGATCTAATATATGAAGAAGAAGAAGTATATAATATGTATAGTCTCTTTCTATGGCTCTGAAATAAAAATCGAGTCAGAGATTGGATTTATGACAAGTATTATGGTGGACATTGGGATCTGGTTGATCTGTTTTGTGTGAGCCTATATGTTTGTTGTGGTAATGCTTGTGATTGCAGAAAGTTGAGATTGCATACGTATTTAGTGTGGAACGGGAAAAATCACCTTGTTCATAATTGCATGTAATTGTCAATATAAATTGTAAACTGCTAGCCCTAGAACAGGATTTCCTAGTTGGGCAGCAGTGATCTACTTATTGTTGTCATTATAAATATGGTGTGATAAATAAAATAATAATAATAATATGAATTAAACCATTTTTATGGTAAATATGTAGGATGTGTTCTACTATTTACCTTTGTCTGTACTGTTTTAAATCTGTCAATTTTTTTTCATAATATTTTAGGATATCATAGAACTCCATATGATAATTATATAGGTATGTACATGATATGGGTAATCCCTGATCAAATATTCTCGCATAGTATTTTTAAGTGACTAAAGCAATAATGAAGTAGATTTTTTTCTATCTATGCACTTCAAATTTATAATATATATAGAAATGTGTGGCGCTCGTTTCTCTTTGCCTCTCTTTTCTCTCGCGATGGATCCATGCATGTATCAAACGATCGCCACAATTTCCTTCTAATAAAATTGTGCTAATGTTCGTGATTATTACGGTTAATTTTGGTAAAAATATATCGCTGAGAAAATGGCTTCAACATGTGGCATATATGAGGATGAAACTGATGTTATTGTTTTGCCATATGATACCCGTTTAATTGTTAATTTTTTTCTAGTGTAACACTTAATCTTCTTCGAAAGACTAGTGATATTTTGACCCCGTTAAAAGTTTCATCTACAAATTTCACTTGTAATCCGATAATATAATCCGATAAGGTCGACCTTCGTGGCTCAGTTGGTTAGATATCTGACTGCTGAGCCAAAGGTCCCGGGTTCGATTCCCGGGGGAGACACAGTTTTTAATTGTGTTTTCAGTCTGGATCTGTGAGACGATTAATATCGTAAGTCTCCAGAATGTGGCAACTTGTTATTGGGTGCGTGTTAAATTGATATTTGACATAGTACCTGTTAGTTGTCCGAGAAGCAATATTAAATAAATAAATATAAAAATAAGCGAATTTATCGTTACAAGCTGAAGCTACAGAATAATTGTACTACTATTGGTATTACTAGTTGCATATGTTACACATGAGATCCAACTTTCGATGGCGATAGTATGTATAGTTGAAGAATACGTACCAAACAAAGACCTTATAATTACTTTAGTATATAAGGTCTTTGGTACCAAACAATACACCCTTAAATCTAGTTATTTCTAATTTTTTGACTGCTAATTCTTGATGGAATTTCATTATCACTTATATAAAATTACTTAAAATTATTAAAAAAACAAAAAAAATTTTAAACTTTTTTTTAGTAATTTAAAAAAGTTGACCACGAACGCGTTTCGCTCAAAGAGCATCTACTAAATAATATTAGGTACTCAAAGATAAACGCGTCAGTGGTCAATATTTTTAAATTTGTGGAAAAAAGTTAAAAAATTGTGTTTATTTACTTATTTTTAATTAATTTTATATAACCTTATAATTTTTTATCTTGTTTTGTTTGTGTGCAATTTAATTATGTAAATAAATAAAAATGGATGGTATTTATGGTGTGGACTTCATATTACTAGGTTTTTTAAAATCAAACAAAATTGATTGTTGTTCTACATACAGGTACTTATTTCTTTTATCAGCTCTACCGTTTTGGCTGACCAGACCCTTATCAACTGGATGGGTTGTCCTGATAAAAGGAAAAAGTATTTTTAAAACAATCAATTTTGTTTCATTTTAAAAACCTAATCGTACCAAACTTCGTTTATGTTAAAAAAATATCTTAATTAATAATTCCCTGCTTTGACAGAGCGGAAATCCATTTTAAAACAAACAAATAAAATAGGAATAGTATTTCTATAAAAGTTCGTTTTATTATGACTCAACGTTTTCGCCGAGGCGACTCGACATCAGCAAGGTAATCAATATTTGGACTTGTAATCATTCCGAGCCACCTCGGCGTTAACGTTCAGTCATAATAAAACGAACTTGCCGAAAAATATTTTTTTTGTAAATTTTTACTTATTTTTTATATACATAAGCATCGTCAGAATAATAATAGAAGATTAAATAAAGCGCCGTTAAATGATTCAAGATCATTCCATGGGCGCTAAATGCTCGATTCTCAAATATTACTGAAGTAAATCGTCGCTAAATATTTATTCACAATATTTTTACAGTACAATAACTACAGATTCAAACATATAATAACTCGCTTACGAATGCAAAACTAACAATTAAGTATGGCGGTCCTTGGATTGATCTTGTAACATCATTATATCATGATGCATAAATGAATTATTTCCACGATTGTCTTAATTTCATTTTACAGAAGAAGAAGATAGAAAACGAAACGAACGATAGTCATTATCGACTAGAAAACATACAATTTTAATGTGATGTATCGTATCGTGTCGAAACACGGGGAGATTTGCTTTCGATATGTAAAAAAATATAAACAGTTTGAAATGAACCTTGTACATGTGTTGAAAATGAGAGTAAAAATCGTTATTCACTAACTCGTTCACACTTTTTATACGCCTATCAAGCCAGGCGTGCCTGTTGTTAGATCTGTCGAGGTGATTCGGTCAGGCGATAGAATTGATTAAAACTAAGAGAATTATCTATGCAATTTTGTCTCTATTAGTGGGACGCGAAGACTGACACCAGGTCGAGCGGGGTCCGCAACACACATACATATACACACAATGTTGTATCGCTGACATATTGCATTAGTGTGATATCTCAAGAATACTTTCAATCGTAATAAGTGGCACAACATAATTATTTAAAGATCGAATACGTCTTTGTAGCAAGTGCATACATGTTAGCCTTTTACGATCCTTGGTTTTCTACAGCACTCATCGTCATCTCTCTCTGTTCTGGTATCTACAGCTCAAGTCCCTTACACCAACAGCTGTCGGAGTTTGGGTCTACCAACGTTTCGTCTATACTGTGGCTTTGTATGCGAAATCGTCTTTGGCACTCTTTTATCGCTTCCACCTGCCCTGCCTCGAAACCCTATGTAGATCTCGTTGTTGTGTTGTATCCTCCAAGCTCCGTTTACCTGCGCAGGTCCGAATATCTTTTCCGAGTATTTTTCCTTCGAATACTAGTAATGATACTAGAATTTCCTTAATTCAGCATAAATTCTTGTACTATTACTTACATACCATCACTCTGCAACTATGATTAAAAGATCGATTAAAAGCTGTTTAGCATAGAGAATTCTGGAAGGCCAGTTGTGGACAACGACAGGCGAAGAAATTCATTGAAGTGCACTCTAAAAAAGGACAAGAAAACTGCTAAATCTCAGCAGAGAATATGTAGTTGAGAACAATCACTGGTTTATTCATCGGTCACTGTCATCTGAAAAGACACCATTACGTAATGGGGATCGCTGATGAACCAAACTAGAAAGTGTCAACAAGAGGATGAAACAGCCTCACATGCAGTGTCCAGCTCTAATAGAATCCAGACACAGACAACTGGGAGCTTTTATACTAAGACCCAAGGACATGGGGGCATCTCTATTTGAAAATATGGGACTTTATTCAAGAAACCGAACTGCTATTGAAATGACAACCTTAAAGGGAGGTGCATAATAGATCAAACATGGTCGCAGTGCAGGGGCGAAAGGTCCCACTCCTGTCCAATAATAATAAAACATACCATCACGCCACGTTCTAAATGTGGTAGGCAGAGAGAAGAGAGCGCCATAAATCTATATTTTTTACAAACATTCATGGCTTTCTTTACATCCATGGTTCGTCGATTGTTCAAGCCTGTGCTATTGTTGAACGAAATCGATCGGGAGAAGGGTGGGATTCGAAATCTTCGTCACTTGATTACTATTACAGTGCAATTACCGCTTTGCCACCATCTTCTTTATTTTTCTTTTTCGTTTTATCTGTATGTATATTTCATTTGACTTTATTTATGTATTACATTTATATGCAAAAGGCATAAAGCCGTAAACAAAAATAAATAAATACCACCTGTTAGTTGTCCGAAAAGTAATAAAATATTGTTTTATTAATTTAAATAAAAGTAAAATTGAGTTCACCATTATATTTATGTTGGTAATATGATTTAATTTAACTAGTAATTCCTCAATCGAACAGTCAATTTGCTTACTGATATAATATTAGGAATGAATTACATCACTTCTCCATTATTGTGAAGCAATTTACCTCGTTATAATGTTTCAAATGCAATTATGATTGCTCACCTACTTGGTACCTATTCTGACAGATGACTTCATAGATGGGTTACAACAATTTGAAGATGTATGTATGTATGTATGTAATAATAGCTTCATTCCGTTATGTAGTCTACATTTTTATATTTTAATTTAAACATGATATAAAACATCGATATAGCAAAGTTCAAAATATATAATGATAACAATAACAGTCTACAACTCAGACACAAATGCACACAATTAGTTATGGGAAGGACAGGAGATTAAGAGGATTAAGACGGATATTCGTTGCGTATCACCTATTATTTTGCGTTGAAAAAGTCTACTTCGGTTGAGAATAATGAGTTTTCAAGCAAGTAAATTACAATATGGAATATTTTATAAAAATGACTAGTTTGCTTGGATTGCATCTATTAGAATATTTGAAGAATTTGAACTTTAGAAAGAAAAATAGAACAGATTAGATTCCAGTATAAATGGTAACATGGAAACAAACAACCAGAGTTATAGACAAAATTTATTCACACGGCGAAAGTTTCGCTTAGTGGTGGTCTTTTCGTCTGATTAACTCGAGCGCAAAATATATTCTTAATAATACATTTTTATATGAAAACTACTACTTTTTTCCATATATTCTATTTCTGCAGGTTTCGGAAGCAACCGTTCATTTCCTCAGTTCAGATAAGTTCAGTCTGCACTCATAAGAAAGAGATAGTAAATTAAATAATGTGGAAAAAACAACGTAGCTTTTCACTCTTCCCATTATAATTTTCGCCAAACATCTCAAACGGGTTTCCGGTTGCGCAGAGCGCAAATTTGTGTATTTTTGCTTCGTTTGTTTACGTGCAAATCGCCCCCCTTCTCTACTAAAAGTTCAAGATGTTTGGATACAACGATACGACGCTTATCAGGTTTCAATCTGTTGATTGACACGGCTTCCAAACTGTAGAATTCCATAATAATTATGAAAAATATGAACACATATATTCTACAAAGATTTTTTTTGTATATTTTACAAAGAATTTATTCAACTTCCGACGACCGTTTCGGCTTATAAGGCCATAATCAACTGGTTTTGAGTATATAGTTTACATTATTTTTATACAGAAATATACAATAGGTAAATTGGCGCCATAAAACGTGAATCTATATAACATATTATATTATAGCTGTTGTATTCTCTAAATAAATAAATAAAAAAAGTAGATAAAAATGAAATGCATTTATATTATGTTGTTAATAGTGGGAAAATCTGGATATATAATGATGTACTAGGAAAACATTCTTTGTAGAATATATGTGTTCATATTTTTCATAATTATATGACGCTTACAAGCTTCTCTATGTTACCGTATTCGCTATAGTGATATATACATATTTATTTAATTGGAACGTAAAACAAATATTAACTGCAGCAAAATAATATATAAAACAATAATAAATATACGCCAATAATGAACAATAGGATCAACAACAAACTAAAAATAAACAGAAAAGTAAAACTATATTTAATAAAATAGAACAAAAAATAAATAAAACAAGGGGTACTATCACATTCAAACATGCACCATGGATAATTCATTTTCTTCTTCCTTCAGTCATCTCTTGGCTGCTGGAAGTAGGCCTCTTCTAATACTTCCATTCGTCTTTTTTTATGTATTTTGGACCCATCTACTTCCAGCGACTTGGACAATATAATCGGCCTTCAGTATCTGAGGCCGGCCTATTCCCCTTTTCATATCGCATGGTCTTCGTTGAGAGAGAATACACAGAGAATTTTAAAAAAAATCATGCAGTATGCATTTGCACAAACGATGTATAAATTGCGATCCTCTTCGAACGATAATATATAATCGCGTCTCATTGTTCGCCCGTATACCATTGTACGACCCTATAGTCTTCATAATATGTCAGTATGGTTGTTTGACACTCGCCCGTTAAAGTAGACGACAAGACAATAATGGTCATTATCATCGCCCGTCTCCGCAGACAATTACCGGCCTTAGCGACGCTACCGAAAGGCGAACGAATTGCGCGTCACGTTTGCGGGTCAATAAGGACGATACTCCCTCAAAAAATGCCGCTCGGTGCGTGCGCCGTTTCGCTGAACCCGCACCAATAAATGATTGTGAAGGGTCAGGCATAGGCTAAAACTCAATCCTCGATTGAGGTGTGCATTGTGTTCATTTAAACCAGCACTTGCTAAACAAAGGCCCGCGACTTTTCTTTTATTCTTTGTTTCAATAACGCATAATCCCTATAGGGGTACGCAGAAAGAACCGAACACCATACAATTTTATTTTGCATTGATTTCCGGAGGTGCTATGTAAAATCTTAATTTAATGCGCGACCATTACCAAGTTGACACACGGTGATTACAGACTGAACAGTGAATACTGTATCTCCACATGGAACCTTTGGCTTAGAAATCTATTATCTCGCTAACTGTAACTACATACATACCATCATGCCATGTCCCTCACGGGGAAGGCAGAGAGAACCGAACATCACTTACATACATCTTGACATACATTCATCGCCTCGTCAACATTCATACATCGTCTGTTGTTCACGCTTCTAACATTTCCGTCTTTCAAAATACCGTTCACATGGACGTGCCATCCCTTCCTCGGGCGGCCCCGACCTCATTCCATTCCTGTCCGCAATGTATATTTTCTTCGTCAGGCGTTCCTCATTCATTTTCCCCATGTGGCCAAAACCATCTCAATGTGTTCACTTTCATTCTATTAATATCATCTTTCTTTATCCTACATTCTTTCCTTATGTCCTCATTTCTGACCCTGTCATACATCTACTATTCTATTACAGACTGTAAACTGTGCCTAAATGTGACTAGCTTACCATAAATGGCGATATTTTGTAAACAATAACAGTGTTATATATAAACGGGGCTCAAATTTTTAACTGTCGTTGAACTACAATTTGATCCCTTTTTTTATTTACCTACATATAAAAACATGGATCAAGAGTTGAACCATGATTCAACTAAAATGTGAAATTGAACCGGCGACGGGAGTAGTTTAACATTGCTTCCACTTGACATTTAAAAATTTTGAAGTACCTACCTATGACCATAATACTCGTATATGAGAAAAACATACTAAGGGGGGGGGACTGCTGCCAACGTACCTATTTTTTCAATTTTAATTTGCGTCATTACTACAAAAGGAATCATTTTGAAAAAAATAACCTAGTTAGTTTGGATATTAAAAAATAAAAATATACCTTAATTTTTTAATTATGTTATGTATATATTCTTGTAGAAAAATAATAAGCATACCCCAATTTTTGACATTTATCGTAATTTTTAAAAAACTATAAGGTATAGAGCATTAAATTTTTTTATAAATATAAGAAGATCAATATATCTGGAAAAATACGATGTAACGTTGCGTTAATGCATCAGGTTAAGTTATTAAACAAAAAAAACTTGAATAGAAAATAAATGTTTTTTCGGTTTATTTTCTAAACCTGAAGCATTAACGCAACGTCACATCATATTTTTCTAGATATTTTTGCCTTTTTTAATTAAAAAACAAATATTTTGAACTACGCCTTATATTTTATTAAAAATATAAAATAAACGTTGAAAATCGGGGTATGCCATTATTTTTCTACAAGAATTTATACAGAACATTATCAAAAAGTAAAGATATATTTTTCTTTGTGAATGCCCAAACTATCTAAATTATTTTTTTCATAACGATTTGATAAGAAATAATGATGGTATATCAAATTGAAAAATAGGTACGTTGGCAGCAGTCCCCCCCTTAAAAGTGATTTAATCCATTAGAATTTTCAATTGACGTTGAATTCAAACAAAAATATATAATAATAGTTTGACATAAGTATCGTGTGGCGCGCACATCTTCCGTGCCGCGTTCACCGTTATGTGGTCATGAGAACCAACTTAAGAAAACTAAATTCGGTGCTGTCGTGAGAAATAGAGCTCAAAATCGAGATCATCTGAACTAGGGTTCGAATATTTTTATAAATAAGGTTTCAATTCAACGTGGAATAAGGCTTTGAACCAGGTTTAATTCAGGTGATTCAACCACGATTCAATGATTTTTTTATAAATAACACTGTAAATGAGAAAAAATAATGATACTCGGTTCTCTCTGCCCACTTCAAACAGGGAAACAATGTGATTGTCAGTGCCCGACCGAAGGTTCGGTTTCGGTTTCGGCAGGAAATCTGTCGAACCTTCGGCCGACATTATTCGGCGTGAATTATTCTTTGGGATACACACGATGGCGATAAAGCTTTTAATAATATGGACAGAACTGGACCTGAAGATCAAAAATAAGTTTTGAAAGGAAAAATTCAGTCTAACCTAGCGGAGCCATTATTGCAACGTAATGCCGACATATATTGCTATTGGAACAGCAGTCCATATCATAATCCTAAGAAAAGCGGTCTTAAAGTATCTTTCTGCTCCTCCCACTAGTGTTCCAAGCGAGCAGCTTTTTAGTGCCGCTGGACAAATACACGAAGATCGTCGGAGCAACCTGCTTGGTGAAATTGAAAAAAAACTGCTTTTTTAGCGTACAATATTAGACTTTTTAATTACGATTATTGAACTAATCTATTAATTTATTAATAACATTTCGTTTTTTTACAAGCAGAAATAAAAAATATTTTTCCACATATGTACTTACTTCAAGTATTGTTTTTTATTCAATTGAACACGTGTTAACTGTCAATAAGCCAAATTTCAGAAAACAATAGATTTTTAACTGTCTAAAAAAGTTTCGGTTTCGGTTTCGGCCGAAACTGAGAAAGGTACCTCAGATTCGGGTTCGGTTTCGGTTTCGGTAGAAAATCCTGTTTCGGTCGGACACTAGTGATTGTATTTATTTGTGTACAATGTGTACAACCATCTTTTTAATGGATTGATTTTGAGGTGTGTTGTGTGCTATAAAACGGCAGTTTATATTGGCATTGTGGAATCATTTACTTTCTTTTATTTATTATACTATGTTATATTTCTTATTTGTGAAGAATGTTGTGTATCACACCTTTTGCCTCTGTATGAACCAATGTGCTGTGTAGAATCCAACTTAAGCGAAACCAATTAGATGATGTCACTCTTTACTGATTTCCCATTTTCGGCTAATTAATTCATCATTTACAATTAAGCATAATATTTAGCATTATTGTGTTGAGATGTTTTTGTAGTATTTGTAAACCAACTTCTGGGCATAATATCCTTCTAATGCTCTTACGTCTCTTCGTGAGGGTTTTGATTACCCATATCATGGATATAATTATTATATGGAGTTCTACGATATCTTTAGATGTCATAGAACTCCATACGATAATTATATCCATGATATGGGTAATCACTAGGGTTTTGATTTCGCCGGTTGAACCAGACTTGCCCCCTGACATGCACCACTGGTGGTTTCTTTTTTAATTATCTTTTGACTTCGAACCCAGGAATCTAACTATTTCTTCTATGCCACGGCGTTCTGCATAGCTAATTCATTGTTTTCCAACTGTCGAATTGTACAAGATAATTTATTTCTCTTAACGGATCGACATACTTTCAAGGCAAGATCCGCGAGATTTTGTATGGCCAGGTTTACATTTTTCATGGTTTTCCAACTTTGAAGTAAAAAAACACCAACATTGAAGCTTCGTAGCATACATGTTCTATGGATAGTTCGAAGTAGAAAATTTGACGCCTTCGACAGTTGGATCTCATGTGTTACATGCAACTACATAGTATAAAAATGCAGGTGCTTACGGGTAAAGTTATTCATTAAATTATGTTTTGTTACCTACCCGATAATTGCAAGTGTCTTGTTCTATCTTAGCTGTAGCGTAAAGGAATGCTTCTCCTCTCGTAGAGTAATGATGTAGGTACGCGTATACGTTGTTAATAATATTGAAAAAAAAAACGTATTTTTACTGCGGTCTTCAATGCAATAATTTACACTTGGTTAAGCATCATCTTATTTACTTTTATGCACGTGAGTGATTTAGTTGTAGATAATATATTATCTTATGTTATTTCTTTTCTAAAATGTTATATGTTTTGTATAGCCCAGTGCTCGAGAAACGGCAGCTCGCGAGCCACGTGTAGGTCTTTGGCCCCATGCCCTCTTACCAAGTTATAAAATCTAACGTTTCTATCATGAAAAACGCCTTTTTGTATGGAAATCGACATCTGGCTAATGTCTCGACGTAATATCTCTTACAAAAAGGCGTTTCTCTTGACAGAAACGTTGGATTTTACAATTTGGCCAGGGGGACTAGTGCGTGGCTTTTCCTCAAAATACCGCATGCAAGCTAGATTGACACTTCGTGAGCCATGCGCAGAAGTAGTCGGCATGAGCCTGGGCGAGACTATTTTTAGGAAACGCTGTGGAGTGAAAGAATACGTATACTTTCTATTGAGAAAGGTATGTTGAGGTGTTTTGAGATTCAACCAAGAAAAGTACGTTGAGATGTTTCGAAATTCGATTGAGAAAGGTAGGTATGTTGATATGTTTTGGACATTGTATAAACAAGCAATATGTAATAGAAGTGTGGATGGAAGAGGTCGACCTCAGCCAGCGTACCCCGATCAGATTGAAGATTTTTTTTATCATTCATTTAAAAACAATAGCTCTCAAAAGAAATATCACCCGTTGTACTGTACATAGGTAAAATATGACCAACCTGTGACACCTAAGGTAGACCAAAGCAAAATGATTTTGAAGGGATTACAGTATCGATGACTCCTGAATCCATCACATGCAACCAATGCAATGAAAAATGATGGAGGGATAGCTGATCCTCGATATTAATTCCAATAGTACCAACATTCTGCCAAAACAAATCATTAGGTCTAAATAATGGAAGATGGACTGTTGGTGTTTGACTCTATTGGCTAATGAGTTTGCCGACCGCTGGAATAGCTGATTCGAAATTGAGTAGGCATTTTTACTTCTTTTTCATTCCACACCCACAGATATAACATGAGCGCACATAAATCCAATCACCGACACACTTTGATGGTATTGATTATTATTATTGTTAGTTACTTTCGTGCAATTAGCAAGCCTATTGCCCATCAGGTATATCTTCAATGTAATGTTAACAATATTTCACACGCCGATTTACTTTCTGCTACTATGTAATAGCACACTGTAATGATTTCGTTATTTTATTGGATTTATTTTATCGCTATATACTCTGGGTTTTTTAAAAGGCTAATTTCACCGCGACATACTTCACTGTGACCTACACAGGATTGATTTAATCTTAGATGGCTCTTAACGTAATTATTGTTTTTCAAAAATATATTGTATATTTCCTTGCTAAAAAATGAAAATGCGTTTTTTAACTTGAAATAAATCAAGTTTTATCTATAAAAATCATTCAATTTCACCAATGCTTCCTAAATCAAGGGAACGAAAAATTCAAAGTACTTCTTTAAATTTTGTATTCACTATATATAAATATTAGAGTTTGATAAGACGCTGAGAGCTTTCTAATTTAATACGAATAATATCTTCAATCAAACATAAAATTACCTTATCACTAATTTCACCTACAAAATCGAATTAATTGCTATCAATTTCATAATACTTATCTGTATAAATCTGACAAATTGACATTTATTTATAATTTAAGTTTGTCTAATCAGCAATTCATTTAAATATTTTCGTTATTTTGAAAATAGAACTTATCGGTTGCAATTGTAGGTAAATCATTTGTAATATATTTATTCTATTTGTTGGATACAGAGAGAAGGTAATATTACACCTATTTGGTGGCGAACTTCTTCCTTCGTATCGGAGGTCTTCAGGGAAAGCGCCCACTTTAACCTCTACATATATCACAACACAAAAGTTGGAAAAACACTCCAATTCCAAACACGAGATTGGGTATTAAAATCGCACGGCGCGTAGTAGTTTTACTCGATCAATATGATAGCGTAAAAGAAACACGAAATATGTATATTTCGTCTTGTCGCGAACTTCTTCAATTGTCAATTACGTACACGGCGACGAATTGTAGACGATTATATGACAACTGACTACTGATGTAGGAAACAAAAAAAACTTTTGGTAGAGGAGAGAGTTGGAAGTATTGCCACATATATCGAACACTTTTAATGATCTATGTATAATGAACATAAAGGCTCAAGTTCGAAACCTTGAGGAACGCCACTGTTTATATGGTACACATACTATATACAACGCCATGACCTTCACGGGGATTCAGAGAAAATTGGACGCCGCATTTGTCTATTTTAAGACGCTTTTTCCACGTCAATTAATTTAATATAATTTTATGATTACCTTTATCAAAATCTTGACTGTGTTAATTAATATAATCTATATGATAATAATTTCCATATTATGGAGTGTATTTATATGATATTAATCAGATTTTTCGTGGTGTTGTTATTTGATTACATAACGTGCAACATTATATAATAAAGAATAAGTAGTTCAATTTTTGAATTTATAATAGATCGACCGGTAGATTATGTAAATCGAATATTTTTATAGTTGCATATATGTACGTAAACATTGGATTTTTTCCACGATATTTTAATGACAATTTTTTGAAGTGACGAAGTTTTAATATTTATTTATTTATTTATTAGGGAAGCCAACAGTTCATTTACATTTTTTATATTATTACAATTTTAACATATTATTGAGAGCCAATAACAAGCTTTCCATCAATTACTAGAAATTACTGTAAACAAATCATGTAGGTACACGCACATACACACACACATGCACACACATACAATTCGTATGGGATGGGGTGGATAGGAGGGTACGAGGGAGGAAGATTAGGAGCGTATCACCTTCAATATTTCGCGACGAAACTTATCGTATTTTACATTGAAGATGTCCACCCCGCCCCGGCTGAGAACAACGTGTTATGAGAATCACATACGCGTGGAATTGTAGCATTAATACATTAAGGGAATTATAGTATTAATATTTGTAATTAAGGGAGAACCGGGAAATCAAGACAGCTACAGGGCTAACGACCTGTCATCGGCCGGTTTACGTGATCACTTTATGCACTTGCGCATAAAGTGATCACGTCAAGTTCTATATATTTTTATTCTTAGATAGGTATTATTGTTCTTGAAAATAAGCTGTTACCATTGCCATCTATGGCATGACAAAAAATATTTTTTGTAACGCACTCTATTGAGAATTTGGTTCGTTAACAATGAAAGCCACAGTTCTCATACATGAGGTAACAATGCTTTCGCATTGATATCACCCCTAAACCGCGCCAGAAATATCCCATCAGTCCCCTCGGTCTCTTCAGTCCCTTAGGTACCTCGCGTCCCTTCGGTACCTTGCATTTCTTTGGTCCCGTCAGTCCCTTCCATCTCTTCACTACCTCCTACTTGTCTTCATTTCTTCCAGTCTCTCATTGCACAGAGCCCAAAATCTTATTCTGGGTAGGAAAACAGACTGACCTCCATACTATCCTATCCTTACATACATACCTATATTTTTATAGTTAGGTACGTATTCTTCAGTTATATATATTATCGCCATCTCATGTGTTGCATGCAATTAGTTGTATGAAAAATGTATATAACAGAAAAAAAATGTTTCCGTATGGGAAAATTGACCTATAAACTTCATATTAATATTGTATGTGTCTCTAAAGACAAGTTTTTTTTTTACTCTCCACTTCTATCTTCTTCAAGGGTAGGTAGTGAGAACCGAACACCGCATTCTTGTATCTTGACACATATCCATCCCCTCATCAACATCCATACATCGCCTCATCTCATTCATGCTCTTCTTGCTTGTAAAACAATGTCGAGAATGCTTACTATGATTGTCGTAACTATTTTTTGTGTGTATGGTGTATTATGGAAACTCGTGTCCTGTCGGAAAAAAACAATTGTTTTTTTAATACTTGTTTAAGATTCTAATAGAAATGTACTCCATAAAAATGCATTAAGACATTTTCGAACTTTCAAGAAAAAAATGTACACTTAGGTAATAATAATAATAATAATGAACACGTTTATTGCCGTATGGCAATTTCTTCCGACTAACCAGTGTTTTTAGCCCAGAGATGCAACATTTGCGTGAGAAATTAATTCAAATAAATTTCTCTTCTGCTGGGTATCGAACCCAGGACATCCGCACATAAACTGAACGGCTTACAAACTGTGCCATGGTGGTCGACTACATGGTAGTCATGAGTACATGGTAGGTACTATGTAGTGGAAAATTTAGTGTTGGCCGCAACCCACTTTTTTTTGTTGAAGTTAATGATTTGAATACCCTATAATTATCAGTAGAGATACAGGTAACATAACATATTCAACGTTGGTATCGTTTGATACGTGTGAGAGAACGCGTCATAATTGAATGTATGAAACACGGAATGAATCATTGATATTTCGGACTAGAAACATAGGCCATTGTGAGTGAATCAATCAAACCGAAGAAGTAACAAAAAATAAATGACTTCATATTATATTATCTACCTGGAGCGACCAGTTATTTTTTACCTACCATAGATTTCAAATTGCTAGATTTTATGTCCACTCTTTTATACTATCATCGTTCTCGGGTAGGAGCTTGGTTTTCGAAAATATAACAGGCAAAATAACGTCTCACATACACAGTTCAAGCAGAGGTTCACCGCCCATCAACATTCATATTAGTAAGCGCCGTTTAGTGATACGACATCACTCCAAGGGCGTCATAGCTTAATTATTAACTCTACGAAACAAGTCTTGAGTAATTAACCGAATTCTTCAGGGCTCTGAGCTCCACGTGTGTCAGGGGGCAAAAAAAAAATAAATATCGATGAAAACAGTCTTCCTAATTTGAACATTGTTTTGACACGGTTCTTGAATGTAGTGCATTTTTAGGTTTATGTTTGTATGTATATTTTATATAGATGTATAAAATAAATGCATTTTCTTACATCTAATATAACCAAGAAGCATATTAACAAGTTGAAAAAATAAAAAGTTTTCACGTTATGAAATATATGTACTTATAAAAACAACAAAAAACAAGAAAATATTCAAATTTACACAAAAATACAGAGGAAGCACACAATATCTTAAAATAACTTTTCCTTTATGTATTCTACACCTAAGCGACACAAAGCGGTAAGACCAGATGCTTCCTTCACACATTCTGGTAAATCATTTAACAGTTGATGTACTTTATAATACACATTATTTTGTGTACCTGCCAGGTTAGTCTGAGGCAGTCTAAAGTTCCGCCTACTTCTCGTCGGGTAGGTGTGACCAGGCTGGTGTGTGGATTAGGGTTTATTTTTATTATTACGAAAAACATAAAAATTAAACGAATTAATCACCGTGTTTTTCACTCAAACGCTAAGTCTTACTTGAAAATATATGTTATTCGTGTAATAACGTACTTTTCTCATTTAAATAAACAAATATTAGCTTACAAAAAGTACATATTTTAAGGTTTCCTTCGTGACAAAATTTACAAAAAATAACTCATTAAAGCGTTATTAAGTCTTTTTTTTTGCCTATGTTACTCACTGGTTGCAAAGGAAGCGATATGCAGAATATTTAACCCTTGAAGTTTTCTTGTTTATGATTGTTGCTGATTGTTGCTGAAAAAAATACTCTCATACATATAACTTTCTAAAATATTATGGTGAGGATTTATATTTTTTCTACATTTTTTTAAGTACAAAAAAATTCAAACATAATCCCACTAACCATATACGTTTATCAGTGGGTTTCCATAGGTACCTAACATAAAATTAAGACTAAACTAACCAACAATCATACAAAAAGTATTAAAAAAACAAGACCAAAGTAGGTACCTATCTAATATGAAAAAAAAAATGTTGTTGAAATGATGAACAAGTGTTGTATGTAACATCTACGTTTCGAAATGCAATAACTGTTTAGCTTGACTTTGTCAAGTCATCACTGACTAACTTCATTGGAACAAAACGCCCGGTCAGCAAGTCTTCGCTTAGGGTAATCTCTGTGCAACAACTAGATATACATTGTAATTTTTAATTAACGTTTTTGACCATGACCTCTCTATTCTATTAATTATCATCATTTTAGGGTGTCTCGTAAGATTTGGGTAATCGAAAATACAACAGGCAACAATAACATTTCACATAGTTCAGCCATAGAATAATGATAAAACTATAGAATACTCATTCCCATACATTATTGGCCGGCTCGTGTCAATATACGTATGACTGCTGGTTGACATTGTTCGTATAGTAGATACTACTCGTTATGACTGCGTAAATAATTTTGCAAGCAGTTAAAAAAATTCCTATTTGGAGAACGTATCACGAAGACGGCCAAATGATTACTGAATGCTCGTAGCATAATGTTGACCAAATTAGTCAACATAAAGCAGTCGCGTTTACTGCAGGCTAAAGAGTATTCTATACTATTATTATTCCATGAATTCAGCATAGTTTAATATATTATTTTGAAAATAATTTCCCTAATACCCTCAAATGATACGTCTTTGAAATAAGGAACAGTTTGTATGTACATCTTTATTCTATTGCATGTGTTTTTTGAATTTTAAATTTGTTTAATACTTTTCTTGTAAAATTAGTTTTAGTAAAACCATTTTTTTTAATGTAAGTAACTATAAAACTACAAGGCCTATGATGTAGATTTTTAGTTCAATCGAAAGAACATGAAAATCTACCGTCTGGGTTTTTTCTTAGATATTATAAAATTTTAATAACTATTCTTGCTATTTAAAAAAACCTCTAAATTTTACCTTTTTGCACGATACAATGTTGTATATCACATGTCAGGTGAAATACAATATTTTATCGTGTTTCATACATTAGAAGGTAATTTGGTGTGCATTTTTGCGTACATCCGTATACCCTGGGTATACAAGGGCCTTAAGGGGCAGGGTGAGGAAATGTAGGCAGGTCAAATGCAACTTTGAAAGTATTGTATGAGAATGTACGTCCTTAAAGATTACAATCGTGTGCGCCTAAGTTAGTGTATTTGGACCGAGCGTTAAGTAAAATAATATAGCTTATTTGAAAATACCAAAAAAGTGAGAACATTGTGTGAAAACGTTTTGAGCCATTGTTTAGATTTTTAAAATACCTATGATTTAAAAAAAACATTCGTGTATCTAAGCCATATAAGTCTTGAGTTATGGATAAAAATTCCGAGAACACAGGTATTATTAAAAAAATATATTACGAAAAAAGTGTATTGACAAAAAATGAGAAAATATATATTTTTACGGGTATATACATACATACCTATGTTATAATATTTTTATCTCGGTTTTCCCGTGTCAGTAGGTCTTGACTAAGACCATTTGTCTTCCGACGTTTCGCCTGAATATCACCAGGCATTTTCAAGGACTTAACGAAAAGCACGCGCGCGACACACGTCTACATACCTATATATATATATATATATTATTTTTATGAGCATCTAAAAAGTACGTTCGAGTTTTTTAGCACACGCATTTTTCATTCTATTTTTTTTTTCGTATTCACACGACAGCTGCTTGTAGGGTAATGCACACCCGCTCACCTGTTGGTGTTTGTGGGATATGCCGTGATGTTATGAATATTAAAGCCGTGAAGTTATGAATATTGAATATCACTTGCATGATCGAAATAAGTAACTATAGTTATTATTTATTTCAATTAAAAGTACAGCAATGAGGTTCACCGCCCATTTTGAATGCAGTGCTTTTTTGGGTGAGACGTGACTGGCGTTTGGGGATTGGGGATACATGCATTTGTATCCTTTTATGATATAACACACACCGGTACATTATGTCGCTGGTTACGCCACATTTTGGAATTTATTTATTTATGGTTACAAACAGTCACAATTACAAAAATACATTTAATAAGACAATTACCCACGTAAGGACCAGAATATGTAACACTAATAATACAAAGTTAATAAAAACATGTGAATGATGGTGTATCTGAATCAAAAAGATCTAGGAGAGGATTAAAAGGGAAGATTAACAATATTACAATATGACTACATGCCACCATGATGAGAACTCGATTTCGCCATAACGATTTATCATAATAATTACATATTGACATTACATACAAACGCATAAACACACACACACATACATTGGGGCAACTGCGCAAATTCAATATTAAATTCCCTTTACAAGTGTCAAAAACTTGTAATCAAAATTATTTTGTCCCGCCCTATAAGATTCCCTACTCGAAACCTTTTTGAAAACTTCAAAGTCCTAACTCTACATCAACTCTACACTAAATGCCTTATTTGCTACTTTACATTTAAAGACACCGATAAAACACGATCACAACAAACAAGATCTACACGTACGTCATCTCACTTAAACTACCATATACCTCATCCAAACACTAGCCTTGCTCAGCGACACTATTCATATCAAGCTCCCACTATTTACAATACCATCCCAGATTCTATTAAAAATATCAATAACTACCAAAGGTTCAAAAGGGAAATAACCCTATGGATCATCGAATCAAACCCACCACAGTAACTTCTTTCTCATTTTTTAACTTATTGTTTGTTTACTGTATGTGTGTGTGTGTGTGTGTGTGTGTGTGTGTGTGTGTGTGTGTGTGTGTGTGTGTGTGTGTGTGTGTGTGTGTGTGTGTGTGTGTGTGTGTGTGTGTGTGTGTGTGTGTGTGTGTGTGTGTGTGTGTGTGTGTGTGTGTGTGTGTGTGTGTGTGTGTGTGTGTGTGTGTGTGTGTGTGTGTGTGTGTGTGTGTGTGTGTGTGTGTGTGTGTGTGTGTGTGTGTGTGTGTGTGTGTGTGTGTGTGTGTGTGTGTGTGTGTGTGTGTGTGTGTGTGTGTGTGTGTGTGTGTGTGTGTGTGTGTGTGTGTGTGTGTGTGTGTGTGTGTGTGTGTTTAAATCCACTTTAAAATAATGTTGTTTAACTTACAAAACCAAAGACCGCACCCAATATAACACAGGGATTATCCCTAGCATATTGGAGAGCAAAACCTCTAATTGACAGCAAAGCCCAAGAGAGTGTCAATGGTCTGGATGTGTATGTGTACCCTTCCATTGTCTCTGTCTCAAATATATATATAATATATTTTTTTATATATATACCTTTAATATTGATGAGTGTCATGTTTATTATAAATAAAAAAAAAAATAAACATTAGAAATAACGATTGTATGAATGAATGAATCAATGAAATATTTGGTCATGTTTTTGCGTAGATAGGGTATTCCTATCCAGGTAAGTATTAGTCCAGTATCGACCTATTTTATTTATTATTTATTAAATACATTATCTGTCTGTCAGACATTCAAAAGGGAAGGGAATTCGACGTTTTATTTTGAAAATTGATAAAATGAAATAACAAGGTGCTACTTGTTTTGACATGACATGTGTTTATTTAAACGAATAACGCCAATCCAGAATACACACGTACGTATGTAGGTACATGTATAGCATATTCAGTATTTAATCATTTATTTAATTTTATAAATTCATTTTATAAATTTAATGAATTATCGTAAATGTCTGCTTCTATAGTAGTCTGTGTGGCTCAAAAGAAAGTTTATATTCAGTGGATCGATTAAAAAAAAGTAATCCGTGTATCGAAAAAATGTTTACAATGAATTTGGGAGTTTATTACTTAAAAATAATATCGTCCAAATGTAGACCCTCGCGTTCGCAGCACTCATTTAATCGAACAGTAAAATTACTTATAACTGCTCGGCAGGTGGACTCAATGATGGCTACCATTTCGCGACGGATATTTTCTTTCAAATGCGCCAGGGGTGTCGGTTTACTGCCGTCAACTTTAGATTTAAGATAACTTCAGAGGAAAAAGTCCATAGGGGTTAAATCAGGACTGCGTGGAGGCCAATTTAAGTCACCTCTCCTGGAGATCAATTTGCCTGGGAAAATTTCACTAACTCGTGTCAGAGATGTATTGGACGAGTGTGACGTTGCTCCGTCCTGCTGGAACCATGTTCTTTGGTTATAGCCAGGAAAGTTTTGCAGTTCAGGCACCAAGAAGTCATCTAACATCTCTACATAACGCGCTGAATTCAAATATAAACTTTCTTTTGAGATATCTTGTATATACCAATTTAAATAATTTGAATTTCAGTTTACCTATGTCTGAAGAAAGTCATCCATCGATCGATACTTGTAGGTAATTTTTTGTTTAAATTTTTGTACATAATATAAACAAATATAATGCACAGTGGTGGGAATATTGCTATTAGCTGTGAGGCACCGGCTTAGAATAGTGCTTCCATTCTTTTAAATCATTGTTTTAGAGTATCCCGTAAGAGCCGGGTAATCGAAAATACAACAGGCAACAATAACTTCTCACATAGTTCAGCAATGAGGTTCACCACCCATTCTGAATGTAGTGCCTTTTTTGGTGAAAAGAGACTGGTGTGTACATAGATGTACACACCATACATAGATGTGTTGTTCTCCCTTGCAATGGCAATGCACACCCGCACACCCTTCGCTGGTCACCCCACATTGTAGGATATGCCGTGATGGTATGAATGAATGAATGAAGCAATTTCTTCCAACCAATCAGATTACAAATTATGATAAAATTATATATGTACATGAACAAAAGAATGAAAGCGAAAAAAATACAAAGAAAATATATATTACACTAAGAAAAATATTAAAAACAAACATCATAGCAAAAAAATTATTGGGAAAGAACATATACATACATACCATCACGCCATGTCCCTCACGGGGTAGGCAGAGAAAAACCGAACGCCACATTTCTATCTTGACACACATACATCGCCTCGTCGACATTTATACACCGTTTCATATATGTTCATCTGTTCACGCTTCTAACATTTCCGTCTTTCAAAATACCGTTCACATGGACGTGCCATCCCTTCCTTGGGCGGCCCCGACCTCTCATTCCATTCATGTCTGCAATGTGTATTTTCTTAGTCGGGTGTTTTCAACCCAATTAGTTGGTTTCAAAAGTTTTAACTGTAAAATCAAAAACTATTTTTATTGCTTAAGCGGCATTTTAACTTATTAAACGCAACGACTTGAATACGGTTTAATTTTTAAAGAACCTTTAACTAAAGGGTCGGTTTGCTGTTTTATATGAAACCGGCTGTTAGGGTAGTTAGAGTATACAATATATTGAAAGTTTGTTTCAAAGGAAATGCAGATTGTATAGATATATAATATATCGACAGGTGTTGAGCGAATCCTTATTGATAATAGCAATATATCTATGTACACCAAGGACATTCCTCTGTTCCATACTACTTGACATGCTGTATACGTGCTGCATGTGTTACCTACTATTCTGTATGTACATACCTACATTCTTATATTCATAATAATATTATGATATGTTATAAAAAATATAAAAATACTTGGTAATTGTTCTATTGTGTTTATTTGATTATTGACGCGTTTCGTGCAAAGCACATCGTCAGAATAATGCTCTACAAGACTGAGACTAGTGGTTATATACAAAATTTACATGGCAGGTGTATAAAAATGTTGGTTTTTGAACGGTTGAAAAGAAGTTATATAATGCAAATGAATCTATACAAATCTACGTTTTAATACAATGAATGTAGTTGGGTCACTGGTTGTAGTCCCCTGTGTCCATTAGGCCTGTAACAAAAGGAAACGACAGCAGTAAAATTCGAAAGGTAAATAATATTGTATTTATTGGTTTATTGTTATCTTTTAATATTATGATATAGTAAGTAGGCATGTCCTTTGGAAAGAAATAACATTACCTAGTTGTTTACCGTTCACCCATTGTTTATCATAGTCATAGGTAATACTTCCTTTGGAGCACTTACCTATTTGTGAGTCGAACCGCTAGTTTAATTTGTTCATTTTTATATTTATTTTAATCATTTTGCACACATTACATAATAATAAAAACAATGGCGGGCTTAATTTCAGCCTGGATTTGTGAGACGATAAACATAATAAGTCTCACGAATGTGACAGCTTTTTAGTGTGTGCGTGTTAAAATAATATTTGCACTGTTATTCTGAAAGCAATACAAAATAATCTAATAATTGTAGGCTTAAAATAAACAAAAGTTTAGCTAAAATTAAATTTAAGTTAATACATAATGTAAAACAGACATCTACTTGTCGGTTACTTAAATATGCTACAATAGGCGTCCCTAGAACCTTCGGACTAGGCAAACCCTGAAAGGTAATTGGGAAATGTCGAAAATTTGTTCATTTGGGTGGCCATGAAAATATTTTAAAATCACATGCCATAATAATATTTACATTTGTGGCCGTCTAGCATCGCATCTACATACGATTGAATTTTTAATCTTATATTATGGTTTCAATAAAACAGGCACACAAATATTAGGTCTAGAATTTCTTTACATATTAATATTCATAGGCAAGCCAAAATTTTCGGCTTCTTTGCATTTCCTCTATTGACTACTACTAGAGACCTGAATTATTCTCGAATGCTATAAACCAGTTTCTATTCGGTGAATTTAGTGCTTTTTTCGTGAATAACTCAAATTTTATACTTTTCGCGATCAACGCGAATATTGCAATTTTTCGCGAATACCGCGATTTTCTGCACTCTTTTTCTAAATAACGCAAAAATAACACCGAAATTTGGCATTTTAGGACACTTCGCTAATACGATAAACGGGTTTATCGCATTCGCGATTCGTGATTTTATCCGTGAATTTAGCGATTTTTTCGCGAATAACGCGAATTTTGCGCTTATTTTCTCAAATAATACCGAAATATGGCTTTTTTAAGACACTCGTAAAATACACAGAAATTTTCCACCGAAAAAGGAGAATTAACAAAATATTGTAATTCAAAATTTTACGGCTGAAATCTATAATCTCTAGCCTTAGCTAACTTATAAAGTAAACATCGTTAATCGAAACAATATTACCATAAAAAAACCTTTTTAATTCAATATTCGTCAAAGGTACATGTAGGTATTACTTGAGTTTTCATCGTAAGATGGTGGTTTGCACATATATACCTCCTTCTTCTTCTGGTGTCATGTCAGGTCTCCCGCATGTTGACGACCACCTGTGCAGTGCGAAACAGCTCCTCCACAGTTCGTATATCGGTCCATTCACGGATGTTTCGCAGGAAGGCTGCGCTCTTCCGACCCCTCTACGACCCTCAATCTACCCCTTCATGACAAGCTGCAGGGTGGCATACTTTTCACCTCTCAGAATATGAACGAAGTATGACACTTTACGAAGCTTAAAATTGGTGAATAATTTTCTTTGTTGGTGTTGGCTTGACGTAGGACTTCGGTGTTACATAATATATACCAAATAAGCAATAAAGCACAAATTTGCGCTCTGCATACTCCACGTAACAAACTCTTATTTGCTACTAAGTGTACTAGGCATTGCCGAAGCAAGCTAACTAAGTTTCCAATAGTGTACAATAGTCCGATTCGCCTTTTTTTACTGTCCATATTTGTGAATGTGAGAATTTGTAATTAATTGATATTCAAGGGACAGCAAATAAACGCTTTAATGGGTAATCGAAAAACAATTCTTCGTACCGCATGCCATCACGTCATTACCAAAGGGGAATATCACCTTGTTTCCCGCTGTCCGAAAGAGAGATCACATAGAGCTCGCCAAGCTATTGATTGCGGGCGACGTCGTAGTACACTGATATATTTATTTATTAAATCATTTACGGTTAATATGCATTTTAAAAACTACATATTGATAACAACAAAAAAAAAAAACACATATTAATAACAAAAATACAGAATACCGTATAGTATAGAAGGTCATCACAACTATTTTTTACCATTCTGACGATGCTCAACATTGAGCGATACCGGTGAATGGGAGTCGCGTTTGCGAACTAAATTAAATATTTTTTTTTAACTACAAAGAATTTTAAGAAAAGTGTCAGATGTCCTACTGCTATATTTTTCAATTCACCCCATAAAAAATTATGTACAATGAGTAAATATTCAGTTGTATTTTGTCAAATCTAACTTAACCATACACAGGCTGCGCAGCGAGAATTTATTAGTTTTTATTTGTTTATTTCAATAAACCAAATCAAACAATGTCTGCTCGGTGAGATATATTCAGTTTTTTTGTTTATTCAATAAATCAATGCGAGCAGCGAGAAATTGTCTTTTTTATTTCAATAAATCAAATCAAACAGAGTCCGCTCAACGAAAAATAATCAGTTTTTTTTTGTTTATTTCAATATTTTATTTTATTTTATTTTATTCAAAGTATACAAACAATAACTGGACAAAATTTACAGGTGATAGAAAATTAAATAAAAAATAATCATGCCCAGCATCACTTACATGTACCTATACCTATCAAATCAAATAAAGAGCGCAGCGAGCAATTTTAAGTATTATTTTTTTTCGATTTCAATGTGCGAGAATAAAATGGTACAGGCAGAAGTTTTTTTTCTATAAAAATAAGTTTTTTTTTATTATTGACACATTGTTCGCCGACCGCAGTTTGCCCAGGACTGATCTTAACTATTTAATTCGTTTCATGTTCATTGTCATTTTATACAACTTTCATTTTTAAACTAACTTTTGTTTAATTGATATCTGCTTGGCAGAGATTGGTTAAATTTGTCAAAGAAATCTCTTAACAAAATATAGCGTACCTATTATTTTGTGATGTCTATCAATAAGTATAATATATGTATGTATGTGAATAAAAAAAATGTATGTGTAAATGCGTGGTTAATACCGTTTTATATTAATTTTCTTTGTTTATTTTCGACTTGGCTATTTAGATTGTAATTTCGCTGTGTTATCATTTATTTTTTATTTTAGGCATTTATTCACAACAGTAAAATCATTTCCGCGCTGCGTAATTGAATTTAATACCGTATTCGATATATTTTTCGATTACAGTAAAAAAGTAGTATTATTAAAATGTGACATTATGTAATCGTATTTTGGCCTATTTGATTCACCTGCAGCACGAGCATTGTCGTTTTGATAACATGACTGCGTAAGTGTAAACTTATGTATGTATCCAAAAAACATTTTCATTCACTAAGAAAATATAGAGGGGGAGGCCTATGTCCAAGAATGGACGAAAACAGGCTGAAGAAGAAGAAGAAGAAAATACAAATCATTTCTTTATACCAACTACATACTACGATCTCTTAGTGGACTACTTATATGAATTAGTATTTGTATTGAAAAATTAAATAAAAAACTTTTTCTGCTCTATATATTAGGTCATTTGACAGGATTTGTGAGAGTTGGACCTTCTCCTGGGAGGAGAAGGTCCAACTGTATTTCCATCTCTTCGCATGTCTTCCGGGTTGTCTTCTGTTGTTGGGTATTTCTGTCTTTACACTTTTGACAATTCTATTGTAGTCCGTGCGCTCGACACGGTCTTTCCAGAAGCATCTTCTGCAACGTCCCTATCTTGATATGTCCTCCACATCGCATAGAGACCTGGGAGGGGGCAAGTCTGGTCCAACCGACGAAATCAAAACTCTCCGTGACTACCCATATCGTGGATATAATTATCATTATATGGAGTTCTATGACATCTATAGATATTATAGAACTCTATATAATAATTATATCCATGATATGGGTTATCGTGAGGGTTTTGATTTCGCCGGTTGTAAGTACCAGACTTGCCCCCTGATCGTTTCATTTTTTATGCGGTCCCTGAGGGCTCCCTCAGCAATTAAAAAAAAAACTGATCAAATTAATCTATTTGTTTTTGTCGATTCTTTGTATTTATTTTACTGTAGGTACATAATATAAAAAAAAATATTTAACACTGGCGGGCTTATTGCCATCAGGCAATTTTATCCAACCATCTTCATTAAATTATATGAATCATTTTGTAAGTAAAGAGCAGAAAGATTGATCTAGAAAAACAAAAAAAAATATATAAGACATACATTACACCAAGATAAAAAACAAAAAAAAAACATCTTTGAACGATTGTTTTTCACTTTCTGGTATCATTTTTTAATTAATAAATTAAATATTTGTTTAATGGCGTACGAAATGTTATGTTTTATTTTATTTAATCTATTCAAAATAATATATATATAAATAATTAAAATAGTAAAAAATATATAGGTAGGTATATAAGTATATATAAAAAAAAATTATATAGATGGTCTTCATCATTATTGTTCACCATTCTGACGATGCTCATCATAGAGCGATACCGGTGAATGGGAGTCGCGTTTGCGAAAAATTAAAGTAGAACGTAAAATTAAATATAATTTTTTCATAAAGTATTGTAAAGTAAAATATTGTACACAAAGTTATGTTTTATTAAATTTTTATAAAAGACACCTCATAGCAACACAAAAGGATTAGCAAAGGACAAAGAGAGAAAATCGAAATCAGATGTTCACCAATATACAATTTGTGTATGTTGTAATATTTGTTTATACTCAGAACGCATACGTGTACGTATATTTATCTAATGTATGTGTGTTGTATGTGGGATTTAAAGTGGGTCGGCTAATAAAATTACAGGAGTTAACACGTTAAAAATAACCGATATATATGCTTAATATATTCATTTGTAGGTACATATGTATTATATTGGATGAGTGCATCATATATCAACATAGTATGTATTAGTGTCCATGTATGTATGGCAGTAAATGTTTACACTGGATAGTTTAAGTCAATAATCCATTTTTTTTATCTTTTTACATAAATAAATAAACTTTGGATTCCTGACAACCTACCTCAGTTAGTAGCAGAAGTATGAAGTTGTCCTTTCTTTATAGTTTATATATGTATAGTTTATATACATATATGTATATGTGTATTTTAAACATTCTTTTTAACTGTGCAAAGTAATGTCTTTTTTTATAATTTGAATGGTCAGGAGACGTTGATTGTATCTACCTAACTATGCACAATAGCCATGCGGGAGATAGGTACCTGATATTGGAGCACTGGAGATTCTATGTTTTTGTTTCATGTTTTTTTTTTGTTTGTGTTGTTCAATGTTCTGTTGGTGTCTCTGTTTATTAAATAAATAAATAAATAGTTTTGTTCGTAAGCTAAACACATATGATAATTAATTTTCAGAAAATAGATACCCGATTATGGTCTTGTTTACATGTCTGCAGCCTTTCTCTTAAGAGGGCCAAGACCAGGGGTATAAGACCATGACCACCCCGTTTTTGGTCTCGCATTTGCTCATCACTAGTAACCAAATATTTTGTTCTTCCTCTACTCCCTATCCCTTCCTGTTCAATAGAGTACATTTGCCTTGTTATTGGATTGTATGATATTGGAAGCATAAGGGAATATGACTGGTTTTGTTTATATGTTTTATGTTTTCCAACAAATTTTATATAACTATCTGTTCCCAGAATGAAATATAATAATTCAGAGCATGAAGAAATTATGATTCTTTCTTCTATGACATTGATCTCTTCAACTCATCACATAGAAGATTTAAACTATCCATTTTGGCCACGTTCCCTCATCGCTCTGAGTGATCTTACGCACGCTTCCCATATCGTCCCATTTCCTTTCAATTTCCATTTCCTACAGCAAATAATATTATATTATATTACTGATTGTTTTTTTTTCTCAATTCATGTTTTTTAACCAGTAATACTCATCAAACATTTTTGGTTTATTTGTTGTATTAATGTCTGCTTGTCCAATGTACTAAATTGGATGTACATATGTTTGTTTTCAATAAATAAAATAAAAAAAATAAGATAATCGATAATTTCACACGCCCCGTTCTATAATTGGTTGTAATATTTTGCCAATGGTGGTATTGAATGTCTGAATATAGTTTGAATTGCTGACATTTATTTATCGATACCTACCTGAGAATAAATGTTCATTGATTGATCGAATAGAGATCATTGTATTGATATCAACAACGACTAAGATAATTATTTTGCGCATGATTATAACTCGAGAGAGAATGTAAGGTACGCTTTAACATTAAATTCCTCTAAAAATGTTTGAGTTAGGAACTAACCGTGTCCGATGAATCATGTCTTTAGTGTATGCGTCAAAGGGATAAGGAATTTCATTCCCTTGATCGCACACCGTAGATTTTTATGAAATAATTTAAATTGTAAGTCAAATTCCATGCAGGTATGTCATATTCAGTGTTGTGTCGGAGTTGATACAGTGAATATTGTATCTAAACAAGGTTTGCGTATGTTCGTCTCGGTTTGGGTTCGTATCCAGTAAAATTAGCGTCAAAGAAGTTCATAGGTACCTATATTTATTTATTTAACATAAATAAATATGGTGAGATTCAATATACAATTTATTTATTTATTATTTATCGTATGGTAATAGTGAATCAAATGTTTAATATCAAAATGAACAAAACACAGCAATGACAGCAAACAAACACAAAACAGCACGATATGGCAATCACACATTCACGTCGAGGGCTCCGAGCCAATCCACAAATGCTGGTGTCAATTCGCTAATGTCCGACTTTGGGCCTTCATATGCATGGACGCTGCATTCTTCCAATATGTGTTGCATTGTTTGAAAGGGGTGGCCGCAATCGCATTGTGCGGATGGAACAATGCCCCACTTTGCCATAAGGTAGTTACAGCGTCCATGTTCAGTGCGGATCCTATTCAGGGAGGTCCACAGCCTTCTTGGCATCTCGAAACCTGGGGGTATCTTCGTTGGAGTTTCCATGTACCTATTAACATCCAGGTTGGAGCTTACCCAGTCACTGTGCCAAGTCTCATTCAGGCTGAAGTCCTCACAAACAAGGTTACATCCGAGTTTCGCTGCTGGGTTCCTTGAAGCAAGTCTTTGCTGTCCCTCAGACGGTACATCACTGTGGATTGGCAGAGCGCCATTGTCAAAAATTCTCTTCCATACATTAAATAGGGAGAATTTTCTTCTTGCGTCAGGGGGAGGTATATGTGCGAGCACAGGAAGCCACTATATTGGGGTAGACTGGATGGTGCCGCTAATGGTCCTCATGGCCACATTGTATGCCAGTTTTGTATGTGCACTATTGAGCCATACAGGAGCACAGTACTCTGCTACCGAATATACAAGGGCAAGTGACGATGTTCTAAGGACTGTTGCACTAGCCCCCCAAGTTGTTGTATAGAATAAAATAAAATAATATTGTTTTTCAAATTTCTGTAGTAAATTTATATAGATTTGTAGGGAGACATTTTTATGATTTCGTTAAAAAAATAGGCTATTCATTATGTTTTATGAATATATTTAAAAATAATTCATTTTTAAATAATTCATTGTCAGTTTTGTTTTTGATAATTCATCCGGCAAATAGTGCTTTATGCTTATGTTACTATCACCATTATTTTAGTGTGTCTAGTAAGTATTTATTTTGCAATAGACAAAAACATATTTTAATTGAATGCATACTTTTTTTTTTATTAATAAGGCACAACCACCAATAGAGGCGGATTTGTGTGATGCATACTTATTTTGTTATTTATTTATCACGGATCTGAACCACGCAATCGATCGCGTTTAAATTTGGTTTGAAACAAAAATAACGAATCTGTAAGTTTGTGTTGTAACGATTATTTTAAATGCGCATTATGACGATAGATGGCGTTCTTACTGATATGAAACATCGATTTATCAAATTATTTATTTTTATGCTCTGTTTATTCATTTTTGTAAAATGCTTATTTTTTATACAGAATTACCTACTAAAATATTTTAATTATATAAAATATAAATATTTTATAAAATACTTGAAAATCTGGTTTATATGTATTCTTATCAAAATACAAATACAAATTTCCTTACAAATCATCTCTTCTCCGAAAAAATAATGCGCTTGTTCTACTTAAACTTTAAAATATACCTATATATTTAATTCAGACAACCCATTCTAATTGTGATTAACAATTATTATTATAGGTTGGAATACATATAATATATGTATGCCAAGCTTATTTAATTTTTTTTTAATTTTATTTATTCAAGGTTACGTACAGTTTTATTTTTTAATAAACATAAAATCTAAGGCTGAGTTGTTTCAACAAAAGTATCAGTAATAGTATAGTTAAAATACTTTGAATTCATAATACCTATTGTTCAACATTGCGTCGTTTGAAGGCATTACATTTCAATGAAACAACCAAAAGTTTTGAACAATTTTATGAAATCAAAGTATTTTAACTATACTTTTACTTTAATCTTTGTTCGAGAAACACAGCCTAAATGAATGAACAGCTAAACCAAGATTGTACCATCAATTACTAAGATACGGTCTACCAAAATATATATAATATATAGCTATAATATATATTTGTATACAAAAACAAGGAAAACTTCCGTGCGTCATAAATTTAGTGACAATATTATTAACAGTAGGTACCTCTTTCTCTCTCTCCTCAGCTCTCCTTACTTCGCTCCTCCACCTCGTCCTATCCTGAGAATCGTCCTCAGAGACATTATAATATGCCCGCATATCCTCTACCACCAAACCCTTCCGTCGTCTTTTGGGACGCCATTTTGGGTTTTTGATAGTCCAGTGCAGTGCCACCATACACATAATCCTTATGTTTATTAACAGTACCTACTTACGTAAATTTTAGTAGGAATACTCAATACCAAAATTAATGTTTAATATTGATTTATGTTACTCGCGATACAAATTTATTATTTTACAATACCCAAACTCTCCTTGTTTTACATACAACCTACATTACACCGACTCTGGAACATTGCACCCCGATATGGTCTCCTTTTTACAGCATACATAATATAAATATAGTAAAACGCACCGACACCGATTGTTAAGATCAGTATCCGTATCCACGGATCTTGACACCAAATATCCGTATTAGGATTTAGGATTCTTATCCGCGGATATACATTTTTTACAATCCGGCACATCAATGATAACTAATACAAAAAATAGGTTTTTCTAAAAAGCACCGGCCTAGAATAATGCTACCACTCGTTTCTATCAGGTACTATCGTTTTAGGGTGTCTCGTAAGACCCGGGTAATCGAAAATACCACAGGCAAAATTTCACACAGTTTAGCAATGCGGTTCACCGCCCATTCTGAATGTAGTGCCTTTTTAGGTGAGGCAAGACTGATGAATGTGTGCGCGGATACACGTACGTGTTGTGTTTCCATTTATAAGGTAGTGCACACCCGCACACCTGTCGCTGGTTACCTTCGGATGATTTAATATTAAAACTATAAATTTCTTTGTTCCTTCCACTTCTTCTTCTTCTTAGGTGGCTCTACAGCCCATATCGAACCTTGGCCTCCATGAGTCTTCGCCTCCAACCTATCCTGTCAGGCTGTCTCCTGCCTCGGCCTTTCTATCTGTTTTCTGGAGCAGTTCGGCAGCATCCCTCCTAACTTCGTCTTCCCACCGTAGCCTTCCTTCAACTATTAACATTGTCAGACTTCTGAGCGAAATGACCAGGATTCGATCCCCGGTGGAGACACAGTTTTTAATTGCGTTTTAAATCTGAATCTGTTAAAATATCACGATTCTTTAAATTGTGATAGCTAAATAAATATTTGTTATGTGTTAAATTAATATTTGGCATCATACCTTCCTGTTAGCAATGCCCGTGAAACCAAAACAAAATGAAAAATTAAAATAATATTAATAAGTGGATAATTTATGTAGCGCCACTTTTGTGTTTTCATCTCAAGGGCGTTTAAAATTAATACCCAAAAAAATCTAGGTACAAATCACATCACTGTTAGTTTTTATAAAAAGGAATATTTTCAATTAAAATGTGCCACAAAAGAGTATAATGTATGAAGATAATAATATAATATTTTTTTTTGTTTCAGGTAAGTTCCAGAAGTTTTCGCAGCAATAAAAGGATTAAGAGAGAGAAATGAGAGAATATTTAAATCAGGGGGTAGGTCCCGAATGGAACAATGGAATCAATACGTTCATGAATACCATTATCATGGATATAATTGTCATATGGAGTTGTATAATATATATTTTTTTTTAAAGAAAAAAATGAATATGTCCTTGTTAAAAAAGTACATATACATCTTCCTACGTTCTCTAAAATAAGCGATTAAATGCTTGTGCTTAGGTGAACGAAATCGGTCGAGGCAGGATTCGAATTCGCGACCACTGGATTACTATCCCAGCGCGCTAACCGCTCTGCTACCGACCCATCTGATATTATAGAACTCCATAATATAATTATATCCATTATATGGGTAAACATGGGGGCAAGTCAGGGGGTAAGTCGGCGATATCAAAACTATCCTTGTTTACCCATATCATGGATATATTTTTTTTTACAAAAAAGGAATATGTCTGAATAAGTACGTTCCCTAAAATAAGCATATAA
Source organism: Molanna angustata (assembly GCA_963576475.1). NCBI lineage: Eukaryota > Metazoa > Arthropoda > Insecta > Trichoptera > Molannidae > Molanna > Molanna angustata. The sequence goes on from OY754966.1 coordinate 41,630,942, forward strand.
ATGCTTGTGCTATAGGTGAACGAAATCGGTCGAGGCAAGATACGAACTCGCGACCATTGGATTACTAACCCAACGCGCTAACCGCTCTGCCATCGACCTATCTTAATTAATATGGAGTTCTATAATATCTTAATATAGAACTCATAAATAATTATCTTATGGAGTTCAATAATATCCTTATATAGAACTCCATAACTAAATTCGGCGAACGTGCTTTTGCTGTAAGGGCACCGATTCAGTGGAACAATTTACCACCAACCATAAGAGCAGTGAATAGTGAAATAAGTTTTAAAAAACAGTTAAAAACTCATTTATTTAAGAAAAGTTTCTGTGTTTAATTTTAAGTTTATATGTAAAGCGCCCTTGAGGTGGTTTCACAAAAACGGCGCTATATAAATAAGCCAATTTTATTATTATTATTATTATTATAAGATAATTATATCCATGTTTACACAACCATCATCATATGGAATTCTATTACATCTTCAGATATTATAGAACTCCATAAGATAATTATATCCATAGTATGGGTAAACTTGGGTGGTTTTTATTTCGCCGGTTGACGAGACTTGCCCCCCATGTGTCAACAAATAAGTATTATTTCTAATAATATTATCAATCAAACAAAATAAACGAGGAAATAATAATATGTAAATAATAATATTATACTTAACAATAGTAAGACAAATTATTGAGAGTCGAGATTAGCATGGTGTTCCGGTCATTATTGGTGTTGGTCATTGGAACATTATAATCTATGTTGTTAGGCATTGCATCATACCCAAGTAATTGTTACATATTGACATATCCAATCAAGTAGGTACCTAGAGGACAGGGAGGTAGCTACTTCAATTATTGTCTCTAGTTTACCTCTGTACCTGCATATATTATTTTATTTTTTCCATAGAATAATAATAGTATAGAACGCTTTATGTTGACTAATTTGGTCAACATTTTGCTACGAGCATTCAGTAATCATTTGGCCGTCTGCGTGATACGTTCTCCAAATAGGGAATTTTTTGACTGCTTGCAAAATTATTTACGCAGTCATAACGAGTAGTACTATACGAACAATGTCTACCAGCAGAGTCATTCATATATTGACAAGAGCCGGCCAATAAAACGGCTTCATTTTTTCAGCGAGGTATTGTATGGGAATGAGTATTCTATAGTTTTATTATTATTCTATGATTTTTTCATAATCATTAAATGGAATTACGAACATATGTATATGTGTCAAAATCTAACTCGTTTTTAATTCAAAATAACTGAAGCAAAAACATTAATTGCGTCCATACAATTCTGCGTTTTTACTCCTCACTAACCCAGGGGTATATAGTGGGGAGTTATGATTTCGCAATTTTTTTATTGAAGATTACCATCTAGTATCATGCTGAGATTGTATTCTGAAAGTTTCAACACAAAGTATCTGTGTGCTATGTGCTGCGTGCTTTATACGGCGTAATCCTTAATATGATAGGTACCACACAATTTACAAAGCCGTAATTTTTTTTAAATATGTGTGCATAAAAAGATAGTTATGGTTATATCTTTTTTTTGTGATACCGTACTAATTAGGTCATTGGAATACCAATTTTGGTTTTATAGTTGTTAAAAAATTTCAATTTTTATGTAAGTATACCTATTTCAAAACTGTTTATAACCTAGAATTAATAAACAAAAATAATACTGGCGGCATAAAAATGGGTTGGAGATATTTTTTTTTTTAGGAATAAAAAATATTCACTAACATACATGTTGAGAGTTTAGCGTTGGCTCCTACCAACTCGTTTATCAGAAAGATGCAGACTGCAACTACAAACAGATTGGACCGCCTTGGTATGAGAGGTTCGTGGGTTTTATCAAACCCCGAGATAAGATCTGGTATAGTGTAGCGTATATTGATAATGGGATAGTGGTATGATAAGTACGTACTGCAGACGACACGGTTCGTTCTCATAGACTCGTATACTAGGTAGGTATATGTACAGTGGTGTAGCTAGATCTTTTGGGCAACCATGCAAAGATGACTTAAAGGCCCCCAAACATTTATTTTAAATCTTGATATAATTTAAACTACACATAGTAAATATTAACATAAATTATAAATATACTTATAATTCGTTGACACTTAAATAAAGTACAATGGAGTGGTGTGGTTCGACCAACTGGATAGTTACTTGAGACTGGCAACTGAATTTATTTATTTAAAAAAAATATATAATATTGACTGATTTGTAAATTGTACTAACTTTATAACAATAAACACGATTTTAGCTTGAATTTTCCTTAGAATTCTATAATCCCAGACACATACTTTGTTCGATTCGTATTATTTATCTTAGAGCTGTTGGTTCAAGGTAATCAGTGGAAAAAAGAGTACCATTTTGTAATAGAACGATATATGATAGAATGAAAAATGAGGATATAAGGAGAGAATGTAAGATAAATAAAAATATTATAAGTAAAATGAAAGTGAATTCCTTGAGGTGGTTTGGACATATTGAAAGAATGAATGACGAACAACTGACCAAAAAAATATACATGGGTGTAAGAGATGGAGTGAATAGCAGGGGTCGCCCCAAAAAGGGATGGCATGACCATTTGAATGATATTTTGAAAGAAGAAAATATTAGAAGTTTGAAAAATCGACGAGAATGTATGAGACGATGCATGGATGTAAAGTAAGCTAGGAAGGTATACAAAAATAGAGGATTATGGCGATCACTTGTCTCTGCTTACCCTGTAAGGGATATGGCGTGATGGTATGTATGTATGTACGTATAGGTATTAATTCTGAAGATATAATTTTTTGTATTTGTTTTTAAATATATTCTTTACACGCGTTTACACGTTTTGCACTCTGTTAATAGGCAACACGTTTTTTGTACTGTGTATCTTTTTTCTGTGTTTAATGATTTTTTTTATGATTTGTATAATTTAAAAAAAAAATACGAAGTCATTAATAAGTTTTGATGTTCTATTTTTGGATCTTTTTTTTATTCATAGATTTACTGAACCAACAGTTTACATTATAAATTGACAGTGGGTTTATACATTCTATAGGTTGTTTTAATTAAGTTAATTAATAATATATTCAACAATTTGCTAGAAAAAAAGTTTTATTTTATTTGATTTATTATTTTATTGGTTGATAGAGAGTTTTCCCGTCTACATGAAACAGACAATATGCATTGCTTTATTAGTGGACCAGTGAAAACTCCATGTATTATTCAACAGGATAATTAATTTTGATTACAAAAATAATGTACAATTAATTTACTAGTAGGGGAGAGCGGGGTCCAAAGTAACGCGGGTCGGAAGTAACAATGTCCATATTTTCTATCGTGGATACGTAAACATCATATGAACCATCTCTACCGAACCGCTACCAACGTTCCCTCACCATGCAAGTATCACGGTAACCGTCGTGCAGTGACTGCATGTGTGCTGTTACATTTTGTGTATTTTGACATCATAAGTATTTTTTTAAGGTTACACCATTTTTGTGAAAACATACTCAAAATTCGTGTTACTAGTCTACGTAGGTATATATTTTTTATCATCTTAGATGTTATTTTCGATATCTATATTTAGATTTGACTTAAATGTAGCAGTTTATAAATAATCTGGTATAAAATCTATAAAATGTGTTTGGGGTCCAAAGTAACAAATATCATGGGGTCCAAAGTAACAGGCAATTGAGGAAGAATGCATGAACAGCAAAGCCAAAAGACAACTGTTGGAGTTTTAAAAGATAAAGTCAAAAAACAGAACAAAGAAGAAAATATAAAAAAAACAAGGTCCAAGAGGATTCTACTGATGATGAATAAGATGAATGCTTGTGCATAGTGTGTATGGAGTCATTCACATCTAATCGATCAGGAGAGCAATGGGTCCAATGTCATGACTGTAAAAATTGGACCCATGAGAAGTGTACCCCAGGTCTGATATACCTGTTATATTATACCTGTCACAACTGTGAATCAGATTAATATTTTTCAACTGTGATTCAGATTATTTTTTTTTATTTGATGTATCTTTTTATGGCGTTGGCCGATTTTTTGGTTATTATTATGCTGCGTTATTTGTATTTTCTAAAATAAAGATTTAAAATGATATCTACATTGTTTTTTTTTCACCTTTATCGAATTGGGTTGTTGTCAAACTTTTCTAAAAAAACACGTTTATATGAATATCATTCAGAAAGAGATATTCACTTATTCTTCACTTCGTTCTGCCATTGGTGTTTTTTTGGTTCTGTAATTGGTTTGTATATTAATAATGGTTTTCATAGATATGGTTTTTATAATAATAATGATTGAGCACCCTGGTAATCTATCCATTTATACAACTGTTACTTTCGACCCCAATAGGTGTTACAACCGACCCTGCTAGCGGGGTCGGAAGTAACACTTGAAACATCTTTGAAAATTCTCCATAGGTCTTAAATATATATAATTAAACACACATAGCGTATCTGGAATTATAGGCAAATATGTAAGTTAACTCATTGCATAAAAAAATGTATCATTAAACTGTTTGTTTTCTCACAATAAACTCAAATGTCAAAATTGTTACTTTAGACCCCGCTCTCCCCTACATAAAAAAACACTAATATAAGACAGCTGATTTAATCAAAGTAACTAGGAAAGATAGGATGAGACAGCTGTCCTAAACGCACTGAGAGAGCTCGTAGGGATGTCGAGTGTATTAACGAAAGCATTATACACCGTGCAAGCACGGTACACAATAACAAGGAGTATCTATATTTGAATATATTCCTTGAGTATATTCAAATATACTCCTTGTAGTAAATAGAAAATAGAAAAAAATATGCACAATAATTAGTCATCTGCATCCGCACTTAAACCGAGCAGGTATCTCCATTACCGATTTATTCAATTTTTGTAGGTAAGTTATTTTTAACTTATATTATTTTTCCATATAATTTTTCAGAGACTTAGGCCCCATGTAAAGCTGGACCCTGCAGTTAGGTGGCTACGCCACTGGTATTATATGTTCATGTAAAAAGGGGTAGGTACAATCAGCCCGCAGTATCGTGTCGGCATTGCGGATCTCCTGTCCTGAACCAATATAATATGTATAGGTACCTTTATATTATATTCACTTGCTAACCAGGGATGTCACCCGCAGACCCCAAAAACACCCGCTCATCCGCATGGTGAAATAAATCTCTCAAAGGCGTTACTAAATAAACAGTGTTTTGACGCCCTTGAAAATGCTAACCGCCAATTTTGCCAAAAACAATCGATTGTTCAAATTCTTTATGATTCCTATTTTCAAAATATCATTCATATGGTCATGACATCTTTTTCTGTGGCGGCCCCGTTAATTCTTTCAATATTCCCAAACCATGTAAGGGCATTCACTTTCATTTTAATAATAATATTCTTCTGTATCTTGCATTCTCTCCTTATATCTTCATTTTTTATTATATCATAATATATCCTTCTATTACATACTCCTCTTATATAGTGATCTCATTTCTACAGCATTTATTCTACTTTCATGCGTCTTTTTCCACGTCCGTGTTTCACTGGTATACGTCAAAGTAGGCACTACAATTGCATTGCATTTTGGCTTCCTTTAAGATTCTTAGATCGCACATTACTGGTCTGATTGCTCCGTTTATTCAATTACCTGCCGTAACTCTTCTGTCAATATATCTATCGAGTCTTACATTACGTTGAAACATACAATGGACTTATACATAATATACTTTGTTTAAAAAACGATTGGGTTGTGGCCAACTCTTCACAAACAAGTTATTCTATAAAGTATTCAAATTTTGCATGGAAATATTCAACATTTTCATGAAATGAGTTTGTTAAATTATTTTTTATTTAAATATTTTATTATGAAAACATGATAATTATTCAATGCCATTTTATGAAAGTGATGTGCCTTTTTACCAATTTGAAAATATAAATTTCATATTTTAAGTTTCCCCGAGCTGGGGTCACTTTCAAATACTTGAGAGTTAAAAAAAAGAGAAGCACTATTCAGATATCCTTCAAAATCTAATGGTGTATAAGATATACAAATTTGCTAAATTTGAAATGAATGGAATGAGTACTTTAGTCTATAATCGATAAAGTAAAATAAACACGCCGTACATATATACACACACACAGATACTTTGTGATGAAACTCTCAGAATACAATCTCAGCATGATACTAGTCGATAATCTGCAATAAATAAAATAGCCTTTAAAATTGCGAAATCATAACTCCCCACTCTATCCCCCTGGGTTAGTGAGGAGTAAATAATATTTTTATAACAATTGGAGTCAATTATAAATAAACATATTTTCAACTTATTTTATACACTGAATAAATAATAAAGACATCGTTTTGATGTAGGTACTCCGCACAAAATATTATCATTCATTCATAATGCGGGGTAACCAGCGACAGGTATGCGAGTGAGAATATCCCTTTTATCTCAGGAGACAGATATCAATTGAGTCACAAATGCCGACACCCGCGACTCTTATACGTATAACCCCGTTCTGTAAAATTGTTGTTGTTCGATAAATGGGAGATAGATACTGACGCCGAATCTGGTGGGCGAACAAGCCAGACAATATCCACCTATCTCAAGGTTTACTCTTTCTTCCACTGATTACCTTGAACCAACAGCTCTAGGATAAATAATACGAAGCGAATAAAGTCTGTGGCTGATATTATAGAATATTTCTAAGGAAAATTCAAGCAACAATTTGATTCATATAACATAGCTACTGTAAATTTGTAATGTAAACTGTTGGTTCTGTAAATCAATAAAATAAAATAAAAATTAACAATCGTGTTTCTTGTTATAAACTTTTCACAAAATACAATTTCTAATTGAAAATTTCTTACTCTGTCCTCTCCTTCTGTCAATTGACAATATTTATTGGAATCTTAATTGGACCCTTCTTCTTTCAATATTATATTATTATTTACTACACCAGATTCTCCAAAGTTCTTCCAACCCATGACCCGTGTTGAGCGATTTCTTCGCTTTTTCTTCCATGGTCTGTTTCGCAATCGTTCGCTATCAATATAATAATATAATACCGGTTGATATCGAGTTTTGCAATCGAATCTGAGCTATTCATATTATTTATTTATATATCGAAGTAATTTATTTATTATGTTTGGTCATTTTATTATATTTCATATATTTTAATTGCTCATAAACAACACTAGGTAATACGGTATCAAACATATGGATAAAAATGTAATGAAATTATCCCTTTTTAAATTACATAAATATATAAATACAGTAAAAGCTGTTATGTTTTTAAATAATACACACTGTATCATCATCCTCCTATGTTTAGCATTATTTATTTTAATATGTTGTGAAAATAAATAATGTTTAATATATGTTGTGCTAACAAGCAACACTAAGGGTGTGTTTCTCGAACAAAAGTATAGATAAAATACTTTGATTACATAAAATTGTGCAATACTTTTGGTTGTTTCACTGAAATCTAATGCCGTCAAACGACACAATTTTGAACAATTTTATGAAGTCAAACTATTTTAACTATAGGTACATACTAATACTGATACTTTTGTTGAAACAACACAGCCTAAGTATATAAGGTATAATTTAAGTAATAATAAAAAATAATAAACACTTCCTTGCACCCTGCACAAGTGGCGAGTTTATTGCCGAATGGCAATTTCTTCCAACTAACCAATGTTTCCAGCCCAGAGAAGCAATATTAGCGTGAGAATAAATTTAAATAAATTTCTCCTCTGCTGGGAATCGAACCACCTACATATATGGTATTTTTCTTCCTTCAGCCATCTCCATTCGTCTTTTTTTTTGCTTTTTAGACCCATCGCCTTCCAGCGAAGAGGACAATATCATCTGCCCACCTTTTATGAGGTCGGCCTATTCACCATTTCATATCCCATGGTCTCTATTTCTCAATGTGGCATACACATTAATGACGCCTGTTTACTAAAAACTTCACCTAGTATCGAATGAAGATAATGACTATGCTCCTCCCTCTAACACGAGATCCGATCTCAACTGAGAGATGAGTATATCTGTATATTACCATAATTTAAGAATGTTCATTAAGAGTATTTAAGAATGTTCATTTAAGAATGCTCTCTTTTCAACGTGTGTTGGGAAGCAAGCTTCTTCGGACTGGAGAAATGCAGGAGGTGCTTGAAGCAGTAAAACACGCGAAAGCGGGAAAAGCTGCCGGATATGATAGTATATCAGCTGAACTTATAAAATATGGCGGCGAGCAGACGTTGGAGTGGTGCCACTCTCTTTTCAACTTGTGTTGGGAAGCAGGACGCACTCCTGCGGACTGGAGAAATGCAGTCGTGGTACCCTTGTATAAAGGTAAAGGATCGAAGCTCGACTGCAAAAACTATAGAGCTATAAGTTTGTTAAGCTCAGTTGGTTAGATTTATTCAAGGATTCTGGATCAAAGAGTGCGAAAGATTACAGAAAGCAAGATATGGGATGTCCAAGGTGCGTTTTTGGGCAGCAGAGGATGTATGGACTAAATTTTTCTCTGCACACGGCCACAGAAAAGGTTCTGGAAAAAATCAGAAAATTTTCTGTGCCTTCATAGACCTAGAAAAGGCGTATGATAAAGTTGTTAGAGAAAAATTATGGGATATACTAGCGGCGTATGGAGTGAAGAGCAAGCTGATACGCGCAATCGCGTCATTGTATGAGCGAACAGCGAAGCATGTGTTCGTGTTAACAACACAGTGAAAACGTGGTTCTCTATAAATAATGGCGTTAGACAAGGGTGCGTGCTGTCTCCGTGGCTCTTTAACTTGTATATTGATTTCTGCATAAGAGCCCTCAAGGATGAAAGCAAGGGTCTGAGATTGAGTACTGTAATGGTGCGAGATTTGATGTATGCAGACAATAAAGTTCTATTAGCAGAATGTATGGAAGAGTTACAGTATCTTGTAAGTATGTTATATGAAGAATGCAAAGAGAACGGACTTAGGATGAATGCCAGCAAATCAAAGGCAATGGTTTTTGAAAATAGTGAAAGCAGAACAGCGTGTGAAATAAGAGTAGAGATCGAATGGCTCGAGCAAGTCGTCGAATATGTATAGGCACTTGGGAAGCATATTTCAACGAAATGGACGGCCTGATAATCGAAAAAAGAGTTATGACAGGAAACAGAGTGAATGGACCACTAAGACCAATTATTATGAATGATCGCAACGTATCAAAGGATGCCAAAGTTGCCATTCATAACGCCATCGTAGTGCCAACCTTGACGTATGCAAGTGAAACCTGGACATGGCAGAAGACGCATGAAAGCAGAATAAATACAGTTGAAATGAGATCGTTAAGAAGAATTTGTAATAGAACGATGTATGACCGGGTACGAAATGAGGACATAAGGAAAGAATGTAAGATGAAGAAAGATGTCATTAATAGAATGAAAGTGAACACATTGAGATGGTTTGGTGACATGGGGAGAATGAATGAGGAGCGCCTGACGAAGAAAATATACTTCGCTTGAAAATAAGGAATTTTTACTACAGCCATCTATGGGTGAAATTATGAACAACAATCTTTATTATTTTTTTTAAACAGTATTACAATATATAGAACTTTCAAAAATTGAATTGATAGGGATCTCATTAAAAAGGCATAATTGGTGAACGTTGCGCAAGCGCATAAAGTGATCACGTAAACCAGCCGATGACAGGTCGTAAGCCCTGTAGGTGCCTTGATTTCCCGGTTCTCCTACAATAAATATTCCAACTTCGTCTCTATTGAGATAATTAAAAAATCTGTTAAATAATAGTAATTATATGTTTCTACGTAGATTTTCATGGTAACTTATCAATGATATATGTACTATGTATTTTCATATAAGCAGGTCTGACTTAGTTTCTTGTATGTATCACAAAAAAATCTTTGTTGATAAATAATGATTTGAACCATTGAATAATCACGTTTACATGCATCATGTTTCATCGATATTTCTTTCCTCGGCTCATCAATGTCTTACTGGCCTTCATCAATCATAGATAATAATATATATAAGTTGTCTGTACACAACCGCTGTCTTTTATCATACACGGTTAGTCATCTGCGAATGAGAATCATTATTTTTTTAATGTAGCATACAATTTTTTTTTTATCATCGATTATACATAAAGTGGTATGGCAAAAGATTTCTTACGTTATTCTAAGAAATGCTTATTCTGTCGTATCACTCAAGTTTCGTTGCCTTTGATACATCACTCCAAGGCTTTGAATGACTTGGCTCCACACTGTATTCAAGAACGGTGTCAGAAGAATGTGCCACCTGGAAAACGTCTCATATTAAGATCGTCTGAAACACAGAAATTATTAGAGCCAATAAAACAGCTCACTATGGTCGTAGTTTCATTGTAAACAGGTGTTTTGAGCGGAATAAAACACCCTCTGTCATACCAGGCTTTCTGATATAAGCAAACCTTATATCAGGAGGGCTATTCTTGTTTCCATGAAACAACGCTATTTTCATTTGTATTATTATAATAATTGCTAGTGATCGCGCAGAGATCAAATTCAACCTTAATTCTTTATTTTATTTCGTTTGAAAAGTTATTAGACTTGTGGGGCTGCTCGTGAAGTTGATTAAATATACTAATTTATACAAAATTAATAAGAATATCATACTAGACTTTCACATCTTAACATTTTTTTTAAGATTCAATGTAGATTTAGATTAAAATTATATTAAGATCGAGTACTGATATATAAATCGAGCTAAAGATCGAGGATCGTCTATCGACGATATGTTACAGACGTATCCTTCAATTCTTTGGACACATTGCCAGAAGGGAACCAGACTGCCTCGAGAAGCTTGTTGTGATGGGCAGCGTGGAAAGACGGAGATCTCGTGGTCGCTCACCGACCAGATGGAGCGATTTGGTTAAGTCCACAATTGGGTCTTCGGTGACCGGTGCTCTGCGTTCAGCCCAAAACAGATTGGCATGGAGGCTGGCCATACGTGTGGCTACGGACTACAGCCGCTATCCTCAGTCATGAGGAAAAGGACGTATGAACTAATATATACATTTTTAAGATTAAGCCAAGATCAGAACGTAATATGAATTTGTCATGAATAGCCCACCTGGGGGGCAAGTCTGGTCCAACCGGCGAAATTAAAACCCTCACGATTACCCATATCATGGATATAATTATTATATGGAGCTCTATAATATCTTTAGATGTCATAGAACTCCATATGATAATTATATCCATGATATGGGTAATCACGAGGGTTATGGTTTCGCCGGTAGGACCAGACTTTCCTCCATACTTGCTTATATTGTTTCAAAGTAGATTATGTATTTATCTGCGTTTGACATGGACAGTATGAAAGTTAACTATTTATGGTTCCACGTGAAACATTTTTTTTAATTTCAATTAACGTATTTGTACCCCATATTGTGTAAAAATTATAGCTGACTGCTCTCCTCCGTATAAACATTAACTATGCCATATCTCATACTCCATCGTGCGCCCATTTTGCTTAAAAAGTCCGAAGTTTTCGATTCACGTATTAATATAATATAGATTAACGCCTTTAGTTATCTCCTTTCAATATATATTTTCTTCTCTTCTTCTTATAATAATAATAAAATTGGCTTATTTATACAGCGCCGTTTTTTTGAAACCACCTCAAGGGCGCTTAAATCTTCTTCGTCGAGTAATAGACATAGGCCTCCCCCTGAGACCTCCACAGCTTCCTATCTTGAGCAGACCGTATCCATCCGCCTCCAGCCACTCGTCTTTTATTCCATTTTTTTTTCCACCTTGTTTGAGGCATTCCAGCACTTCTTTCGCCCGTTCTAGGTCGCCATTCTAGCACTTTCTTAGTCCGTCTTGATATATATTTTACTTCCTATCTGCCTCATTAAAACACATATTGCTGTCTGCTTTTTATTCTGCATTCAATTTTTTTTAATGTTCGCTAATTAAAAATCCTATCGATATGATTGACCAGTTTTTGTACTGATGAACGCGTGGTGTCGTCTTGAGATGTGCAAAGAAAAGCAGATGGTACGTTTCTTTCAATGGAGATATTATACTTCTTTTTATCATTCCATCGTGAAGATGATGCAACCAGCTGTTTCCTACAGAGAAACTTGCTTTATTATTAATGATATACTGTTTATAGTCTATTAGATTAACGATGTTCGTTTGAAATTTGTTTTAATTTTATTTTACAGACGATAGAGAAAAAATTATTTCGTTTTTCAAAACCAGTGTGCAACGCTTTTTTTCCCATAATTTTTATTTGTATTTCGCTACTTCACTTTTAATATAGGTAGCATGTTTCTAATGTGCTATGCACAATTTTGTGTTGTTTTTGAATCAACGCTTTCGCGCTGAATATTTTTAAAAGCTTAATATTTTAAGCACATATATACATGTAATAAAAAGGCAATCTGTTTAAAAGATCAAAAGCAAAAGAAGCAGCGAAAAGGGGCAAAGAAAAGTTTTTGAAGGATGAGTTGCGATGTTTAAATTTGAACAATAATGGCAATAAGTTATTATGATATTAATCATTTGTTTTTGAAATAAATCAAGCACAAAAAATAAAGTAAATTTTTGATAAATCAATAAAATCATCTATATATTTTTTATTTTACTTCACCGAGGCTTTTTTCCAAACAGGTGGAAATTTTATTTGAAAAAAAAAATACTTTGCCTCTACTTATTCAGCATTTACCTGGACCCTTTTTCCTTACCTTTATCTATTTATTTGGACCACTTATTCCTTAGTCAGTTCTTTAGCACATAATATATAGGTATATTAGTTTTTCAATCTAATGTAGTATAATACATTATAGAACGAATTAAACAAATGTTTTTGATGCACATGTACAAATTTGGTATTAACTACATGCTTGAATTGGAGACTTAAAAGCCAAGATGAAGGACCTCAGACTTGTACCTTTATGACATTAATAAACACCAATATTGACTGTACAGACCTTCTGAAAATTATTAACTTCAACATACCAAACAGACGAACAAGGCACACCTCAACGTTCTTTTTATAAAAAAAAACGCTATCGCCGCTCAAAATTCGTCATTGTACCGATGCCTTACCACATATAATAATTTGGAAAGGATCAGGTCCATAGACATATTCTGTATGTTCAAGACCCTTTCAAGAAACCACATTAGACAGGAATAATTGATTGTTTTATTACCAGCAGTGAGTAAACGTAACATGAAATTTAAGGTGGGCTGATTAAGTTGCAATTGCTTATGTTATTCTTATTTATTATATTGTTAAAAAAATATTATTGTACGTTGCCTATTTTTTTAATAAATAGAAAAAAAAACAAAAAAATACATGATTTAAAAATTAAACAAACATTTTTTATTTAACCTGATTTTAGGCGTTTAGAACCCTAATACCTAATAATTGAATTTTTTATAGAGCCAATAAATGATTCAGGATCAATTCACGGGCGCTGATAGTCAAGATAAAGACCGTGCTCAATACCAGATGCTGTAGCTTCAAAGATGCGCATTGATCCTTTTGGGGTAGGTCTCGACAAAATGGAGAATGCAGGTGACAGTTTTATATAGAACTGTTGCAAATGTATGGCTGCAAAAATAAGGATAAAGATGACCCGCGTTTTGTTGCACAAGTACAGCGTTACATTGCACAATGATTTTGATGGTTGATACAAATCATAATATTTGTCTGCGCTATAATCTGTGCACAGGTGATATAAACGACATATTCTTTAAAAAAAATTAAGCATTCTGGGTCAATAGAGTCTCAAGTGAAAGAGTTCTTAATATGGAGTAAGAGAGAAAGATTTGCTGACCACTGTCAAGAGACGCAAAACAGCATATTTTGACCGCATATTCCGTTGTAATGATGATGCCCTTCTACAATTTATAGTGCAGGGAAAGATAGAGGGAAGACGGAGTATGAGGCGAAAATAATATCGTGGCTTAAAAATCTCACGCAGTGGTTCGTGATTCCGGATACGGCGTCACTAATTAGATTGGCGCAGGAGTGGGATGACTTTGGTGTGATGGTCCCCAACCTCCGTTAGGAGCGGCACAACAAGAAAAAGAAGATCTATGCAAGCTACTTTATCTCAATTAATAATCGTTCAAATTACTTGGCCCAGAGATTGAATTTTGTTATTTAGTTTCAACAACAATCGGGAAAGAATGTCGTATTTGCGACTACTCCAACATCTAGCAGATTTCGTAATTTGGAAGCTGGTAACGCCTCTGGTCCTAGAGTTGTTTAACTTATCTACAATGTTGTGTGTTACACCACGACACACGTATCATGTGTGTGTATGTTTATTTACCATCACAATAATCGAGCCGGTTTAAAAAAAAAGTGTATTTTCGATTAAGTCCGTTTATGATATCGTTATTCTGATGTTACGTGAATAAGAAGAAGACTGGCTGCGGAGATCTCGCGGTGGTCGCTTGGGAATAACGAGGTCTGTCTCTCGTGGACCGGTCCTTCGGCCAAACCAGTCGGTGTTGTCAGTCAATACGCGCATGGCGCAGTGCGCGCACCGACACCACGATATCGCAGAGCGTGGGAAATTCAAATACAATCGAGCAGTAACAGTTTCGAATCGACAATAATAATTTTCGGCGTGGATTTATTGTTTGACAGTTTGTTGATAGTTTCGAATCGACAATTTACTGTCATAGTTTCGAAGCGACATTGATTATAATTGTTTCGATCGACAATTTTCGGTGTGGATTTATTATTGACAATTTGTTTATTGTTTCGAATCGCCGAATTATAATAGTTTCGAAGTGACAATTTAGTATTAAAGTTTCGAAGCGACATTGATTTCAATAGTCTCGAATCGTCAATGATTGTAATTGTCTCGATTTGACAATTTCCGGCGTGGATTTATTATTGTTTATGTATTTATAATAGGTGAACTAGTTATATTTTAGATCGAAACTTGTTGTGAATTGTGCACAGTGTAACCTTTGTTATTTTTTACTATTGACAAATTTTTTGTGTTTTTCCTGTTTGTGTCGTATGTATATACCTATTTAGTTTTTTTTTCGAAAGGGTTTGTTTTCTTGCATGGACCCGGATGCGAAGGAGTGTCGTTTGATCCGCCATTTTCGTTCTGCACCACAACAACCACCTTTCTTACTCGTCTCGTATCGTTTAGCAAAGTGACATTCGCAAGAGTCTAGAGTACAATAAATATTATATAATTTCGCCACCGGCTGCATACTACTTAATTATTATTCAGATCTATGCGGAACTCCCGAAACTTGAAATGAGGCTCTTCGACCGCAGTTTTTGATTCCTGTTTTTGTTGATACTTTTGTCCGTCATTTTGCCACGTCTCAAGTCGAAGGGTCTTTTGGCCGATCGACTCATTATTTTTGGTATCGGGTATCTTTTCATTCACACCGTCACGGCATATCCCGTCAGTGTAGAGTGACCAGCGACGGGCGTGCGGGTGTGCATTTCCCTACAAATAGAAAGAAAAATGCGTGTATCACCTCGCACCAGTCTCGTCTCGCCTAAAAAATAACTAAATTTAGAATGAGTGGTGAACCTCATTGCTGAACTATGTGATATGTTATTGTTGCCTGATGTATTTTAGATAATAATTGATAACCCGGTAATGATGATAATAGAAAAGAGTGGAAGCACTATTCTAAGCCGGCGCCGCAAAGATATTTTTTTAATGAGAATTTGTTGAAATACGTGAGTGATCAACTTTACATACCTTTCGATTTTTGCTACATGCTTCATGTTTTTAACTAACTTTTGAGGGCAAAGAAAGAAAATTCAGCAAATTTACGTTTGTTTTCAGTAAAGAATAATAATGTATTTATTTATTTTATAGGTTACATACAGTTTTTTTTAAGATAAACACAAATTTTCAAATGAATTAATAACTACAAAAACCAAGATTGTAACGTCAATTACTATGATACGGTCATACAATAAAAATATATAACTATGTATAATACACAATAATATATAACTATATACACATACATACATATATTTGTTTAAAAAAAAACAAGGAAAATTTCCGTAGGTATATACATACAAAATGACCTTTTTTTATCATATTGTATATATTTTATTTTATTTTTATTTTTTTATAAAATGAATATGTCCTTGTTAAACAAGTACATATACATCTTCCTACGTTCCCTAAAATAAGCATTTAAATGCTTGAGCTATAGGTGAACGAAATCGGCCGAGGCAGGATTCGAACTCGCGACCACTGGATTACTAGCCCAGCGCGTTAACCGCTCTACCATCGACTCATCTAATGTATATATCTGATCATTCATTATTGCCTCACATTATTTTCTTGAAACCTAAAAGTACAGTTTCCAGGAGGTACACAGAGAGAAAAATAAAAAAAAAACGACTTAAAGACTTTTCAAAATGGAATTCCGGTTTTTCAATCAAATCAAAACTTTTTTCCGTGTGTATTTGATATGCGACTAGTGTATGAAAAATGTGGCGTGTACATTTTGTGATAAGGACTTGAATTATACATAGTACTAAACTACATTGCATTTGTTTGAATTTTATTATTGATATAAATATTTATGTATTTATGATTGTTTGTGTGTATGGTTGTCCTTTATGTTTGGGCGTACCGTATTATTGTTTAACCGTGTCTTATGCAAATATTACATAATTATATTATAGTTGTGTTTGCTTTGGTCTTATCTTTTATGTGTTCTTTACAACGGCAGGGCGTAGGCGATGTATAAATTTATTTGTACAGTGACTTAATAAGTCTAACAGCCGACAACGAAAATAATAGATTGTTACATGTTGAATTGATGAGGAATTTACCAGTGATATTCATTTTATGTAGTATATGGATACAAAAAAGGAAGAGGTTATATCATTGGTATAACAGATATGATTCATAAAAATCTCAAAGATTATTTCATTTATCTAACAAACCACGGGCGTTCACTTCGATCTGCTGAAGGTACAAAACTATCTATTCCAATTTATAATAATAAAGTTTTCAGATTTTCATTTGAAGTACTAAAACAAACAAAATAAATTAAACAACACCGTCTGACGTACAAACTAATATTATTTTTAACATTCCTTTCAACGTCTCAATAGAGACGAATTGTGAATATTATAGAAGAACAAGGAACTCAAGGCACCTACAGGACTTAAGAGTTACCATCGGCTGGTTTACGTGATCACTTTATGCGCTTGCGTAACGTTCACCAATTATGCCTTCTTATTGAGTTACCTTATCAATGCAAATTTTGAATGTTCTGTATATTTGAATAATGAGTAATTAATCATCTTTAAATTAGACATTATTACTGTTGCCATCTATGAAGTAAAGAAGAAACCCTTTTGTAACGCCATCTATTTAGAGATTGGTTTATTTGTAAACAATGAAAGCAACATTCCTTATAAATGAGATGACGGTGAACTGCGTCAGAAATATTATTTCATTTTTGGCTTATTTACCTACTTGTACCAATGTGTATGTAAATCGAATATTTTTTAATTGCATATACGCAAACGTTGGTTTTTTTCCCTGTCGGGAGTCAAATGATATTTTTTTGACAAATATAATATGCTATTAAAAAAATATTCGATTTACAAACTAATAATTAAATCTAATATAAAAACAGTTATTTATTACACTGTTATTAAACGACAAAAGAAAAACTTCCTCTAAATATGATTGTTATGATAATAATAATATGAATCTAAATGTTGGAACTTTTTTATGTTTTATTGATTAGCTTGTCTTGTTAATAATTTGTTAAGATCTAAAGTTATGTAGACACACAATTCTTCTTACTTTGTACTAACTAATACCATCAAGGATATTTTTTAACAGATTTTTAATTATCTCAATAGAGACGAAGTTGGAATATTTATTGTAAGAGAACCGGGAAATCAAGGCACCTACAGGGCTTACGACCTGTCATCGGCTGGTGTACGTGATCACTTTATGCGCTTGCGCAACGTTCACCAATTATGCCTTTTTAATGAGATCCCTATCAATTCAATTTTGAAAGTTCTATATATTGTAATACTGAAATTCAAAATTGAATTGAATTGAACTTTCAAAATTGAATTGATAGGGATCTCATTAAAAAGGCATAATTGGTGAACGTTGCGCAAGCGCATAAAGTAAGCCCTGTAGGTGCCTTGATTTCCCGGTTCTCAATATTACAATAAATATTCCAACTTCGTCTCTATTGAGATAGTTAAAAATCTGTTAAAAAATATCTTTGACTCCCGACAGGGAAAAAAATCCAATGTTTGCGCATATGCAATAATAAAAATATTCGATTACCATCAAGGATATCTCCTATACTTAACGATATAATAACTGTACTCGTACTAATGATTGTTTACAACAAAAAAATACAAATATAATTACATATCTACTTCTAAGATCATAGAGTATTGTATGACGCCCCCTCATTATGAACGCGTGCATTAACTTGTATGTAAATATAATATATGTACTTAATTAAATATATATTTTTTCGCGCTGAATAGCTACTTATGGCTTGGAGACTATGACAATGACTCAGAAAAGTGCTGAAAAACTAAGAGTCACCCAAAGAGCCATGTTAGGATTTAGTCTGAGAGACAGGGTGCGAAACGATACCATCAGGGAAAGAACAAAAATGGTTGATTGTCGTCCACCGCATTCTTACCCCGAAGCGGAGATGGGCGGGATACGTGGCTAGATACCCCGAAGACAGATGGCCTAGGATAGTGTTGGCTTGGAGACCGAGAATGACAGTCAGAGGTGTTGGAAGACCGCCAATGAGATGGAGAGATGACATCAGCCATCATGCTGGTGTCGATTGGTTGCTCAGAACACAAGATACATAGAGTGGCGTGGAAGGAGATGGAAGAGGCCTTCGTCCAGGAGTGGACGGGATTAGGCTGAGAAGAAGAAGAGAGAAGAGAATATTTTTAAATTTTTACGTCACTTCCTTACTGTGTAAATGCCGCGGCGCTATTTTAAAATAAACACTGAAAACATAAATCAAAACTGTGTTTAAACCGGGAATCGAAACCGGGACCTTTGGATCAGGATTCAGATATCTTATCAACTGAACCGCAAAGACTGACAGGTCAGCACGCTTGGTATTTTAGCAATTTTACTCCTCACTACCCCAAGGATTTATAAATACCTACGCATTTTTTTGCAGATTATCAACTAGTATCATTCTGAAAGTTTCATTACAATGTACCTATCTGTGAGTGTGCTGTGTACTATGTACGGCGTGTTTATTCTATTTTATCGATTATAGACTCATTAGATTTTTTTTAAATTTTGCAATTTTGTAGGTATATCTAATACTTGCTTAGACCACATTAGATTTTGAAGGATATCTGATCAGTGCTTCTCAATTTTTTAACTGTTAAATATTTCAATGTGATTCTTAACTCAGAAAACTTGAAATTTGATATTTTTAAGCTGTTAAATAGGCATATCACATTCATATAATACCAATAGAATTATTATTTTTTTTATAATAAAATTTGAATACCTACTTTGTAGGGTGATTTGGTTATGAGGAGTAAAGCGTTGGCCGGAACCTACTCGATTTTCCATAAGCTAGGCTTTTAATAGCGAAACATATCTGATGGTTATTCGCTCTGGACGCTTCATTCAACCTTCAATCATTAGTTGTGATGTGTTAGTGTATATACCATTCGTACGTAATATATATTTCCTAATAAAGGAACTTGCATTATAAACATAAACTACCTACTGTAATGAAGTATTCAAGTTTCTTTCTTAATATGCAGAACTACCTTCTTACGGTAATCGATCGACATATCTAGCTGCGGTTGGAACAGTGAAAGAACATTTGGGTCATAAAAGAAAAACGATTCTTAAAATTCATTCATTCATACCATCACGGCATATCCCACAGTGTGGGGTAACCAGCGAGCATAACACGTGTACACACAAGTCCCGACTCACATAAAAAGGCACTATATTCAAAATGGGTGGTGAACCTCATTGCTGAACTATGTCAGATGTGATTGTTGCCTGTTGTATTTTCGATTGCCCAGCTTTTACGGGACACTTGAAAACAAAAATAGTGGAAGAGTGGAAGCACTATTTTAAGCCGGTGCCTCATAAAAATGTCCGGTTTTACATTTCTTTTAATCTTTTTTTACTTAAAAAAAACTTACTTTAAAAAAAAGTAAGTCAATAAGTTTTAATTATATTAGAATTCATCTTATAGGCATAAACCACCACATTATTATCACGGCACATAAAGAAGACGAAGAAGAAGTAATCATATATTTAAATTTGGTGTTAGTTTCTTTTTAATCAATTCATGTGACCTTGTTCCTATATTTACATTTACATAATTGTTGGCAACATCAGTTATAAATTGTCTAGTTTTGAAACTGCAGAAATTGTAACAGCCATCATTGAGAGATTTTACCTATCGCGATAGCAATTCTTCTTTAGATTTTTATCTTTGTTGAGAATGCTCGAGATCGCTGGCTTCAATCATTGCAAGTATTAAAGGAAACGCGCATAATATATATAATTTTAACATTTCTTCATTTTCTTAGATTCACCGGACGTAGTTGAAGAGTATATAGGTATGTAGTTGTTTTGGTGGGACTTGGAAGATAAAACACAAGATCTTTACATAGCTATTTTTATTCTCTCAAATCAGATCCAATCCCCAGGAGTATTCCTGCGTAGACAGTAATTTGTACTGACCATAGAGCACACAACAGTTACTCAAGTCCTTGAATATAACCGTCGTTGGTTAATCGTCTAAAAAGTGTTTATATATGTAAGTCTATATTCATACTCGGTACAGGTTAAGTCTAGTGAGGTGGATATATAATAATATGTTAAAAATAATACAATTTATGATAGAGTGAGAAATATGGATGTTAAATTTGAATGAATGATATCGTCAAATAAAGTTGCATATTAGTTAAAATCAAACAAATATATAATTATATTCTTTTTTTATTCAATTCTACAATTAAATAACTAGTTGCATATAACACATGAGATCCAACTGTCGATAGTGATAGTATGTAGGTATAGTTGAAGAATAAGTACCAAACTATAATCCCATAAACACAAATTATTTAATATTTTAAGATATTTGATTTTCTATACAACACTTGTACCTATATATGTATGTCAAGATAGGATAGTATGCAGGTCAGTCCTTTGATCCTACGCAGAATATGAAAACAGCATGATGGTATGTATGTATGTTTGGAGATTAGTATCAAATAATTAGGTTTTCTTAGATATTGTGTGTAGACGATTGCCATACAAATTGTATGAAGAAATGTCGTCACTAAATTCAATTTTTATAAAAATTGTTAAAAAAAGTTTGAGATGTGCTAATACATCTTGTATATTTTTTATAGAAAATTAAATTATCTAGTTGGGGTGTTTCGGCTTTTTTCGATATTTTTAAAATATTTGGAAATATAGGCAGTTAAACTCATAAACTTATCATAAAAAAAATATTTTTCTTAATAAAAAATGTTTGAGAAACCCTGGAATTTTTTTGAAAAAATTAATTTGAGATTTTGTATTTTTCTATGTTTATACCAATTTTCAGCGTTCTAGCTTTTATGGTTTCTGAGATATATGGAAAAATAAAGTAAAAATTCAAAAGTTGATAACCCCTGACTGAAACAAAAATTCAAAATTCTGAGTATAAAAGTTTTGTAGGCCTATAACTGTTTATATATTCTGAAATTTTGGGCTCTGTAAATTGAGCGGATCAAAAGTTATAAGGGGGGGGGACACACACACAGACACACACACAGACACACGAAATGTTCTACTCCGAATTCTGAGTAAATCCGTGTATGGAACATATATGCTGCGAAGCCTCTAAGTTGGTGTTTTTTGACTTCAAAGTTGGAAAAGCCGTGAAAAAAGTAGACCTCTCCATACAATTCTCGCGTATTCTGGCTTGATACATTGTCGATATGTTAAGAGAATAAAGTTCTCCTGAACAAATCGACAGTTGGATAACACTAAGGGCTTCTTCATGCTCACAATCCTAGGAATGGTTTGCACCAAGCACTCCATGTCTCTACTTATATCTGTTATCCGCCAGCCTCTTCATCTCATGGTAGCTCCTACAGCGCACATCATTAATCACCTGGTCCATATAACTGTATCTAGGGTAACCTCTATAGTTTCTGCCCTTCGTCATTCCTTCGGCTATAGTAACAAGCAGACCCGGATGCCTGATGTTATGGCCTATCCATTTGGATCGTTGTTGGGCAACTTTCTTTAGGAATTGTCTCGTATCTCCGACTCTGCTAAGTACCACGTCGTTTAGAATCTTTTCTATTATCATCGTTTTCGGGTGTCTCGCGTAAGAGCTTTATAATCGAAAATACAACGGGCAAAATAACATCTCACATAGTTAGTTCCGCAATGAGGTTCACCGCCCATTCTGAATGTCGTGCCTTGTTAGGTGAGACGAGAGACTGGTAGTCGTACACACACGTGCTGTCGTGGTTCCTTTTACACGGACACGCACACCCGAACACCAATCGCTAGTTTTCCCCACATTCTACGATGGTATTAATGAATGAATATTATTTCCGATTTTTCTCAATACTCGTAGGGACGTGATGTGATGGAATGTATCTCTTTAAAGCATTATTTTTGAGTATAGTTTCCATCTAACTTTTTAAGCCTTTTCGCCGTGGAGGTGAGCGGTTTGCACATACACCGACCAAGCAAAAAGACACAAATTTGCGCTTTGCGCACCCACGTGACTGGCTCGATTTGTTTTGCGATAAATATACACATATTTATTTATTATGAACGGCCGCGGTACATGATATTCTATATATTATGAACGGCCGTTTGATCGAAAGTCCAAGGTCTTCCAACAAACTTTGTAATTATATAGTTGACAAACATCTAGCCAGGTGAAGGGATAGGTCCACCGTGTTCATCTATTAGTAATTAACAACAAGGCTCACTCGCATTGGTCGTGAATATTTTACAAGTTGTCACGTGCCCACGTTAATATTATCGCGCTGTATCCCTAGCCGAATCGTCTAAAGAATTGAGTTAAAAATATTTGAAAGATTTGGTTGTTTAGCGCAGTTGTCATACTATATTTTTATACTGACGTTGATAATTTATTAAGCTCTTATCAAGACGCATTATTGACTGTCTATAATACCGTAAGAGTCTATAGTAGGCCAAATAGTAACTTTTGAAAATCTTTTCCCCAGAACCCTCAAAAGATACTTCTTTGAGGGTTAAGAACATTTTTTTTAAAGAATTTGTCCTTGTTAAACAAGTACATATACATCTTTCTATATTCCCTAAATTAATCATACATGCTTGTACTATATAGGTGAACGAAATCGGACGAGGCAGGATTCGATCTCGCGACTACTGGATTACTAAATCCAGCGCGCTAACCGCTCTGCCATCGACCCATTTAATTTTAACTTTATTCTCTCTACTGAGTTTTGTTGATATTTGATTTTATTCAATACATTTCTTGTTAAATTAGTATAAATAAAACCTATGAAGGAGACTTTTACTTCAATCGAAAGAGAATATGAAAATCTATCGACTGTGTTTTTCATTTTTACAAATTACTTAAAATATCTGAGTTTCACATTTTTTTATAAAATATCAAAAAAATCGTGTTATATACATTAAAATGTAATAAAGTGGAATAAATTGCCTCTATATGTCCGTAGTGCAAATAGCAAGAGCACAAAGGACTGAAAACAGCTTTGTTTCGTAGAGCAATATAATATCTATCTAAATAACAGCGCCCTTGGAATGATCTTGAATCATTAAACGGCGCTATACAATTAATTATTATTATTATTAATAAGTTTGCATTTTTGTGTAAATCCCGTATGTTTAAGGTTATAGACGTCAACAAGGACCTTAATACAACTTATTGGTACGCTGTGATTCTGTTGATCTCAATGTCTAATCAATATCACGTTCTTGAATACAATGTGTTTTCAGTCTGGATCTGTGAGACAATTAATATCGTAAGTATCCAGAATGTGGCAACTCGTTGGGTGCGTGTTAAACGAATATACTTAGAACCTGTTAGTTGGCCGAGAAGCAATTAGAAATATGAAAAAATATATTTAAGATCATCTTTCTGTAGTCCGAGAAGCAAAGTCAACAAATGAGTATCTCTGGGAGAGATCTGGAGTCGATACAATAACCGCTGTGTCCAAATGACCGGAAACAATCAAGTACCATCATCGTGAGACGGTGGTATTCCAAAGTGTTCGGATCCATGCGATCATAAGTATCGCCTTTAAAATTAGAGTTTCGTGTTTCTTATTAAAACTTATCATGATAATCCGACGTTGAAAATTATGTTTGTCCAAGCAGTGCCAGCGAAAAGAGTTTTGACGTCAACGAACTTAAACAATCTGAACTTTAATATACCTATGAGCGGAGAAGAATGATTTCGCAATTTTCAAACATCAAATTATTAGGTATCATCGGGTTTTGTTTTGAATCTCTATGTCGCCCTTACTATTCAAAAGTAAGGCCCTTGTACACGTTCTTATTTATAAAACAAGATAAAATATTGATATACACATAGAATAATAATAAAACTATAGAATACTCATTTCCTTACAATACCTCGCTGAAAAAGTGAAGCCGTTTTATTAGCCGGCTCGTGTCAATATATGTATGCTAGTGGACATTGTTCGTATAGTACTACTCGTTATGACTGCGTAAATAATTTTGCAAGCAGTTAGAAAATTCCCTATTTGGAAAACATATTACGCAGACGGCCAAATTATTACTGAATGCTCGTAGAAAAATGTTGACCAAATTAGTCAACATAAAGCAGTCGCTTTTACTGCAGGCTACTATTATTATTCTATGTATATACATTGTTTTTCCGTAAAGAAATGATAAAATTTAGAGTTTTTTTTAAATAGCAAGAATAGAACTCAGCCGGTAGATTTTAACCCTTATCATGGATGAAATTTCACTTTTGTTCTATATTCTCTGCCACAAACCTGCCACATCAAAATAAAATCACTCATTTATCCAAACATGGACTTCCACTCCGATCCGCTGAACGTACATCATCCATCCCTATCCATTATATAGAATTTCTCAGCTCTTCATTCCATGTACAATCAGCAAGATTATATAATTGCCGGATATTATGTCGTCTAACTCACTTTATATTTTCAAAAAAAAAAACAAAAAAGTAATATTTATCACCTGATCCCGATTTCCTCTTCTTGTCCTTACACAATCCATTTTTTTCTATTAAGTATTTTCATATTTTTTGCTTTAATTGTTATTTTAGTGTCATATATATTTTCTTTGATTTAATTTTTTGCTGATGTAGTACAGTAGTACATACAACATATTGTCATACTTTGTAATGTGGTTGGTTGAAAGAGATTGCCTAGTAGCAGTAAAGACCGCCAGTGTACAATATATTTGTTTATAATTTCTTTCATTTTCTTCTTAGTGTCATTTCACTTAGTCATATCTTGTTTCTGTTCCTTTAGAAGTTCCATTTCTTTATATTGTCCATAATGTACTCCAAGGTCTACGAGCTGATACATACGTCCAAGAATATATTATAAATATTAATATAGACTGAACCTCTATTGTTTGGTCTCACGTTGGCGTCTTCTTTGTTGGAAGAATCGAATATTGAACATATGGACATTTGCGTGACCGATGAGCGGTTCTTTATCTGTCGTCAAACGTAGTGTTTTGGTCCATGTACTATAAATCGATGTCCCTGAATATTTAATAACTTAGAAAACTCACGACAGAATTCATGAATATCTTAAAACGTACATAACAACACTACACAGTCGAAATTTTATTTATATTTTTTTACAGTAATCGTATTTTCAAAACATGTTTACGTTTACACAAGGTAAATATATTCTGAATATAGACGCGACTATGAATAATTATGTGAATTCATGGTATCAAATTATTAATGTGAATATTAATAATAATAATTATAAATCTATGGCATAATTCTGCTAATTAAATTATTAAAGAAAAAAATAATAACAAACATTTATTGAGACGAAAAGAGGTTTACATACAAATACATAGACATATATAAACAAATGAAAAGAAAAACAACCTTTCTGACTCAAAAGGACCATGCTCAGCTATGTTGCAGGAAGACAAGCCCCCCAGCAGCTGATTTACAGCATGATCCTATATACTTACACTCGAATTACATGCTTTTGGGCTAGTGGATTTGGAACTTGCATTATTCGCCAATGACTTTAGTTTGATGTCTATAGCGATAGGCCTCTTTCACCTTGTTAGGGCATTAACGAGCTTATGTGTCCTAACTAGGCGATATAGGCCTATCGCATAATTTAAATTCATGTAGAATCAAAAAGTGTTTTACTTTTAATTATTGACATCATTCATAATGGAATTCTACAAAATTTAAACTTCCTCAATTATTATTGACTTCAGTTTGATTATAAATTTTACTAATATATAATAATTTTACTGGATTTGTAATAAATAAATAAATAAAATATCCTTAATTCAATACCGTATAGGATTTCGGACTATTTTGGAATCTTGTACATAATAAAGAAATATCTATGCATTTGCTGTTCATTTCAATCTAAGATACATACATACTTGAATAATAATAATAAGATACATACATACATACTTGCATACAAAACAAAACAATATTAAAACATGATAAATACCTACATACAAAAACAAAACAAAATGAAAAAAAAAATGAAGAAGAAATAATTAAAAAACATATAGGAAAACTTAAGCTCAAAGATACTAACAAACAATTCAAATTCATTCCAAAACATAAAAATACGAGTAAAAAATTTAATACTTTTCTGTTTCATAATAATCTACATCGCACGCATTTATGCTTAGTTTAGGGAACGTAGGAAGATGTATATGTACTTGTTTAACAAGGACATATTCATTTTTATAAAAAAAAAAAAAAACATTTCTTTGTGATATTATATATATTGTAATGTTTCTCGGCCAATTAAAAGGTTCTATATCAAATGTAAATCTTAAACTCACCCAATAACAAGTTGCCGCATTTTGGAGACTCGTGAGATTAAACTAGCCGGCTTACCGATTACTTTTTACAAAGACAAAATCTCTAGCCGATAAGACTGTATAAATCTGACCCACTGTGGCTTTAGAAATTGTAAAATCTGTATTGCGATATACAGTAAGTAACGTTTAAGACATAGCTTTCTTTTGCTTCTTCTTGCGCATTATATATGTAGTATCTGAATAACGTTTTTATAAATTACGAAGACGATCATTTTATTCATCACAAGAAGTAGGTAATGATAAGTGTCGGTGGTAACGGAGTATGTTGGTTAGTTGCCTCAGCGAAATGGGAGGGCGTGCCCAACATCGAAATTTCCAATAACAATGTATGGATCGCATTCGCAAAAAGGAACCCAGGAATCGGATCCAGCGTCGGCCTCTTGATCGGCTGCATCTGCACCTTGCGGTGCCGACCCATCGAAGTTCATTCGAAGTTCTGTGTGCATTGCCTTTCTTCGATCGGGCGTGATTTTGGAAATTGCCCGTGGCTGTTCGGACGGTACACGCCAAACCGGTATCGGAAATAATATCCAGTTTGCTGGACGGCACCCGGCAGGGGCCGGAGGGCACTTTGCAGCTACGTTCAGCTGATACATCCACCTCTTGTCTCACACACATAGATCGTCTTTCTCCCATCTTATTTCCGGGTGCATTTTACTCGCTGTCCGCCAAATGGGGACCCGTTTTCGAATGTGAACATCTGAATGTGGAAATATTTTAAGAACTTGTCTATTTCTTTATTTGTCTCTATTTTTTACACAAAATGGTATTTCTCAATAGCCTTTGTAGTTTCATTAATTTTTGTCAGTTTCGTTCTGTTCAAAATCCCACCTAACTCTTCACCTTTAACCAAATCTAATCATGTATGGTTTGAGTCGTAGTTCCAAGTATCTCTAAATTTAAAATTTATATTGGTATAACCACAAATCGTTAAAAAATGTATGATTCTTCAGAATTCATTACGTTGTTTTAAATTGTGTAATTGTTTGACCTATCAAAGAATTGGCTCCGAAGTGGACCCTATAGCACACTATCGATCCAGAATTTACGGGTCTTATTTACTATTTCTATTCGATTATAATCCTACGTTTACCCAGTTTTATTACCAAAACTAGGCTGAGCTGATAATTATAACCAAGTTGCAAAATGTAAGTGAGACCATGTGTTTAAAAAATCTTTAGTGATTCTTCCAATTCAAGTGATAATTTTCACAGCCGTCTTTTGCATTTTTATCAATAATCCATTGGATTAATCTGAAATTTCCTTATTACGGCTTAACGATTTCAGTGGCTGACACAATATCGTTAATATAATTATGTGATGTGTTTGTTATTATAATTATTGTTATTTTTATACTTCGAGGTCAGCTGTGGTCAGCTTCGCTTTCGTTATGTCGATTCTGTCAACGATGTCGTTACAGACGGTCGATGTGAATATCGCAGATGTCGACTGTCCATATTTGTACCTGTGACAAAATCCAAATAGGTAGATACCTTCCGAGTGCTGTGTATTTAAAAAATCTCGATACACAGAGGCTGCATAATAAATTTTCCACACACGCAATATATACATATGTATACCAAATCTTAAATCCCACACAATGTCCTTGTCTTCTTGCGTTATTAACCTTACCATAGTTACTTGTAGTGTTGGGTTTAGAGTTATTATATAGATCCAGAATAGTTTCAAAATCATCATATGATTCTGTCAAATACTTCTTTAACCAAATATACATGTAAAATTAATGAGAGGTTGAAAATTGCCTGCCTTTGTACACATGTACATAAATTATATAAATAAATAAATAAAATTCTACTTGAAAATGTGCTTAGCACGAAACCGGTTGTAGGTTGTAGTCTTAAATAAATAGTGGAATTGATTCTAAACAAGGTTTTTTATTTTTATTTATTAAAAATATTAATTAATTTAAATGGAATTCCATCAAGAACTGTCGATCAAAATGTTAAATCTAATTAATGAGAGGTATTAATAATAAATCCAACAATGTATTTTTATTTCTGTAAATCGTACGATTTACATAATATTCTGATATTTGTTACAAAATATTTTGTGCACACAGCCAAACTGTAGGAACAGTCATAATAGCTTATCATAATTTTCCTATCTTTGAAACATAGAACTCCATAATCACATAGAATTAAGATCAATAAAATAATACATTACTTTTTTCTTTTATTTAATTTCGTTCACAAACCAAGATCTAGCTTATACATAGTTTAAAAAAAGGAAAAATTAAATACATGTACATTTCTTTGATAACGCAGAAATGTATTTTAATACTTCTCCACTATTATTACCTTTAGAAAAGTTAATGTAGGATTTTTTGGCAATGTATTTCCATGAACCATTCATCATATACTTAATCGCTTTCCTATCAATACATTATTTATATGTTCATTCCTTCACTTCATTTAAATTTTATTGTACCTACATATTTACCTTCTTAGTGTATTTTGTGTATTCTATTTTCCTTGGTATTACCCCTTCCTTCTTTATTAATCGTATCCTCGTTTTGAATCTATGTATATATAGATTGTCTTCACCACTATTGTTCACCATTCTGACAATAGCGATACCGGTGAATGGAGTTACGTTTGCGAACTAAATTAAATAAAACGAAAAAATATATATATTTATTTATTTACATATTTTGCCGTAAATGTGATATTTACTATGACTAACATTTTTTTTTGCGTTACCTCGTCGAAAAAATTAAAATCTTGTGCTTGATGAGTTAGGTTTGGTTAAAATATCGGTAGCCAAGCAGGTTAGTTATCCTATATTTGTACATTACATAGGATGCCATTTTGATTATTCAAGGATATCAATCCTTGCATTATAAACTTGCAAAATTCTATTTATATTCTATTTTATGTATTCTTTAGACAACAATAAATTTACTCGATAGGAGTAGTTAATTTTTATCTTTGAGAAACTAATCTGATTTAATTCATCGCACTTAACACATTATGAATTTGTACGAAAATTTATCGTACCAAACGTTGTTATAGGTCTTTATCGTACCTTTTTGCATGGGACAGTTTCAATGACTCTTGTGTTTGCAGAGTTCGTCAAGAGACCCTTACTAGCTCTGCTTAGTCTAGCAGATGCTGGCGAAAGATAAAAATTCAATTCACGATATATCTTTTAAACATAGGTACCTATATATTATGTTTGTGTGAGGGTATATACATAATATGTATGTAAATACAACAATTATGCATACAAATATCTGGGCATTCATGCCTGTTTTTGCTTTATAGAATAAAATCTGAAGTAGGTTCGTTTTTTACTGTAACAAAATAACTACTATGGTATTTCGATACACGTATTTCCGGTGAAATCTTGATTTATTTTATGATTACGACGTATTTTGTTGGTATTTGTAATATATATGTGAAAGTACTTACCTCTAAACAAAAGTGTATTCCCATTAAAAAATCACACGTCGATATTAGGTATTACAAAGTTCCAATACACTTCAGAAAAATAAACTGGAGGAATTAATAAGATGATTAAGTTTTATTGAGTGAAATTCATGAATTTCACTCAGTAAAAGAGAGGACCTATGAGTGAAGTTTTACTTTTAGGTACTCTTCAGAAGTTAGTCATAAATCACATTGACGACACAAAGTCAAATGTAAAATATCTATATATTTATAAACGCTGATTATACAAAACATGATTACTTCAAAATATCAATGATAGAAATACGATTACAAAATATATTTTTTGTATTGGATGCAATGAATCGCAGTGTGGTAAGGAAAAATATATGTACAGGCAATATAAAATCGTTAATATTTGTAGTTCCAACAATACTGGATTATTTCTTTAGTTTAGATTTTCTGCATATTAAATTATTTATTTGTTTATATGTTGCATAGACTTGTTGTAGTTAAGGTCGGCCACTTGGTGCGGCCATTGTATGGCCTTTTACAGTAATATAAAAAATATACAGTATTTATTCTACTTTCATGCTTCCTCTGCTATACCTACCCATATTCCACTCGCATCCATTAAGGGGGCTTACAAACCTAATCACCCCAATTCGAAATTAATTTTCTCAAATATTCTGAACAATGTGTTTCATAAAAAATACAATAAGTATTTTCAACATTTCTCTAGTGAATGTTCGTGACACAATTTTAAAAGGCAGCATAAATTCCCCTAAAATAATTAAAATATCCTTTTTACAGCATTTTTACTCCTCACTACCCAAATGGGGTATAGGAGGGAGTTAGGAATTCGCAATTTTTAAGTTTTTTTTATCGTAGATTTTCAACTAATATCATGCTGAAATTTGCTCTCATTTTTTTTAACTGTCAAATACATAGGTAGTTTTATTTTCAAATTGCTTTAATGGCACATCACTTTCATCAAATTGCATTGTAGAATTATCAAGTTTTCATAATAAATATTAAAATCAAAAATAATAGAAATAGTTATCATTACCTACATGAAAATGCTGTAGTGAGAGTTGGCCACAACCCACTCGTTTTTGAATGACTCCATAACTATGTGTCGTAGAGAAATAAATATTTTATGTGCTTAAAAAGTGCATAAAATCAAAGTGATTGTTTATGATTTTTTTTCATATTAAGTCAGGTGTGTTCTCAATATGCAAAAAAACTTCAAAATTTGGGTTTCCGATAATTTATTAAATCACGCATAAACCCTTTTTAACGCCCGCGATAGTTACCCTAACTAGCACGTAAATTCATAGTGTATTAGGCGGTTTTACTATATTATCATGTTTTCAATCACTAGATTTAGCGTTATATACCTACGCTGTTAATTTCGAAACAACGATTGCGTTGTGAGCCTTAATAATAATGCTTCTATTATCTGTCATAATTTTTTTACTATCTTTTTTTTTAAATGCCTCCTCAGATTATATTTCATTTCAGTATTATATTCCAACGAGTTATCATTAAAACAAATTTGTCTTGTATATTTTTATTTATAATTCGACGTGATTTATTGCTTCAAGAAATGAGTTGATAAATTGATACCCGTATTAAAGGTAATCAAGATTGTATGATGGTATTTATTTAATGCATGACCAATCATGTTGCGACCATTCAATCATATTCAATTCTAACGCAGATGACATTTCAAAAAAATATTTCAATCAATTTCAAAATATTCCTACGCATGTCGTCAGTCAGCGTTGTCATCCTTCCTGTCAAAGAAACGGTTGCATCGAAATCGATCGTGTCAGAATACAAGTAGACTATATAGGCGGCCTCGAAACGGTTGCATCGAAATCGGTCGTGTCAGAATACAAGTAGACTATATAGGCGCCCTCGAAATGGTTGCATCGAAATCGGTCGTGTCAGAATACAAGTAGACTATATAGGCGGCCTCGAAACGGTTGCATCGAAATCGGTCGTGTCAGAATACAAGTAGACTATATAGGCGGCCTCGAAACGGTTGCATCGAAATCGGTCGTGTCAGAATACAAGTAGACTATATAGGCGGCCTCGAAATGGTTGCATCGAAATCGGTCGTGTCAGAATTCAAGTAAACTATTGGCCGGTATTACAGTCTCAGTTTTAAGAGCTAAACTCATGTTTTACAAAAATATAGCGTATTACAGTGTCCGTTTAGGCCTAATCTTCCCTCAAATACTTCACTAAAACGACACATATTTAATTCAACGTTTCTGGCGGATTAAGTACTTTACGGTGAGTCAACTGTCATTTCTCGACTCGTTGCTAGGCAACGCGTGTAGTTTCAGTGTTCTATCACTAGAGGCGTTAGTTGTATCGACGGTGGCTCTACACAACAAAACAAACTGACAGCCATATTGAAACGAACATGGGCATTTAAAAGCATTATTTTGGTGAAAAAAATTTAATTTAGCATGTTGGATAATAAAACAATAATATTCCAAGTCGTAGCGTCCCGTTTTGTAGTTCGTATTATTTGAGGTTATTTAAAATTTGACAGATAATAACCACAGAAAAAGTAAAATATGTTTATAATTGAAGATTTAGTAACTGACATGTCATATTGCCCTGTAATACGGAAATGGATTCAATCTTCCCTTAACATGAATCTTGAGTAATACCGGCCCTATAAGTGGTCTCTTTGACTCTGAATGACTTAGCTCCTTATTATAACACAATTTACCAATAGGAGGGCATTTTCTACTAGATCGCCGTCTGGATTTATTGTTTAAGTACCTACCAATAATTTGAAGGTATTGAACAAAGTCAATCTGACAGCATATATTATTTTGATCGCAGTTTCAGCGTAAACAGGAATAATTGGAATAAATTCCCCTGACATACACGGAGTTCAGGTGGGAGTTCGGAGTAGAGTTTGAGGTGCGTCTTCTTATTTCAGGAAGTTAAAATCCATATTGGTACCTAGTTTCGTAGACTAATTTTGTTTTTATTTATGTTTCTTGCTACTCTAATTATGGTTTTACTAATATAAAAGCCTTTTTGTACCGGGAAAGTGTCGTATTTATGCTATCATCACTTGCGCGGGGTGCAAGGAGTGTTTATTGTTAATATTATCATTTCTATTATATTAATTGGCTTCCTTTTTTCATCTTTTGTAGCAAAATTAAAAAACTTGATTTAAAATTTTGCTTGAACTTATGAATTTATAAATATTTAAGTGAAAATTCACCTGACGGTGGATATTATGTCCTATTCTGATTCGTCTAAATTTATCCGTCTGAATTTTAGTAGGTACGTGAAAAATGTCAAACTGTTGACTGCATTTATACGAGACTCATTTCGTCACACCGCGCGGAAGAAATCATTTTATCCATGGTCGCCCGTCGATTATAGACTATTTCGTACTCGGAAACGAATCAGAATTGAACATATTGAAATATTTGTTTTGTACAACGTGAAGTCATTAAATACAGTCGTAAGAAATCTAAAATACCTAAAACGGAACAACTTGCAGTTGTAACTTAATTCAAATTTCATTTTTAGTCCTGTTTCTACAATGAATCAAGGCATTGAGCGCGCTCTCTAGAGTAAATTGCCAAGAAACAAAAAAAAACATGGGTTATATTCAAAAATAATCCATCATAATATTTTTGTACTTATGTCTATTTCTTTTCAATCATTTTTGTAGTGCATCGAGATATTGGTAAACTACTTTGAAAATAAACGAATTTATAACATGAATATCTTAACGTCTTTGAATTCCAGCGTATGTACGAGTGTGTATAAGATTATATTCTTATTTTAATGTATCGAATACTTTTGACATTTTTGTCAAACCTTGTTTCAAGTAACTACAAACGCAGCTATGTTTCATGCTTTCGCAACAAGATAAATTGCAAACCTGGAACCTACAGGCAATAGAATTTTAGCAAGGTATATTTTGGGCATATCATTCGTAGCTGGAAATATTCTATTTCAAACGCGATAAATTATTCAGCACAAGAGAGAATGGAAACTACATATGTACAACCTACATAACCAGCTCGGTTGTAAGGGAATATCCAAGAAACCTTTGGACGTGAACTGGTCTTATAATATATTAATAGTTATTTCAGTAGACCGTTCGAGTAACCAAAGATACAAAAATATCCGAGGATTTGATTGGAAGAAAGACGCTGCCTTGTTCATCCCAGAATATTGTAGTAATTTCATCTCGCTTGTATTATTGTAAATTGATTTAGGTATTTATTGTTACTTCCATTATCAAAATATGTAGTTTAATTTATTTTATTTCTGAATAATTTTTCTACCATTCGTATTATTTCATGCATTTATATTTTAAAGATTTTGTGAATAATGTTATGTAATACATTCTGTGAATTTACCAACAAAAAAAAATTTTAAAAAAAATATAAAAAATAAAATACCTAGACTAAAAATGATGGTTATTTCATCATAATGTTTTTTCAACACAGAAACAATATTAGTTTCTATGTTGAAAAAACATTTTTCTTAGTATTTTGTACATATTCATATGTATATAGATGGGTCATTGGCAGAGCGGCTAGAGTGTTGGATTTTTGATCCAGTGGATGCGGACTCGAATCTACTTTTTCACAAGCATTTACTTTTATATGGAATGTATTTTGATATAATATTATGTACCTACTTGTTTTAATTCAATTTATTTTCCAATTGCTCAGTGCCTTTACAGAAATGCAAAAAGTAATAAAAAGTATGTACAGTTAAAACTAAAAAAAATTAAATTAAAAAAAAAAATACAAAATGGTACAACTAAAAACCGTTAAGTTGTAGCCGACGCTATACTCCACTAAGTATTTTGAATGGAAAATTTTCAGCATTTTCATGGAATGAGTTTATTTTTTTTTTAATTAAGGTATTTTATTACGAACGAGACAGTTAAATCTAAGTTTAAAAACGAGTGGGTTGTGACCAACGCTATATTCCTCACTCCATAATGTATTCAAATTTTGTATGGAAATTTTGCATGTTTGATGAAAACACGCAAGTGAATTTGTTTCAAAAGGCGAGGACAATGTATATAACCGTACCAAATAAAAACAATATCATCCACTACTCTTCATATATCTAACACAAGAACTCAGCTAAATGATCTCAGAAATTCGTTATATTTATTAATTTATTTTATTGGTTGATAGAGTTATACAGTCTACACAATTTATAAAACAGACAATGTACATTGCTTTATTAGTGGATCAGTGAAAACTCCATGCGTTATTCAATAAGATAATTAATATTGATTACAACAAAATACAAATAGAGTATAATTAATTTACTAGTACATAAAAAAAAAAACACTAAAAATAGACAACTGATTAAATCAAAGTACTAGGAAAGATAGGAGGAGACGGCTGTCCTAAACGCACTGATAGAGCTCGCAGAGATGTCGAGTGTATTAAAGAAAGTATTGTACACCGTGCAAGCACGGTACCTACACGAATTCATTCTGAATGTAGTTGTTATTACAATTAGGACTATAAAAAGTGCTAGGATATCTGGTTGTTCTGCTCGGACAGTGAAAGCAATTTTTTTTCAATAAGTCTGGAAATCCACAAAATTATTGACCATCTTAAACAAATATATATTATCAATTAGGGTCCTGCGGTTCACCAGAGTTACTAAATTGTGGTAATCGATTGATTCAGCATAGGTAATTACTAAAGTTGAGACCAAGGAGAAAATGGAGATAAGAAGCAAACTATCGCTGGATTCTTTCGATTCTGTCGATATATGTATGTATGTTGAATAGTGAGGATTCCAAACCACAGATCCAAACTCTAAGTGACTCCTAACAAGAGAGTTGTTGTAAATGATCTTCAGTGTAACAACTGATCTAAATGGCTTAGAAACTCTTAAAACAAATCCAAGCATTTTATAAGCTTTATCAAAAATTGAATATACCTACATGAGATTTGAACAAGAGCTTGTATCCAGAATAATGTCACTCTTAAAGAGTAGTTCGTTCAGGAGAGGTGTTATTATATTTGACTAGGTACATAGCGTTGAGGGAGGTCGCAATTTTGTATAATATGCTTTAGCGTGTATTGTTTTTGTTCTGAACAATTGTATATTTTTTGTTTTGACTAATCACCGCGATGTTTAGTAGGAACGAAGCCTCGGGGTGTTATGATTTCATAACAACTACCTACTTGTAAACTGAGCGAATTTGCTTTATATTATAGCCTTGAAATTGTATTTGTTTCTCATCTGCCTGAACTGTGTTTAGTCAGACGTGAATGCTAAACTGATTAAGATTATGCTTGATATTTTATGTATTTATTTAAGTATACACTGTTTTAAAGGGGGCATGTCAACCTAAACACCACACTTTGAAATAAAATTTCATAGTGTGAAGTATGTAAGAATTTATGTGTGTGTAGTGTATAAATAAATGTGTGTATATATGTATGTGCGTGTATGTATTTGTGTATATTTTTATATGTGTATTTTTGGAGCATTTTTTGTATTTATATTTATCTGCATATAAATAAAGTAGACGTCGTATTATAATACATAAGCAATAGGATCATGCTGAAAATCAGCTGCTGGGGGGCATGTCTTCCTGCAACATAGCTGAGCATGTTCCTTTTGAGTCAGAAAGGTTGTTTTTCTTTATATGTGTTTTTATATGTCTATGTTTTTGTATGTAAATTTCTTTTCGTCTCAATAAATGTTTATTCATTTTTTTTATTTTTATTTTTTTAAATACTAGTTGCATGTAACACATAAGAACAGTCGATGGTGATAGTATGCATAATTGAAAAATACGTACCAAACTATAAACACAAATTTATAAACATTTTAAGATATTTTGTTTTCTATATAAAACATGTAGGTATGTATGTCGGGATAGGATAGTATGGAGGTTAGTCTTTTTTCCTACCCATAATATGAAAACAGCATGATGGAATGTATGATTTTTTGGAGATAAAGTATCAAACTATTGAGTCCCCATAAATATTGTGAAGTCAGTAGTGTATACTGCCTTACAAATTGTATGAAACGATGTCGTCACTAAATTCAATTGTTATATAAATATTTACAAAAAGTTTGAAATGTACTGCTACAATGTTATTAAACTATCTGGTTGGGGTGTTTCGGCTTTTTTCGATATTTTTAAAAACTTTGGAAACAAAGGCAGTTAAACACTGGAATGTTTTAAGCCACCTACAGCGCTTACGACCTGTCATAGGCTGGTTTACGTGATCACTTTAAGTGCTTGCTTAACTTTGCGCTGGCTCTTAAATTGATCACCTAAATTGATTTCCTGTTTCTCTTATAAAACATATATTGTCGCTTCGTCACCATTGAGATTTAAATAAAATGTCTAATCTAAAAAAAAATAAGAAAAATTACAATGTTTGCGTATATTTAATAATTAAGAATATTCGATCTTCTGATCTGTTTTTTTCATAAACTCAAGGGTCTTGAGATGATGAAGTGTTAGCCTTTCCTATATATCTGGTGGTCATCAAGGAGGACTATTACAGTTTTTAATAAGGAAATATACGGAGTTTTAACTAGAATCAGTCACAAATGAGTTGATGAGCTTTTGATGGACGCGTGTGACTTTTGATTCTTTCTGTCTATATGTAGTTCTCTGCTGTATGTATACAAAATGTTCACGTAACTATGATATGATATTTTTTTTCTCTTTCATTTAACTCCAGTACACGTTCTTCCGATTTATAGAGGGTAAAAATTTTTCAAAGGATTTATTCGAAAAAGAAAACAGAACCTACTCCTCTATTCATTACTAATGTTTGTTGTACGTATAAAATTCTTTGGTTTCCTACGTTGAAAATAATATGAATATGTTGGTGTTATTAATGCCTATTTTTTGTCTTGAATAAACCTTTTCACGTGTTTACATCTTGCCCAAGGGAGGGCTTTTAATGCTTTTTTTGTTTATTTGAAATATGATACGTTACTAAGAGGAATATGTCTAGTGTCGAATAGATTAAATCTGGTTTTGGCCTTGTAATTCTGTAATCATTTTTAGTCAGTTGTGGCTAAACTATACTGAACGTTATATCTATGATTTAAACACTGTTTTCTCAAATGTTGATGATACCCAATTCAGTTTTATTTTATTTTTATTCAAATTAAAGCTAACAATGTACTAAGTAAAAATTAAATACAGAATTTAAATTAAAATAAAATAAATACCCACTCCATACATCAATTATAAGCTTACAATACTA
Source organism: Molanna angustata (assembly GCA_963576475.1). Lineage (NCBI taxonomy): Eukaryota > Metazoa > Arthropoda > Insecta > Trichoptera > Molannidae > Molanna > Molanna angustata. Next base: position 41,669,790 of record OY754966.1, read on the forward strand.
TCATAAGTAATATAATATTTTATAGGTACGTACATGTACATATTATATCCGTATCTCATAGTATCACTGTGTATAATGTGTGTGAGTGGTGCGTATTTGAAGGTGCATGCATATGTGTGATACGTCCTTATAAACCTATGAAGTAAGTGTTTATATATTTTGACGAAATAAATTTCTAGTATCTTTGAATAGGTCCAAGCCAAGCATTTTATAGTGTTTTATATAGGTGCTAATGATTCTGTTGATGGTTGCATTTTTCGCGGCGTTCTATATTTTATCAGTCGAAAAAGAGTAGTGTGCCTGGAGCGACGAACCGGTACATAGAAATGTATTTATTTATTTTATTTATTTAAACACTTTATTGTACATTACTTAATAGCTAGTACAAATGGCGGACTTATTGCCTAATGGCAATTTCTTCCAGAAAACCATCTGGAAGAAATATATATGATAATAAATCTGGACAATCAATATGGTTTGCAGTATTTTTTATAGAAACACACTGTTCAACATATTTGAGGAATTTGATTTGAAATTGGTGTGCTTTGGTTTATATGCCCCCTTAAGTTTCAAAATAATATTTTTCTTCAAAAAGCCATGTTTAGAGTAAAATATCATTTTGTATACTATATTTTTATTCCGATTATTTAATAAATCGAAACTAATAAAAAAATGTTTATGTGTCTGGATATGTACAATGTTTATAATAAAAATAAACATCTTTGATTCAACATGTATAATCATTTTAATGTAACGAGTTTTATACTTAGAAAGAATTGGCAAGTAATTTGCATACGAAATATCAGCCGGTAGCTAGACAAGTACATAATTTAATTTCGTTGTACAGAAGGCGTTCATCTATATTTAGGGTTGCCAATCGTCACGTATATTTCACTGCAGCCTCCCGTTTTTCTGCATGACTAAATATGGAAATGGTTCTGAAAATTATATTAGAAGAACAAATCATTGTACAAGTTTACTCAACTTTAAAATATTATGTCTGGATGTAAAAATCAAATTTCAGCGCCCTTGGAGTGATTTTGTATCACTAAAACGGCGCTTTATAAATTTTAATTATTATTATTATTAAATAATTTTTATTTAAGGCTCTTGTATACCCTGGGTATACGGATGTACACAAAAATGCACAATAAATTACCTTCTTATGTATGAAACACGACAAAATATTGCATATCACCTAATCTGTGACATACAACACTTTTTCGTGAAAAAATGCAAAATTTAGAGGTTTTTTCGAAATATTAAGAATAGTAATTAAAATATTATGATAATAAAAAACTCAGCCGGTAGATTTTCATATTCTCTTTCGATCGAAACAAAAATCTACTACATAGGCCTTGTAGTTTTTTAGTTACGTACAGTAAAAAAATAAAAAAGGGTTTTATTAAAACTTATTTTACAAGAAAAACAATAAAGAAATCCAAATTTCAAAAAAACTCATGCAATAGAATTAAGATGTAAATACAAACTCTTCTTTATTGTAAAGACGTATCTTTTGTAGGTATTAGGGAAATTATTTTTAAAATATACTATATAGCCTACTATATTAGCCTCTTAAGTTGAAAATCTATTACCATTCCGACGTTGTGTGGCGTATTGCATGTAACTTTTGCCCTGACCATTGGTAATAATGTTGTGTAAAAATATTACCCGTATTATCTCACTAGTCGAACTCTACATAAAACGAGTGGGTTGTGGCCAACGCTATACTCCTCACTAACAAGTTATTCTATAAAGTATTCAAATTTTGTATGGAAAATATTCAGCACTTTCACGAAATGATCGAGTTTTTTTAAATTATTTTTGATTTAAATATTTTACTATGAAAACTTGATAACTCTTCCAGGCCATTTTATGTAAGTGGTGTGCCTTTTTTCCAATTTGAAAATTAATATTTCATTTTTTTTAGTTTCCTGAGCTTAAGGTCACTTTGAAATATTTGACAGTTAAAAAAATTGAGAAGCACTATTCAGATATCCTTCAAAATCTAATGGGGTCTAAGCGAGTATTAGATATACAAATTTGCAAAATTTGAAAAGAATCGAACGAGTATTTTAGTCTATAATCGATAAAGTATAATAAACACGCCGAACATAGCACATAGCACATACACACAGATGCATTGTGATGAAACTTTCAGAATACAATCTCATCATGATACTAGTTGATAATCTGCAATAAAAAAATACCCTTATAAATTGCGAAATCATAACACCCCACTATATCCCCTTGGGTTGGTGAGGAGTAAAAAACATGCTTTGGTATAGTTGAAACGCTTCGTTCCGGCGTTGATGCGTTTTGTGTTAAAACCATTAAATTATTGGTTCAAGTTACCTCAACCCTATATATATTTATCAAGTTTCTTGCTCTTTAACGAATGGGCTATCTCATTGCCTGTAATATGGATGGACAAAACGTAGCTATGTCAATATATTTTAGTTTGATAATGCGCGTTCAGTGGAGAGGTAGGTAATTATTGTGTCAGGTAGAAACTGGTTTCTCATCATCAACGTCCCTGCCGCATTCATTTGATCCAGGGTTGTTTTTTTACTCTTCACTATTATAGAACTGTGAAGAATTGTACCAACAGGTTAATTCTGTGAGTTTTATCTCGATATTTTTGTTTGTAGGTATGGCGTATCACGTGTTACGAAATTTTGTGTCATCTGTAGGTACCTACATATGTACATTGTACATCTCAAACTGTAAGTTCGACGAACTTCATATTTATATATATCTTCTTAAAAAAATACTATCACGGCATATTCCACAATGTGGGGTAACCAGCGAAAGGTGTGCGGGTGTGCATTGCCTTATAAAAGGGAGCACAACATATCTGTGTATACCCACACACCAGTCTCGTCTCACTGTCTTAATATCTTAAATATATCTTAACAGTCTTAATCATAATATTTCCTTATACTTTAGTAAAAATATCATATAACTTAAACACATTATAAGCACTTATATTCTTGACTATTCATAATAATATTTATATAGCAATATAACAATATAGTTGCTATGTTACTGTTTGAGCTGACAACGTTGCAATTCATTCATGTTTCTCGAGTGCTTTGACATTTGTCTATGTTTTGAAAAAAAATACGTTTCTTATAGTGTTTAGGCTTTATTTTCATCTTTTATTTCGTGAATATTATTATTTAGATATTTATATGACAAACTGCAGAGAAAACTGAAGCAATAATGAAACAGTGGGTTACCTTAAATTAATATAGCCTTATCAAATGATCTGTCAGTGGTTATGAAAAACGAGTGGGTTGTGGCCAACGCTGAACTCCTCACTAACAAGTCATTCTATAAATTATTCAAATTTTGTATGAAAAATATTCAGCATTTTCATGAAATGAGTTTGATAAATTATTTTTTATTTAAATATTTTATTATGAAAACTTGATAACCCTTCAATGCCATTTTATAAAAGTAATGTGCCTTTTTATCAATTTGAAAATAAAAATTTCAAATTTTAAATTTCCTGAGCTTGGGGTCACTTTGAAATATTTGACAGTTAAAAAAATTGAGAAGCACTATTCAGATATCCTTCAAAATCTAATGGGATCTAAGTGAGTATTTGATATACAAATTTGCAAAATTTGAATAGAATCTAATGAGTACTTTAGTATATAATCGATAAAGTAAAAATGAACACACCGTACATAGCACACACACACACACAGATACATTGTGATGAAACTTTCAGAATACAATCTCAGCATGATACTAGTTGATAATCTGCAAAAAAAGAAATAGTCTTAAAAATTGCGAAATCATAACTCCCCACTATATCCCCTTGGGTTAGTGAGGAGTAAAAAATTGCAATTCGTTTATTTCATATTAAGACGCGAAACAATACGCTGGAACGTATTTATAATTATCTGCTGTTTTATTAATTTGTGAAATGAAATAGAAAACAAATGTTCACGTCCCTTCAAAAATGTCAAAAATAATTTACATGTTGTAATGCGACCATCGGTAACATTCGGGGTTTATCGGAAATGTTCGGTCCCTATATTCTTCTGTTAAAACAACCTGGGACCGTGTTAATCTTATATAGGCGTAATGTGGCCGTTATATAGCATGTTATGAATAGTGATTTTCAGTACCATTCTTATACACTGTTTTAAACCTTGTATACAAATACAGTCTTATTCATAATATTAACTTACACCTGGGGGCAAGATCGGTCAAACAGTGAAATCAAAACCCTCATGATTACTCATATATCATGGATATGATTTTCATATGGAGTTCTATTATATCTTAAAATATTATAGAACTCCTTATGATAATTATATCCATGATTTGTGTAATCTCGAGGGTTTTGATTTCACCGTTTGATGGGACTTGCCCCCTGATTCGTTTTTCAAAGAAAACAACTATATGTTTAAGTACCTACTTCATTAAAATGCATTCTGGGATTTTTAACCTTTCAAAATTATGATAAATCAAGTGGGCTGTGGCCAACGCTATACTCTTCACTACCAAGTCACTCTACAGAGAATTAAAATTTTGTATTGAAAATTTTCAGCATATTCATGAAATGAGTTTGTTAAATTATTTTTGTCTTAAATATTTTTTTATGATAACTTGATAATTTTTCAATGTTATTTTATGAAAGTGGTGTGCCTTTTTTCAATTTGTAAATAAAAGCATAAAATTTTTTGTTTCCTGAGCTAGGGGTTGCTTAAATATTTCAATGTTATTAAAAATGTAAAGCACTTATCAGATATCGTTTAAAATCTTATGGGGTCTGAGTGAGAATTAGAAATATGCAATCTTTTAAAAGAATCGAATGAGTATTTTAGTCAATAATCGATTTAGTAGAAGTATCACGCCGGACATAGTACATAGCAAACAGCACACGTACATATAGATACCTTGTGATGAAAATTTCCGAATAAAATCTCAGCATGATACTAGTTGATAATCAGCCACAAAAAAATAACTTCAAAAATTGCTAATGCATAACTCACCACTATATCCCCTTTTGGTTTGTGAGGAGTAAAAAAGTGTACGCTATTTAGTGGTGAGTTTAGTGCTACAACCCACTCTGTTATTTTTTATTTGCTCTTTATATGGTGTGGATAATCCTTACCCGATAAGATACCAACGTTATTCCTGTGTTAATAATACAGAACGTTGCCCCTATTTAATAAGGCGCGCTAGCACGGTGACAGTGTATTGTGACGTCATTTATCGCATACAAACCACGGACATACCGTCAATGAAATAAAGCTAACCGCCCTATTCTAGTGTAGTTGGCGCTTATTCTTATTTTTTTTTTACAATATGTCTAACGTTTTCATGTAAAATGTCTTATTTTCAAATGTAATCAATCATTGAAAAAAACATATCGCATGATGGGAAAAATTTCAGAGACCTCGTAACTCGTTGGCTGAAGCAGATTGGAAGAGAAGGATCTGCCTCGGTACTCTTAGATTTTTTGAGATAGAGGCTTTAGAGTTTTTTTATCCTGGTTGTCAATGTTCTATGTGAATGGAGTATGTAAAGAAAAAAGAAAAGAAAACAAATCATATGATCGCAGAGTAGCCATAGCAATTCTAAACTAGTACTGCCTCAGAACAGACTATGTCTAGCGAGGCAGTAAAATTTCCGATGTGTGTAAAAAAATAGTAATAATTGTAAAATTGTAATAAGGTAGAAACTATAAAAAATAAAATTGTATTTTGTTAATGTTGGAAATATACTATTCATTCATTCATTCATTCACATATACTGTGGAATTTATGAAACATAACGATTCTTATTCTGTGTCTTTTGCTTTTCTCATATTTTTTTTTCTTTTGTCCGACGACATAATTTTAAACAATTATACCAGCTTCATTTATATTTATACTTAATATTTGTTAAAATAATTAAATATAAATTTATTTCTATCCAAAATATTTACAACGCCTATTGGATTTATCGGTTTTCAATCAATTTACCCTTTTTAATTTTAAAACAGTTGCAATTATACACGTACCAATTTGACTGTAATATTTATTATTCAAACTGAAAAATTCAATTTGTTATCGTTAAAACAGTCGGATATATTTTGGCATATTGCATTTATGATTTCAACGTACACGTTTATTATTAAAACTACGTATAATAACACCTCGTTAATATTACACACATATCGATTTCCTGTGGTGATTTATTCATTTTATTCATAAAAAATAATGTAGCTAAGTAATTCATTTGTATTTAATTACATTTTGATCACGTACTTTGATCATTGGGTAATTATGTGTTAGCGCTAAAATTACTTCCTCGCAGAACTGCGATTTGTTTATTAATTAAAACCAAAATATATGAAGGGAAGTTATTTTAATCAAGCTTTAGTATCATCGTCTATATTTAAATCTTTCGTTTTTATCCTTGTTATTTATTTAATTGTTAGGTTTAATTGTTTTATTCTGGTGTCACTTGTTTAAACCTAGCTTTAGTGTCTTCGTCTATATTTGAATCTATCGTTTTTATCCTTGTTATTTATTTAACTATTAGGTTTAATATTGTCTTTGGTGTCACTGGTTTGAACCTAGCTTTAGTGTCGTCATATATTTAAATCTTTCGTTTTTATCCTCGTTATTTGTTTAATTGTTAGGTTTGTGTTAGTCTAGGTTCATTTTTATCTTTGTTAGGTAAAATGATTTGTTTGTCATACTTATCTAGTATGTATTGTCGCATTCTTGCATTCAGGGGTTCCATTCACACTGTGACACGTATTAGTTTTCGTAAAATGGATCCACGTCCATATATGGCAAACGGATTTTGGTTGTTTTCAATATTATCTGCTTGTATCTTCGATTCTTTCAGCTATTGAATTATGATTGTATTGTTGAGAATTATTGTACACTCGACTTGAAATATATGGGAACCGTTACAACTTTACTTTGTTTCTATACAGTCGAGTCACCATCTCATAATTTGTACAGCACGACTTGTTTGGACGATATTTTGAACTTGTAAAATCTTTTTGTATTCAAATTAAGAACGAATTTGTTTTTATTCTTTTTGAAATCCAGTTTTTTGTCACTGTGTTTATTAGACGTTAGCTAGAGTAGCGTCTAGCCCCTGAGTTTCTTTTCTGCATTCTTAGGTTAGGTTTAAGTTTGTGTATAATAATAATAGCGACTCGCGTGAGCGAGTTGCTTTATAAATTGAATTATAAATTATTATAAATTAAATATATAATATTCTTTTAATTTTTCGCATTTAATATAAAATTTCACAGCTCATTTGACTTAATACTACGAGATCTCAACCAATCAGAGAGCCAACCGGAAACAGAATGCAAACGGGTAGATTCAGATTGTAGACTCTAGTGTTAGCTAGTATCAGACAATTACTGACCATCTACAGACTGTAAGCACATATTTGGTGTATCTTTGGCGTATTGATTCATCTATATTTTTTTTGTATTGGAGTATTAATAGTTCATGTAGCATAAAAAAATACACATACCTGCAATTACACATATGGGGTAGGTAGAGAAATCTAACGTCTCACGATAACTCAAAAGATGAAAGTAATCCGTCCTTAAACAATAATATCAAGATTGTCTTAATTTATTAGATTGATTGAATCTAAATATTTAGAATCATATATTTATTTTGTATTGCTACACGGGCAACTAACAGGTATACTTAAATTATAAATAAAACAGTATATTTTAGATTCTACGTGTATTGTTTATTGGTCGATAGCTATTTCGCCTTGTTAGGTATATTCAAGACTATCTATAGCTGATGTCCTAACAAGGCGAAATAGCTATCAACCAATAAACAATATACGTAGAATCTAAAACATACTGTTTTATTTTTTGATTTAAATTAAAATGGAATTCTACAAAGTAAATTATTCACCAGGTGTTGTCAGATAAATATTTTTGCTTTAGCCTTTTCTTGAAGATGTTTAGTGAGATAGACGACGTAATATCAGGAATTAATATTATAATAATGAACACTTCCTTGCACCCTGCGCAAGGAAGTGTATTATATCCATTATATGGGTAAACATGGGTAATTTTGATTCCGCCGGTTGACCAGACTTACCCACCCTGGTTTTTGTCCATGTACGTATATTTTATTCATATAATTTTTCATAGTAACATCCCATGAAGCTCACATATCTGCTTTAATTTTCTTCGGAAAACGCCAAACGATTGAACATTTTCAGTGACTATTTTTTCCCCGAATATTTTCCGGCCGTCTGCTACCGACCTTTACGTACTTACCTACCGGATTTCTTTTTCGTCGTAAATTTATCGACGTGGATATTTTTCTATCCGACTCGAAAATCATGACATTAGACTATGACCGAAGTTTGATTTCTTGTTCAGCGGTGCGCGCTGTCATTTCGAATTATTCGATTCTGTCAAATTTTGCTGCATCATCGCTACCTAAGGCTTTTGTGATCGCCTTCGTTCATATCGAAATGTACACCGTTTCGAAAAGTTTTATCTTTTTCTCCGCGTTTTCTGATACGCTTAAACAATCGGCGGTATGTATGGGATGGAACGATGGATAAATGTTAAGGAAAACACGACTATTTGCAGCGATAGAGGTATATGACGCTCGATCCTCTCTACATATCCGTTCTCATGCTCGTTGGGGACATGGCGTGTTGATGTGTATGTATGTACTATGAAGTATTTACCTATGAATGTACTAATATAATACAAAACAGTTGTTTCCAATACTCGTAGTAGAAGATTTATTAAACTCGATTATTCAGACTTCAGTTGGTTCGATTGGTATTAAAGATATAATACCCCCACTATACCCCCTACTACTACCTACTATACAATAGGTAATACCCCCCACTGAATCTAATCTTAGTAATTTTCTTTGATTTTTTTTTGTAATATTTTTATGTTGTTTCTTTAATTTTGTACATGTGCCAAAATTAAAATCCTTTGATAAGTTATTAAATGTATATGCGAAATATTTCCGTTCCAATCTCGATCATTGCAAGAAGACAGACATTATTTCTTACTATATCGTGTAATATCTTATAAGATTTCAGCATTTGGTTAACGCTCTCACTGAGGTATTCAATTAATAACGCTATCAGTTTGATATTCTCCTTTATATTGGATTGTTCTGTATATCCATTTCAGTAGATAGTACCCATACATTTTTAATAATCACTAATTGCCTTTTCGCATCGCGCAGTTTCATTTTCTGAAATTCGTTTCGTATCTCAATCGTTACATTACATGCTAAACTAATTGACATTTATATTTTTGTTACTGATCTTACATATTCATGATTCCATTGTTAGAGAGTGTATGTAACACTTTTTCATTTGCACATTTTCATAGGTTAATTACTAAAGCCGGTGCGAACTAAGATGGCGGATGAAACACGAACATTTATATCAATAATTATTGTAACGTAATAAATCAAACAATAATAATGACATAACTTGAACTGTGCGGGGAATGTTATCGACGATTGTGAAATAATGGAGTGAACGGAAAAAAGGTGTTTTACATTTTGAACGATGAAGCCTCTATCGTTTGAGAACATCAGGCGGCTTATGGGGGGCGGCCGTAAGAATAACGAAAAAGAAACATCTTTTAAACGCAGTGACTCGTTTAAAAGAATATCCATCCGTAAAAACTATTTAGACCGAGGAGGAAAGAAAAAACATAAAAATGACCTTGCGAACGTTCAACTGTTCAACGAGGAGAGTAAACTCGAAGAGTATCACATCACACCATCCAACTCAAACAAAAAAAAGACGATTAAGGAGGCGAAGAATGAGAACATTTATATGAAAGCTCCGCAGTTCATGCTGAGGTCAGTCAACGACTACGAAAAGTTGAAAGAAGAATTTTCCGAGCGAAGTTCCCTAGCTAAGAACCAACGTTCTCGAGAAGTCTGTACTCAGACGGATGATTTGATTCTCGAGGATAATTTCGTAGAGGAACGTCGCGATGATTCGTTAAGTTCAAATGCTATGTCATCAAAATTAGATTTGTTAGAAAACAAATCATGTGAACGGATTCCTTTTGAATCAAAAGGGACAGAAAACATATCTAAAGACATAGTTAAATCCGACGATGTTCCAGCTTTGTCTAAAAAATCAACCATCTGTGATAATCACATATCTTATAAAAAGTATTTCAATTTTACATCAAAAAATGTACCTGAAAAAATAATCATCCATGTGCCGGCGTCTGATGAATTATCCAAATCCTCTTCGGTAAAGAAATCATCGATTCCTCGATACAAATCGGAAAATTATCAAACGTCGTTCATGTCGGATGACGAATCGCACTCATTATTAATAATCCCGGGCCAAGACTCTCTTTCCAAGCGTGACGATAGCGATGATTCGGCCGTTGAAGTTTTCGCCGCTAGAGAACCCACCGAAATTATCAAATTTGATAGATCACCTGTGTTTTCACCCAGGCAGAATTTTCATTTAGCGTCTCCTCCGGCTTCTCTCATACCGGAGACCAGTTACGATTCTAGTCGGGGAGATGAAATGCGCTCTTTGTCAGTGAGTTTGGGTCGTATATGGATGGACGCACCGTTGGTGGTCTCTTCTGGCACATCGAGCATCAATACCACAAACGACGGCCGATCTCCACCCTCTGCTGAGACTCGAGCAGCCCACAACTCGCTCGATAGCGCCCTCAAAGCGAACAAAGAGGACCCCGTTGTTGTTGGGGGACTCCAAAAAAATAAATCCACCAAATCTGGAGTTTTCTCCAGCAAAGATTCAGGTTTTTCGTTTTCCCTCTCCTCGCACAAACTGACGGAATTTGACTGCGAAAATTCCAAAATCTCCAGTGGATTCTTTAAAAACTCGACAAAGCAATTTAGCAGCATCGAGTACGATAAAATCACCAGATCGGAGCTGTCGGCGGATAAGAGTCAGCGGAGTTCGATCAGGAGAGTGAGTTTCAAGTGTAAAAAAGGCACAAGGAAATCGGGGAGGAGAAAAAAACAATCCAAGGTCAAAAACGATATGTACACAGTTGTAGTCCGCCGGCCGCCCCGTTCCATGACAACTTTGAAATTGGACCCGTTGATATTCGTGCCGCCGGAGAAACGAAACCCGGTGAGCCGGCAAAAGAAGTCCTTCAAGTACAGCGAGGAGATAAGGATGTGTCTCATACCCGATCCGGTCGCTATGCTTTACGACACAGAAGTGGAGACTGACGAAGAGTTGTACGAGTATATTTCTACTGATTTCTCCAAAGACGACACCGTTCGGCCGAGCAGTTCCGACGATGAGATATTACTGCTGAGGGCCGCCAGCCACTCTGCCGGCGGTACAGGTATACCGCCCGTTCACACCAATTCGTCTTCTTCGGACAACGCGTCAAGGCAGCTGCAGCATGCAGAGGAAGAAGAAAATCTTCCTATTTACGTGCCCCCCGGAGTGTCTCCAGTACCATCAAGACGTCCTGCGAGGCGGCGTCCTTCCCGAAGACGAAATTCTTACAAATTGAAACAGGCTAAAGGAAGTGGTAAGTTTTATACCATCATGTTACTAACAATATCTTGTTCACTTTTTTTTGTTATTTGTATCCAGATTAGGCGGGTTAATTGCCTTATGGAAATAAACCCGCCTTTGTACATAATATGTACATAAATTATATAAATAAATAAGATAGTGGACAAAAAATACATCAAATGTCAGATATTATACACCTACATTACTTGTTTTCCAGCGTAAATCTCTTGTGTTAGACTACAGGTAAAAGCCTTTTTTTATTATTTAAACCAAGATACATCATAATACTAACAAAAATAATGAACATTATATAACTTTTTTTGTATAAACTACCTCACTAGGCTGAGCCTGTTCAGAGAGGCAGAAAATTACTTTCATTATATTTATCACAGAAAGAACACTTTGAAGTTGTAACATTTTATTATATTAAATATTATTAAAACATAAAATATTAACCTATTGTTACTCTACCATGTTTCCGAAGTAATTATGCCATTTTTTTACTCCATGTTTCTATTGTTTTCTTACATTTCAAATGTTTCATCGATTGTATGTCCTTTATTTCTTTTTTATCGTAAAAACATTTTTAAGCATTTTTAAATAGTAATAATGTCTGTTCGAATGTCGTGTTTATCTTTGGAGGATGAAAAGATGCAGTTGTGTGTCGTCCCGTTATTGTGTTGCGGTGTAATATGATTAATTTTGTCTTTATAAAAATGTATGAAACTAAACGTATATAATTTATTAAAGCTGTTATTGTTTGGAAGTACCAACTTAACGACCTTATTTTAATTAGGAAAATTCGAAATTGGTTCGGTTTTAGGTTTTAGGAAAGGCAAAATCAAGAACGATTTTTTTTATTTTGAAGGATCTTTAGAAAAGAAAATATGTCATAAGTCACAATAACATATGAGGTATAAATGTAGGTACATAAATAGTATTAGTTTTGTGTATTGATATAAAAGTGTAGCATTGGCACTCGGTTCTTCCTGTTTTACATTATTCAATCAAGAATGTGCGTTTGTATTCTGGATTTCTTTTACGCCGTTCATGATAAGAAGCCATAGATACTTCTCGATTAATGTCTTCAATATTTATACGTGTGTATGTGATGCTAGTTGAGATATCATAAACTATTTATATTTTTGAGTGTCAATGATCTTCCAATTTACCTGCAGTAAATAAGATATGCCCAAGAATGTTCTTAGCTGCTACAATTTTGTGGTTAAATATTCTTCCGGTGCGGTGCGGTGCGGTTAGCATCTCGGGGTGATATGAAATCTACTTCAAGATTCGAATGGCTAGTTAGATAAAAAATTAAACGGAGATTGTATTTTCAGTGATGAGTGTCTATTTATGCATATAACTTCCTATACGAATCCGTATCCGTAGCTATGAAAACTATTTTCTAGGTTTAAAATACGCCAAGTCATCATTCTCTAATACAATATATGTATCTACTGTGCTCTGCTTTTCCTTGTTATTCGTTATTTCCTAATTTTTGGAACCGAAATAACCCCTTTTACCTTAATCACGAATGACTTTTATATTCCAAGTATGTTTGCTATATGAAATGTCTCTAATAATTTATGTCTCTAATAATTTTACGGTGTTTGAAATAAATGAAGCCACAAATATAAGATATAATAAATATTGATGGGTGATGGCAGAGCTGTTAGGGCACTGGATTAGTAATCCAGTGATCGCGAGTTCGAATCCTGCCTCGACCGATTTCGTTCACCTATAGCACAAGCATTTATGATTATTTTAGGGAACGTAGGAAGATGTTTATGTACTTGTTTAACAAGGACGTATTATTTTTTTTAAATAATTAAAAAAAATGGTGTATTTGAAAACCTTTTAATAAAGATAGAGTTCTACAATATCGATGTCGTCAATATTGTTCAAATAAAAGCTATTTATTACACACCCATTCGAGTTAGGCAAACATAACAGAACTCATTCTTATTCTTATTCTTCTTCCTTCAGCCGTCCCTCCACTGCTGGATGGTAGATATTTCCACGGACGTCTTAAGGCTTTTTGCACCCAACCACTCAGTGAATTTTCATTTTCATTTTATTTTTATTTTATTTTATTCATTAAGGAATACAAACAGTTACAGAATATTTTTTTAATAAAAAATGAATATGTCCTTGTTAAACAAGTACATACACATCTTCCTACGTTCCCTAAAATAAGCATGAATGCTTGTGCTATAGGTGAACGAAATCGGTCGAGGCAGGATTCGAACTCGCGACCACTGGATTACTAGCCCAGCGCGCTAACCGCTCTGCCACCGACCCATCTAAAATATAAATGTGTATAACTAATAACAATATGTTAAGTCGTTTATTTTAACCTTAGAGTATTCACAATGTAGTTTGCAGAGTAACACAATAACAAATAAAAGACCATAAATGATAAAAACAAGTAAACAATTAATAAAGAAATAACATTAAGGAAATAAAATAGTTAAGAAATTGACTATACAAAAACATTAGGGGGCAAAAAAAACAATAATTATATTATAAAACATAAGAATATTTTAATATTGAAATTCAAAATTAAGAAGCCATAATTCAAAAGTACAAGTGGTGTATGTATGTTAATTGCGCTAACGAGTGCTGGACAGTCAAAAGTGCTAATAAAAATTATTAGCAATAATAATATTTTCGCTTTGTCCATTACTCGACTGAGCCATGGATGTTTTATTGCGATCATTTTTACATCATATTCGCTGTGAATATAAATATTATTATTGTCTGTGTCAAGTCATATGAATAAAACTTTTAACGCTGCGTTAATTGATCGACAGGTCATGTTTGCACGTCAAACTGTTGTACATCGTATTTTGTATTTTTATCGCTCGATTCATCATCAACTATGTTTATAATTACAAATCGCCGGCGTTCAATATCGTTAATTTGCAATATGTCCATTATTTTCACTCTGTCAACTCTGAAACATAAAAAAACAAAGTAGAATGAGTTCTGTTGAATGTAATTACATCAAATAATATTTAATAACGGTCATTGATCACCGGCCATACACTCGCTCCATTTGCAATAATTTTTCATGTGATTTTAATATATTCGAGTGTTCATTTAGAGCAGAGGTTCCCAAACTTTTATGTGTCGTAGACCCCTTGCCATGTTTTTCGATTTTTGGTAGACCCCCTACTTACCTGATAATGCTTCTCTGGGCAACTAACAGGTACTATGTCAAATATTAATTCAACACGCACCCAATAACAAGTTGCGACATTCTGGAGACTTACGATATTAATCGTCTCACAGATCCAGACTGAAAACACAATTAAAAACTGTGTCTCCACCGGGAATCGAACCCGGGACCTTTGGATCAGCAGTCACATACCTAACCAACTGAGCCACGAAGGCCGACAAAAATCAAAATCTAATTTAAATTGAATGGTCTTAGATTTTATGGCAGGCATAGGCGTACATGTAACCATTATAAATGAATGTGAGAAGTGGAATGTTATAAATGTTATCTAAGGTTTTGGTATGATGGAACTTTAAGGAAATTTGAAAGTAACGTGACAAAAAATGTTTATACAACGAATAATAATAACAAATTGTTATGCGATAGGTACTATCAGTGTATGTTGAGATCGACTATCGTGGACCCCCATTTTCATTTCATGGACCCCCAAATTTTTTTTTCGCTGACGTAGACCCCTTGCAGGTTTTCATAGACCCCTGGGGGTCGATATAGACCACTTTGGGAATCACTGATTTAGAGCGTGAATTGTCACTCAATTTAATTTTTTTGGATGTTCATTCACCATTCATGACATACGCGGTGGAGACAAGAACCGACACGACCAGAACCAAAAACCTCCTACGAACATCGACGCTTAGGGACAGAATTCGCAATGACGACATTAGGCGGACCTGTGAGACCGAGGACATCATTCGATGGAGTAGAGCTAGGAGAAGATTTCGGACGGGCCATGTCAACGGGATGGTCCCATCTCGAATCTCATCCATAGCGGCAAACGAAATCCCACCAGGGCATCGCCTACTCGGAATACCACCGAAGAGGTTGAGGGATAGCTGGACCTCAGCACAAATCTACGAACAGATCTACGATCTAAAATAAGAAGAAGAAGGGTGTTCATTTAGAGAGTGAATTTTCGCTTGATTATCATAATCTTGGCTGTTCATTTTAAAACAACAAGTTGTCACGTGATTTGATAATTTTTGAGTAGATATTTACTTTCGCAATAAGTTGTCATTCGATTTTTAAATTCTTGAGTGTTAACTTAGACAGATAATTTCCCTATATTGGGCGTTCACTTTGACGGTAAGTTATTACCCGATCAATATGTTCCTTTGTACATTAAATTGATAGTTAGAGAAAAAATTTTCTGAAGCTATCGATGAAGACAACGAAATTAAATCATTGAGGAGGCATATATATAAAATATGTTCAATAGCGTATTTCCAAAAAAACATAGGATTTTTTTAAAAATTTCTCTGGCGAATGTCACAATTTTGAAATTCAGCACAAATTCCCATAAAAAATATATATCAAAAATATCCTTTTTTAACATTTTTTTTATATTCTATGTGTCGTGGAAATGTGCCGGAAGGAGATGGTGCATTGTGCCCAAGACAGGGAGTTGTGGAGGATCAAGGGGGAGGCCTACGTCCAAGAATGGAAAAGAATAAAATAACCAAATAATAATAAACACTTCCTTGCACCCTGTGCAAGTGGCGAGTTTATATCCGTATGGCAATTTCTTCCAACTAACCAGTGTTTCCAGCCCAGAGAAGCAACATTTGCTGGAGAAATAAATTTAAATAAATTTCTCCTCTGCTGGGAATCGAACCCAGGACGCCCGCACACAAACCAAACGGCTTACCAACTGTGCCACGGCGGTCGAAAGAACAGGCTGAAGAAGAAGAAGTCGTGGAGAAATAAACCTTTTATGTGCTTAACGAGTACATAAAATCAAAGTAATTATTCATGATATTTGTTTCATTTCAAGTCAGGGGGGCAAGTCTGGTCCGACCGGCGAAATCCAAGCCCTAGTGATTACCTATATCATGGATATAATTAATTTATGGAGTTCTATAATATTTTTAGATGTCATAGAACTCTATATGATAATTATATCCATGGTATGGGTAATCACTAGGGTTTTGATTTCGCCGATTGGACCAGACTTGTCCCCCAGGTTTGTTCTTAAAATGCAAAAAAAACATATTTTGCTTTTATGATAATTTTAATCATCTATAAACCCTTGATTATTATTATTATTATTATTACAAAATAACATTTCAATGTCCATTCTGCTATATTAAGTCCAAAAGTATGTCTGGATAAGTATGTCATACCTAGTAAATATGGTTATTGAAAATGTGTCGAGAATGCACACCGATAAAACCAGGATCAATTTTCACAGGTTTTTGAAATATGTGCCTACAATGTTACCTATTCGAAGTTGTACGTAGGTACCTATGTATCCTGTTTCAGTGCAAAATGAATTGCGCCCACTTCGAAATTGTACCAAAGGAATCGATCACTTTGTCGATTTCAACACCGCGATGTATACCTATTCGATATTTTAAATTCAATTTGATCCAATAACTTCATAATTTGAATTCACACCTCGGCCCTCTGTAGGCACTTATTTTGTTGTGTTAATTTTCCCCTTCGATAGTGACGGCGCGGCGCGGCGTTGAGTGCATTACTTAATTTCATTTTGATACTTTTTTGACACAAATTGTACTCCCAACTATATTATCTAAATATATATGTATTGTGTAAAACAAAATCGGGTTAGTTACAACATTTATACCTAACTCAAGAACGGCTGGACCAATCTCTGATTTCTGACATATCACTTTTTTTAAATACACTAAACGGTGTTAAATAAATTATATTTATTATTATTATTTGTAAAAAGGTTTCTAACCCAATTTTATTATAATATTAATTTTTTTTTTTTTTTTAACATATCTACGTAGGGGACGCCAGCTATTAGGATTTGGGTCCATTTTACTCTTCCGAAGAAGCGCACTACGTAGCGTTGGGAGGGGTTTGCAATCTAGAAAAGAGTTTATTAATTCGGATTTTAAAAAGACCCGGGTTGTACGAAGATGGAAACACAGAATTCGGAAGATCGTTCCACAGTCGGGCTGCTGTGTTAATAAAGGAGTTCGAGAAGCGACTTGTTCGTATATGTTGAAGGTCCACTGTGAATGGATGCTGCGATTGAGTGAAGCGAGTGACTCTGTTGCGAGTGGGTGGAGGAGGGACCAAAGATGCAAGTTCTTCTGAGCAATTCCCGTGGTAGTATCTATAGAATAAACTTAAAATACCGACTCTGCGTCTGTGTTCTAGTGATTGCAATCCATCAGTCAGTGATTGTCAGTCAGTGATAAATTGCTTTAATCACTTGAATTGAGTTTAACGCGAATAGTTTCGGGAGAAACTGACCTCCCATCGACAGGCGAATTACATCTAACTAATGTTGGACGTTTGTATTAGGTACCTAGATTAGAGTGTGGAGCGGGGGTGGGGGTGTGTGAGTTATTATTGGTTATTTTCGTTGGGGGTGGAGTCATAGGGAACATTGTTAGTAAAGGGGAAGAATTTGGAAATATTATTGTATTAATTAATGATTTGCCTGTATTTATATTTTTATGAATTTTTATTGTTTCTAGATTGTTTAATTTTATTCTTTGATTTGGGACATCTTTTGTGTTCGTTTATGCGAATTTTTAAATTTCTTGATGTTTGTCCTATATATATACCGCATCGCAATCACCGCATGAAATTTGATAAACTCCGCTTTTTTCCTCATTATTGATCTTTGTTTTAGTGTTCATCAATATTTTTCCAACCGTTTATACAAATAAATATTTTTTCACAAATTACATTGCAGCGTATTAAAAAGAAAAATCAGCTACATTTTATTACTTTGTGTACTTTTCCCCCTTCAAGTATATTTTCTCGCAATTTTACGTGGTTTATACAAAGTTACAAAGTATAGTTTGTATTTTTGTGATAAATTTTTGTTCATACAGAGACAATTGTTTCTTAGGTGCGATTACTTACTAATCTTCTTTTCCTCAGCAATTGTCCCATATAATGGTAGGGTCTGCTTTCTGCATCTTACACTTCCGCTGTCCTCGGTTTTGCGCATCTTATGGACTAACTCCGTTGCTTAGCATATCCTGCCTCACCACTTATTTCCATCTGCGCTTTGTCCTTCCTCTCAATCTTTTACCCGGCACATTTAATTTTGGACTACGTTCCATATGTATTCCGAGTACCTACAATGTTTATTAATTTATTTCAATCCTTCTGTACATATAATTAGTACACTGGCGGGCTTATTGCCTAATGGCAATTTCTTCCTACAAACCAGAGTTATTATGTCAAATATACAAAACAGAGTGTAGGTACTATGGCAATAAATTAATCACATTACAAAAATTAACAAAGATAGCAGAAGAAAAGTAATAAATCAAAGAAGATAGCATATAAGAACAATTCATAGCAATTATAGGAAAACTAAAGGATAAGGAAAAGAAATATTCCATAGTCTAAAGACTTTCACGTCAGGACTTAGACTATTCTACGTCCTGAAATATGAAGATCGAATTTCTTATTCAATTTCTTTCCTATGTCTTACTCATAGTTCTTGGCATTGTTTTAAAATACATCATAATAATTTAGATCGTTAATTTTACATTATTTTTGAGTACATCAGCTTTGTAGATTAGTAAATAGCAATAACAAAAAAATCTATGTTACTGGTTGATATAACAAGTCTTGAATGCTTCATTTCCTCGTAATATAGGTACTTAGGTGAGATATGTATAACTATAATATATATACCTTTAGAATAACGTGAGAACCGCATCCAATAGACGTATTATGCAACTTGGGAAAGATAGAAGTATTTATGTAAACCTAATCAGAAATGATAAAAGTACAAAGTCATAGATACCAAATTTTAATATTAATTATATACAAATATCCACATACATACAAATACCTACAAAACGATGTATTTTACAAATAGAAATGTTAATTGTAGGTACTCTCCACAACCGTGCAATAGTTAATAGTTTTCAGTACATACAAAACAGTAAAACATAAAAAATATTTGATTTTTATTGGGAAACATGTGATTCATATTAACTACACCAACGTAGTGACTAGTGTCTTTCTATGGTTCTTAAATAAAAATCGCGTCAGATATTGGATTTATGACAGGTAGGTACTATGGCGGACATTATGACCTGGTTAATCTATTTTTTGTGAGCCCATTTGATTGTGAGTGCAGATTGTGTACTTATTTAGTGTGGAACGGGAACAATAACCTGGTTCATAATTGCATATAATTGTCACTAAAAAAAATAACTGCTAGCCCTAGAACAGGATTTCCTAGTTGGGCAGCACTAATCTACTTATTGCTGTCATCATAAATATGGTGTGATAAAAAGTAAAAATTATATATATTTTTACTTCTCACTAACCCAAGAGGATATAGTGGGGAGTTGCGAATTCTCAATTTTTAAAGTTATTTTTTTATTGCAGATTATCAGCAAGTATCATGTTGAAATTGTATTTTGAAAATTTCATTACAATGTATCTCTTTGTATGTGCTACGTACGGCGTGTTTATTTTACTTGCTCGATTATAGTAAGTATATATAGTAGTCGTAAGCCCTGCAGGTGCCTTGAATTCCTGGTTCTCCTATAATATTCCAACTTCGTCTCTATTGAGATGTTAAAAATTATGTCAGCAAAAATATTATTTGACTCCCGACAGGGAAAAAAAATCAATAGGGTATCGAAAAAAAACATATTAGGGTAGGTATTAAATAACCTTCATTTTATTTATATTCTAATTTACATTCTCAACTCTTACATTCTGCTGGTTAAATATTTATAAGAAGTTGTGTAGGCAGGCGTCCTCTGCGTGTGCCATGACATGAATTGAACCCCTTGACTAGAATCAGAAATGACTAGAATCGCTGAAGATCAAATGGAGCGGAAGAAGATATGGAAGATTTAAAATGAAGGAGAAGGTTTTATGAAAAATGAAAAAGAAAGAAACTTGCTATATATTTATATTTATATTTATTTATATTTATATTTTTAATATATTTTATAATACAAATCAATATATAAATTCACTAGTAATAATATTCTTACATATTTTTCCCTGCAGTACCTCATCAAAAAGATTACAATCTTGTGCTTGATGAGGGAAGCACTTATAACAAAATAAAATATCAATACAAAGCAAAGTCAACATAAAAGTAAAAGTAATTAAATCAAATCATACATGAACAAAAAAATAATCAAATAAACATCATAAAAAGGTTGAAAATAAATGAAAAAGAAGAATACTCAAATTAGAAAACATATCAGAATACATATTCAAACAAAAAAAAGAAAAACATGAAAATAATTGAAAAATGAGTAATATAGAATTATAGACGATTCAAATATGTCAAAACACATATTCAAAAATAAAAAAAGAAAATACTGGAAATTGAAACAAATCAAAACAACAAAATCGAAAACTACTATTTTAGAAAGTTAAGTGCAATTTTAATTTATGTTTAAATTTTTTAAATTCTTTTATCTGCTTTAATTCATTTGGGAGGCAATTGAAAAATTCAAATATATATATAATACTTATATATTTGGAGACGCGTGTTCTGAATTCCTCGGAGTCGCACAAGCTATTTTCTGCAAAAACTGGGAATCTCAGAGTGGCTCTCACAGCAAGAAAAATCTCAGATTGGTGACCGCGCTGGTAATAATTATCATAATAAATTATTCAGCTCGTAAGATGTCTTTCTTTGGACGTAATTTTTGAATATATTAAGTGGTGTTAAGTGATGCAAAGCCTTGACGAGCGCCAAGTATAATCTATGTATGTATTCTGTGTGGACACGTCGTTTTCCATTAAGGAGTCGTGTTATATGGCATAGATTATCAGCTCCATATTTTGCATTAAACGCCAAGTACATCAAGTGTTTACTTGGTGAATAAACCAACATAATATACAAATACTTTTATAATAATTACCTTTAAGAGTCTTTTTCTTTTTTCTGCTACCTCTCCATTTTGTTGTGTCCTCGAGAATGCATATAGACCTGGGAGGGGGCAAGTCCAGTTAGACGGCGGAATCAAAATCATTATGTTTATCCATATCATGGATATAATTGTCATATTTATTTTATTTTATTTACTGTCAACAGCTTTGTACTATTCAAAGTACAGTAGAGTTTACATTTAAATAAGCCAATTATAGACAAACATATTTCAACTATAAAACACGCTGATAGGGTACATAAATGAATTGATTGAAACCAAAGACCTTATAATAATTGAAACCGACTCGCCAGTGCAGATCCCGTGCAATACGTGAATCAACCTACGCAAACATACGCAAATAATTTCAGTATTTCAGTACCTGAACCCACGAAATAATCACGCGGATACCCGTAGGTAGGTATATAAGTATTAAATACACAGTCAATTTCATATTAACTAAGCAGTGCATTTGTTATATCTCCATTGGCAAGCACTTTAGATATCATAGAACTCCATATTTTAATTTATTTTATTTTATTTTTGATAGATATATCCATGATATGGGTAAAAATGGATGGTTTTGATTCCGCCGGTTGACCAGACTTGCCCCCCTGATTGCCTCAAGATATTTTTACCTCAATAAATACCACACATTTATTAAGGCCCTTGTAAACCTCGGGCATACGGATATATGCAAATGTGCACACTTAATTACCTTCTAATGTATGTGTGTGTGCCACTGGTTTTACCCAGTGACAGGAGGAAGGAAAGAAGGAATATTTGCCTATCTTTCCTGGTCTGGTTCAGAACTAGATTTTTCCCAATGCCTCCTGATATTCACCTCACACAATAATCACAAACACTAAACTTATATGTTGGATGGCGATGATTTGAATTGATTTGTTTTACAAGATTTGATGAGAGTCCGAAACATAAGTTCACACGGCGTGCTCTTGATGATGACTGATTTTTGTAGGCAAATTTGTAGGTATGAAAGGAAGTAGGTAGGATAAAATGCAACAATAATATTGAATCTCAAAATGTAGATGTGCATTGTGCATATATGTATATTAATGATGAGAACATTATTCGCTATAACATAATTATAGCGAACAGTATAAAACACGAATAAACTAATATTGTAATCACCAACTCTTTGATGTACAATATTTTTTCTAAATGTAAAGTACTTAAAGGTATAATTTAGAGGTTTTTTTTATAAATAGCAAAAATAGTAATTTAATAATAATAAAAAACACCGATAGATTTTTATATTCTCTTTCGATTGAAGTAACAATCTACTTCAAACATTGGCATTGAAGTTTTTAGTTACAACAAAAATTATGAAGGGTCTTGTTCAAGCCAATTTTGCAAGAAAAGTATGAAACGAATTCAAATTAAAAAAAAATCACGCAATAAAATAAAGATGTAAATACATCTGTTCTTTATTTCAAAGACGCATCTTTTGAGGGTAGGTACTGGGGAAAAGATTTTCAAAGTTTGCTTTTGGCCTAATATTTATTTATTTAGAAAAACAAACATGTTACAATGTTATACTTTCATTTTTTTGTTTATGTTTATGTTTATATACAATTTTGTCATACTTTGTAATCTGGTTGGTTGAAAGAAGTCGCCTAATGGCATTACAATATGATAAATTAAAAAAAGTATGATTAGTTTATTGCATCCCAATAATATGTGTTCACATAAACAAATATAAATTAGGTACACATAAAAATAAGTAAATAAGACAAATATAATAGGTATTACATATACATGGGTGTAAGAAATGGAGTGAATAGCAGGGGTCGCGCCAGAAAGGCATAGCATGAGCATGTGAATGATATTTTGAAAAAAGGAAGCATAAATAATTTGAACAATCGACGAGCATGTATGAGTCGATGCATGGATGTAAAGGAAGCCAGAAATGTATGTACTACATATTATATAAACCATATTATTTTCGGAATTTGAGGTTTTAGATATTCGTCAGCCATACTCAAGAAATATTTACTCACATAACCACAATATTAGATACTAGGTATACTCGAGTTGAAAATTCCTACAATATTAGACACAGATTTTTACACATCCCCAGATCTCATACCACATTTCCTCAAAAATATTTTGATTTTATTTTACCTCGTATTTTAAACATATTTACAAAAGTATAATATTCTTAAAATATATTATATAACGTCACTCAACGCTATGAAAAATATCCTTCTTCTTGGGTTCTCACTAAAGGAAGAATGAACAAAATATATTTTTTAAAATAGTGAAATGATATATAACCTATTCTTTACATATAACCTATTTGATCCAAAACGTAGTTCGCTCATGGTGACTTGAAGCCTTATCGTAATAGATATTCAAAACTTATTATATTTTCCGTTTAGATAGTTATTCGTAAATTATAGTTTTATATTACAATTTGTATATTTGAAATTGTGATGTATTATAATTATTATGTGATGGACATTTCTTAAATTATTAATATTTTGGTTTTCTTTTACAAAAAGGGTGCGCTCTTTTGTTTTTCTTTTATTAGTCATAGTAACCAAAAATTAATACAAATTGTCAGGTTAAACTTAAATATGGACTATGTCATTCAAAATGAATACTAAGCTATTCCGACACAAGCAGTGCTTAGTGGAATAGTTCTTATCCACTGGATGTTGGTACTGCTAAACTGTTTGTCATATTGTAAGAACTGATTCTGTTCATGTTATAATTAAGTGTCCTCTCGAAGCATTTTGTCAGCGCCAACATATTCTAAATTGTCTATGTTGCATAATGACTTGGACTGTTGTTGCACTATTGTGTTATTGTTATTTTTTGTATTGTTTATGTGGATTTGAATAAATAAATAAATAAATATATCATTTTAGTGTAAGTGTTATGGAAGGTATTATCTAGATATGTGTTATTATTGTATGTATGTTTGCGAAATAGATAATAGAAATGTAATTGCGGTATGTACTTTTATCAAATTGTTAATAACTATATGTATAGAATCTTTACTGATAAAACGCCACATTCTGGAGACTTATGACGTTACAAATTGTTTTTTTATAAATAAATTTCATTTTTAATTATGAACTTCCACTGCATTATTGATTAAACATTGAAATGGTTAAAAAACATAGGTAATTTAGACTGAAGTCACTTTCACCCAAGACATCCATCATAAAAATGTTGCTCGTTAGTGTGGTATGCGATGTGACCGCGAGAGACAGTCTGTGTTAATTGTTTATTTTAAGGTCTCTGATATTTTATCATATTTATGATAATTGTTATTATTCTCTTTAATGTTTATCACATTCTCACACGTGTTTTTTTTTATTCTCATGACACGACGACTAACTGGGGAGGCCCATGACAATTTTTATTTTTAGTTTTCTTTCAATGTAATGTTTATATTTTGAGGTTTTAACACAGGTTATATTTTCAATCTAACAAATTCCTATTTATTTATAATAATTATTTATTTATTTAATCATCATTTACGGCATATATTGCCCTTTAAAAACATACATATATAAAAAACACATATCGAAAACAAAATCACAAAAAGAAATTAATAATAAACTAATACCTCAATAATTAAACGAATAAAAAAATCAATAAAACAATTGAATTTCTATCTTCTAAGAAACCAGAAAATTACACCTTTTTTGGGGGAATGTTTTAATAGTGTCCTTATATTAATAATATAAATATTTTTAAAGAGAAAATGAAACAAAAATGGATACAACAAAATTTAAAACACGATTACCGAATTGGTAATTCTCGCCGAAAATGAGGAAGCCTTGTGCTTCGGGGAGGAATTCAGAAAATTCATAATTTACCACAAGTCTCTAAGATTATTATCTTTGCTTAAAATGTGACAATGCTTCACTAGATTTATATATTTTATTCCTAATATTATAATTTTGTATTTAACTACTCACATTTGACGTGTACCTACATTTCACCATATGCTCGCTCCGTTGCTCTGCAATTCTTAGACCCCTAGAATGCATTGATTTGTATATTTTTGAGATTGTATTCTTCACGAGTAGGTACTTAAGCCGTGGCTAACATAAATCGATATACTTATTTTATATTTAACGATTTGATGGACATAAACCGATTCATTGCGCTTGCAATAACTTCACTATAAAAAGTTTATCCAAGGATTACATAAGCCGTGACAACGCAGGTGCTTAGCCAAAATTAATAGTGCACCACAGTTATTTTGGAATTAATTTATTTCTATTCATATTGTTTATAAATTATGTTACTTACTTGTGCTAATGAAAGTTACGAATAATATTAATGGACCCAGCATCGTCCGCACGATCTAAATGAATAATTACAATGACTATTAAATGTTTTGTACAAGGTTAATTTGGGTGTTTTCTCATACTTAACCTTTAACTCGAACTTTCTCAGATCGTGAAGAGTGCTCTAGGAATTAACACCACGTATTATGTATGTATGTATGTGTACAAGCGAATGTTCGTGATAACTGGAAGTTTGTCCGTAACAGATTGCAAATGTTGCTTGGCGCAGCTGCATGGCTATATTATAGCTGATAAAACATACCACATAACACCTCTCTTTTATAAGCTCCACCGGTTGAAGTGTCCGGAACGAGTTGCCTGACATTTTATACCGGTAATATGCCTGTTGACATAAACATCATTGCCTTGCATTTTGCGCATATGAAATCTGTTTCAAGTTGGTTTAACTACACCACCCCATTGTACGTGTTGTAGTGTTAACGGGGTGCACAATCGTCCCACTATATTTTGTCTATTACTCTCCACACGTACAAAGGCATACCGTGACCTTCCTATGTCTTTATGTTGGTATTTGAAAAAGCATATGAATTATATTTATTTAATTCAATATCAAAATCATCTGACATAACAAATACATAAGAACGGATAGAAATGTCAGAATATATTAGACATGTGTTAGACCAATCTTCACATACGCGGTTGAGATAAGAGCCGACACGACCAGAACCAAAAACCTCCTGCGAACATCGGAAATGAATGGGTATTTTAAATCAAACAAATGATTTGGTCTACATATATATTTTTTCCTGAGTCCAGGACGACCGTTTCAGCTTATTGATGACCGTTTCAGCTTATTAGGCCCTTATCAACTGGTCGTCAACGGTGAAACGGTCTGGTGAAACGGTCGTCAATAAGCTGAAACGGTCGTCCTGGACTCAGGAAAAAATATATATGTAGACCAAATCATTTGTTTGATTTAAAATACCCATTATGGAATTCTACATATTCAACACCGTCAGCATTGACAAAATAAAAAAATCGGAAATGAAGGTTTTAAGAGTTATCACAGGGAAGACGCTTAGGGACAGAATTCGCAATGACGACATTTGGCGGACCTGTGAGACCGAGGACATCATACGATGGAGTAGAGCTATCCCACCAGGGCATCGCTTCTCCGGAAGACCTTCGAAGACATGGAGGTATAGCTGGACCTCAGCTTCACAGTAATAGCTTTTTCGAAAAACATCTACGATCTAATATAAGGTGAAGTAGAATATATAAAATTATTTTAAACTAAAGTTGTGTAAATAATAAGCCTTATACGCTTTTGTTAGTCAATAATTTTGACTTATTTTAGTATTATCGTCCCACTGATGCGCCATTGAAATTCAAATGGAAACTGAAAGTCTCTTGTGATTCTCATGGCAGATATTATTTTCGCTAGGTATTTGGAGTACCTACCGTTTTTGTTTTTATAAACGCCGTTAGTTTTTTCATTTATATCACTAGATGGGGTTGATTGTTTTTCATTCCTGCTAGAACAAAACTTGTCATTGGCATATCCATCCGCAGTATTAAATAAGCTTTGTTTTGCGAGATTTTAACCCGTTTTTGTATGTTTTACAAAACGAATACGTTTCTTCAAGTTCCACGAGTGATATTTGAACTATGCATTTTTTTTTTAAATTTTATTCAATAAAAGAAACGGACAGCTATAGGCACTTTAGAAAGGAAGCAGTGAAGGAATGAAAACCGGTAAATTTCTCTAATTTTAAAATAAATCAATTTTGTGACATAAAAATACACACAATAATATTCTAAAATCCACATTCTTAAGGTAGGTACACACATTTTTTTTTTTTTATTAAGTTTACAATAACATATACAAAATATAAAACAAACAAACTATATAGAAAAGATTCACAGTAAGACAAAACATATTTACCCTTTACTAGAGTGCAAGCACTCGTGTGTACTGTACAAGGACTGTTATATACATATTGCACATGTACACACTGTACTGTACAAGGACTGTTGCTTTCATTGTTTACAAAAAAACAACAATTTCTCAATAGATGACGTTACAAAAAGGTTTCTTCGTTACTTCATAGATGTCGATTGTATTTTTCAGCTTATTTCAAACGACCATATTCTCATTAATAAAATATATTGATCTTATAAAATTACATTAAATAAACAATAAACACTTCCTTGCACCCTGCGCAAGTGGCGAGTTTATTGCCGTATGGCAATTTCTTCCAACTAACCAGTGTTTCCAGCCCAGAGAGGCAATATTTGCGTGAGAAATGAATTTAAATAAATTTCTCCTCTGCTGGGAATCGAACTCAGGACGCCCGCACAGAAACAGAACTGCTTTCAAACTGCTTACATTGATAAGGCAACTCAATAAGAAGGCATAATCGGTGGACGTTGCGCAAGCGCATAAAGTGATCTCTTAAACCAATCGATAGGGGGTCGCAAGCCCAATAGGTGTCTTGATTTCCTGGTTCTCCTATAGGTAATATTCCAACTTCGTGTCAAATGAGATGTTAAAAATTTGTTAAAAAAATACACATTGTTGATTTTTTAGTGGCTGACATTATGTTCAAAAACTTTCTTTAAAAGAAAAAAAAATCCGACCAGAGTTAATTTTACGTAACTTTTATCTGAGATTCAGTAACTAAATGAGTTGCGTGCTATCACTAATATTATGAATCCCAAAATGTATTCGGTTTCAGTTGATGCGATGATGACACGAATCAGCGTTTATTTTGTATCGCTTTGTAGTAGTAATAATAATTATGTACATTATCGCCTTATCCGAGTATTCCGATCTGAACAATCGAAATGTCGAAAACCGTGAAATACCACTCTCGGTCCTGGTTCGCTTCATGTTTATCGAACCATGTGTCTAAAATACAAACATAATCAAACGGAATCGCATTTGTGATTTATTACGAAATTGCTTTTTAGCCAAGATAAATTTGAATCGCTGCGATAAATAATAATGTAGTCCAAAGCGCACTTTACACGGACGGAGTTTTAACAGGGTTCAGGGGGGCAAGTCTGGTCAACCAGCGGGATCAAAAACAGCCATGTTTACCAATATCTATCATTGATATAATTATCTTATGGAGTTACATAATATCTTAAGTTAACTTCTTTAACTTCTTTTGGGCAGCGAAGTTACTGTTATCAGGCTCCACTAATATTCAATATTCTTCCCGACTATCTAAAATCAATCAATTCCTCTCTCAAATTTAAAAAAATGTCAAGATATTTGTATTGTCTGAGGATGGTAAAAGTATTTTTTCATCGTTAACTTTCCAAAGTTGAAATATATGTATTATTCTTTTTATTTTTTTTATTTGTAATAGGTACTCATGGTTACCCTACGTATTATATTTTTATTATTGTATCATTTATATTCTTTAAAAAATATTGTTGCATGTGGTTTAAAGGTAAACAATTGGCGACATTAGTGACATATTGTTTTGAATAATATTATTTTTGTGTCATGTATGTCTGTTAAAAATGTGAATTTATTTAACCTCATTACAGATTGAATACATTAATTTCATATTAATTGTAATCAATAACTTGTAAGATCTTTATAAATAAATAAATAAATAAGATGTTATGGCACTCCATAGGATAATTATATCTATGATATGGGTAAACATGGGGGGCAAGTCTGGTCCAACTGGCGAAATCAAAACCCTCGTGATATAATTATCATAATGGAGTTCTATGACATCAAAAGATATTATGGAACTCCATATAATAATTGCATCCATGATATGGGTAATTATGAGGGTTTTGATTTCCCCGTTTGGACCAGGCTAGCCTCCATGGATGGTTTTGATTCCGCCGGTTGACTTGGCCCCCCTGGTTTTCAACGGGTTTATCAACGCGATGGAAAAAAATAGAACGTGTTCTATTTTTCAACGCGTGTTGTAACGTTTTTCGTAAAACAGAAATCTGTAAGACTATTCGTTGCCAACGAGTCAACATGGCTGCCGTTTGTGTTGACTTTTGTTTATTTGGCATCTCTCGACCAGAGAGCAATGTTTTATAACAAAAACAAAAACGTTAGGGTCCAAAAAAAACAAATTATGTCCAATTCAAGTCAAATGCCGGATAGTCAAAATGCAAAGTCAAACGAAGAAAACGAGAGAAAGATAAAACACTGTTGACAGAACGCAGAACAAGTGAAAGATAAAATGTTGCTATTATTCATATAAATGGCATATTTAATTTTTTCTTATCTGCCATTATAGAGGTCGCAAATAAAGGAGAAAATGATAGGTAGGTACACGTGCAAAGCGATGTTTTGAGTCAACTGTATTTTGGATACTGTTTTAAGCGTTGAAACCTCGTTCGTGTAAAGTGCGCTTAAGAGATAGCAACATCAACAAACAATTCACTTTTTAATGGCTGCTAAGGTATGATGAAGATAAGTCTGGCACCTGGGAGTGGTTGCGTTTAACAGTGCGCAGCCCTTTTCTATAGGTGAAAATTGCAGATGTTAGTATCATTTCAAGTCCTCTTGTACCATCCATCTGATTACAATGAAACTTGGTGATTTGTTAAGCGCACACCCGGAAGCGTATTAACCTTTCCGTGTTGATTGAAAGACGCGTGCCTTGAATTGAACACGTATTAGCAGGAACAGTTTGCATTGCTAAAGTGTGTGCATTCGGAAGACACGTGCCTTGAATTCAACACGAGTTTTTAAGTGCATTAGCGCAACAAACTAGTGTCTAATTCGAGGCAGTACTCGCCACCCGGAAAGATTTCAGAAAAAAAATATTTTTTAATTTATTTTTAGATATTTCAGTAACAGTAAGTACATATTTCACAAACGGAAGGGTTTTATAGGTACAAATAACATATCCCACCAGAGGTGGAGGGATAGCCGGACCTCAGCTTCACAGGAATAGCTTTCTCGAAGAAACAGATCTATGATCTAATTTATACCATCACGGCATATCCCACAATGTGGGGTAACCAGCGAAAGGTGTGCGGGTGTGCATTGCCTTATAAAATGGAGCACAACACATATGTGTATACCCACACACCATTCTCGTCTCACCTAAAAAGGCACTGCATTCAGAATGGGTGGTGAACCTCATTGCTGAACTATGTCAGATGTTATTGTTGCCTGTTGTATTTTCGATTACCCGGCTCTTACGGGACTTTTGAAAACAGTAATAGAAAAGAGTGGAAGCACTATTCTAAGCCGGTGATCTAATTTAAGAAGATAATATAACATACAATTACAAATTATATTGAAATAATATTAAAATCTGCAACTTTGACATATAAAGAAGATGTGAACTGGTAAACGCAACCACTCCCAGGTGCCAAACTTAACTTTTTCACACATATATTCAATATGAAAATAAACATAAAAAAAACAGCAATTAATAATGGATTCATCGATAACGTTGCTATCTCTCGGACTAATAGAAATTACATTAATAAAACATATTTGATATATTGAAAAATATGGGTTTAGGATTTAGAATGGGAAATAAGTTAATAAACATGGTGTATAATAAGTCCGCCACGTTGATTAAGTCAATAAAAGTCTTTAATTATTATCATTATGATGCTGAGGATTCTGAGATTCTACTGGGTATGGCTGGAATACACTGTTGAGGAAGTGATGTTATATGATTGATGTCATTCTTGTGTATTCCAAAATATACTTCATAATATGTTTTTTCAATAAGTATTGATTTTTTTATATTTTATTACTTTTATCTCTATCTTATTCTCTAAGCACGTCTATGTTTAGGTACATTGTACCTTCTCTGTGTGAAATATTGTGATTTCACTTATAAATCAACTTTATTATTTATAAAAGAAAAATGTGTATGTGTGATGTGTAATTGTTTTTTCTCTTAATAAATACGAGTAAATAAATATTAGCAGAAAACGAAGATGACCTACAATTAATAAATTTCCTCACTAGGATTACATCCTGTGGTGAGGAAGGTACTTTACAAAAACAAAATAAAAACAATAAAAGATCAAATAGAAGTCAAATAAAACACAACAATGCAAAATAAAAGTCAAATAAAAGTCGTCAAAAAAGAATAAATATGCAATAATATCAGTCAACAACAATAATCATGATCTACAGTAGATTATATAAAGTACACATGCACTCATCCTTATATTATGAATCAGAGAGCTGTCGACATCGATTTTGTGAGAAAGCATCCACCTTGTCATTTCTCTTTTGAATTGTTTATATTTTTTAATGTTCTTTATATCTATAGGTAGTTTGTTAAACCGAATTGGTGCTGTGATAGGGATTGTATTGACTATTGGGATCTGTAAGTTGGGAAATACTGATATTCGTGACATATAAACTTGTTGAGGTAATAGTGCATTTTTGTATTTGAATTTGCAGTAAGAAACTTCATGTTTAGCGAATATTTGATGGATTTTAAGAACGTTATACTCCTCGAAGAGACGGTCAGAAGGAAATCTAATATTAGGTATAGTGGTTAATTACTTTTAATATAAACTTTTGGGCAATTTGCAGCCTTACAATGAGAGCTTTAGCACATCCACCCAAGACTAAGATTCCATAAGACAATATTGATTGGCATAGTGCGAAATAATAATAATAATCAGGACAATTTATAAAGCGCCGTTTAGTGACAACCGTGGTCACCTCAATATGTATATTAATTTAATAATATTTTTATTTTATAAGTTTCGGATCGACCTGAAGATGTATCCTAATTTAAAACGACAATATCAAAAGAGCCGCTTGGATGCAAACTAGTCATTCAAAAACAACCCTATAGAACAAGTCATGCTATTCACATATCTAGGTGTAGAGATGTCCAACAATGACCTGTATAACAACAGCCGTAGCTGTTTGCTTACAAAATACTGTGGAGAAATAAACACATGCTTACCACCAGCAAATTCAAAATATACAAGGCGTGTGTCCGCCCCATTATGACTTAAATATGGGATATAAGTAAATGCCGACTGCAACTGAACAAATAGCCGTCTTGGAGTGGCTGAAATGAAGACGTTGAAGACGTTGAAATGAAGACCGCATCAGAAATGATACGATCAGGGGGTAAGTCTGGTCCAACCGGCGAAATCAAAACCCTCACGATTTCCCATATCATGGATATAATTATTATATGGAGTTCTACATAAAATATCTTCAGATGTCATAGAACTCCATTGTGATAATTTTATCCATGATATGGGTAATCACGAGGGTTTTGATTTCGCCGGTTGGACCAGACTTGCCCCCCAGGTATATATGCGATATCGAGGACAGAAAAAGATGGTGACGTAGCAGAAGACGCTTCTGGAGAGACCATGTCGAATGCACAGACGACAGAAGTATTGTCAAAATTGTTTAAACAGAAATGCCCAACAACAGAAAGTTACCTATGAAGAGATAGAAGGGCAGTTGGACCTCCTCCTCCCAGGATAGACCACCCTCACAAACAGGTCTAATAGCCTAATAAAAGAATAATTGATGATCATCTGACAAAAACTTGTATAAAGGGCTGAGAGAAGAACGAGAAGTCAAGAAGGCCAAGTTGTATAGTGGGCTTATTCACATAAATGTGATATCTTGAAGGATATATTTACTTCTTGAACTTGACTGAAAAATATTTACGGTTTTTAAGTCGGTCATAGTTATGATAGTTGCGGGCAGCTGGTTTTTTTTTTTACTGGTTCAAGTAATGTAGGTCGATGTTGAATAGGTGTCTATTTATGAATTTTTTGACGAATATGTATTAAATATATATACTGTAGTTACTTACCTCTGCTTTACGGCCTCTTCGCGCTTTGTTTTATGGGCACAAACAAATTGTTAATAAATTGTATCTAAGGCACAAAACACTACAGTTTTTACAATTTTCGGACCACGATAACTCTCTTTTGCTCTTTTTGTTGATATATTGTTTTTTCTTATTAATATTATCATAGAATCTTTAATTTTTATCTTTTATCCGTACGTAAGTGTAATGAATTATTGACATTCAGACTATTCAGATTTCAATAAAGATGAACGCTTGCTTATATATTTTTCCTGATTTCATATAATTCTAATTTTACTTCTGGGAATGAACTCGCTTGAGTAGCTACAATTAGTTTCGAATTTTCAACAAGTATCATTCATACCTTGATTTTTGTATTATTAGGTTTCTTTTTTCGAATCCGTTATCATAAAAATAGACCTATTTAAATAATGTAAATATATGTACAATGGATATTGGCTTCATAAAGATACAATCAAGAAAGAAAAATATAATATTTACACACGAACGCAGTGGAAAATTTTGTGTCAGCCACAACCCATTCGTTCAAATTTATTTTCGTATCCTTGTGTTGGATAGTCAATAAACAAAAAACTTTGACAAATAAAATCTACTTTTTTAATTATTTATAAAATATATTTCTGTGTATATTATTTACACTTTGTACTGAAAAAATTATCACACTTAACACATCTTACTATATTTTATAAGTATTTTTTTTACCGGCCTAAACTTCGCATAGAATTTTGTTTTTCTTTGAAAATAAAATGAAACGGTCATAAAATTCAAGCGTCGATTCCACAAGATATATATCACTGTCGGAGTACGATTACAAATATCACAATATATTTTGTTTAAATCGACGGAGTTATTTCACGCGCATGCACATCACTCGCGAGCCATTAAAACAAAATCAGCCTTTTCAAATCACATAATTACATATCTTATAATATTCTGTTGTAATTTTGCGATTGCATTGACCGATTAAATCGAAGCTATGTATTAATGACACTCGAATCATTTAATTATCATTATTGATTGGCGATGTTTTGCCCGGATAAAAATGAGAGATTCCTTAGATTTGTATCTTTGTAATATTCAAATAGAAAATCTCTTCTCTCAATCATCTGTGTATCGCTTATGTAAGTTGAATATATCATTCGATATTCGCGATTGACATTAAATTTAAAGAGGTAATTATTTGATAGTATTTTAAAATTTATCAAGGTTGTATATGAACACATCTCTGTCTGTTAGAAATTATTTTCCTCCTACGTCTCTCAATACCTTCCCCACTAATATGATCAGAATGTTTATTACATAGTTGTTAATAGCGTTTTTTTTACTAACTTCACATGTCTGTCTGTACCGGAATAATGCAATTGATCGTCGAAAATTAATTAATTGTTCAGATCCTTTTTTACTCCTCACTTACCCAAGGCGATATAGTGGGGAGTTATGATTTCGCATTTTTAAGGCTATTTTTTTATTGCAGATTATCAACTAGTATCATGCTGAGATTGTATTCTGAAAGTTTCATCACAATGTATATGTGTATGTGCTATGTGCAGTGTGCTATGTACGGCGTGTTCATTTTTACTTTATCGATTATAGACTTAAGTACTCATTAGATTCTATTCAAATTTTGCAAATTTGTATCTCTAATACTCACTTAGATCCCATTAGATTTTGAAGGATATCTGAATAGTGCTTCTCAATTTTTTTAACTGTCAAATATTTCAAAGTGACCCCAAGCTCAGGAAATTTAAAATTAGAAATTTTTATTTTTAAACTGGTAAAAAGGCACATCACTTTTATAAAATGGCATTGAAGAATTATCAAGTTTTCATAATTAAATATTTGAATAAAAAACAATTTATCAAACTCATTTTATGAAAATGATGAATATTTTCCATAAAAAATTTGAATAATTTATAGAATGACTTGTTAGTGAGGAGTTTAGCGTTGGCCACAATCCACTCGTTTTATATTGTTGTAATATTGTTTTTATATATTTTTTGTTTCTTTATGTTATTGAATCATTCTATATATGCTCACTTTCTCAGCACAAGCATTATAATATATTTTTTGAGAAAGGGAAGGAAAATAAAAACAGCGTAACAATTCAAATAATTGTTATATATCACCAAATATCTTGAACCCGGCTTCCGGATGCGCAGAGCGCAAATTTATGTCTTTTGCTTCGTTGGTTTACAACGCTTATCGGCCACCTTCTCGGCGAAGTGGCTCAAGATATTTTGCGACAACTATATTTTATTTTATGACTGGTTTTCTCCAATAGATTCACTATTGTTATTTTAAACAATGAATATGTCCTTGTAATCATACATCTTCTTACATTCCCCAAACTAAGAACAAATGCTTGCGTTATTTTGTTTCCTTTCAATATTGTGTTATCGTAAACAAGATATATTATTATACAAATCAAATCACATGACAATGTTTTATATGGTGTGACGGAAGCGTCACATGTTGGCGTATTTAAGGCATGTTTCTCTGTGGAAAAATATAATACTACACACAGCGATGTTTCGTTCAAATGAAAAACACACTCGTATTATTATTACGTAGGATAGTGAAAACGACTCGTTATCGTTCAATGAATATTATTTTTCGAGGTGAATATTACTCTTTTTGCTACCTTTATAATATTGTGTAACAACAGACAAGTTAACTATTTGAATTAACTGGTTATTGTTAGATTCGTAAAATTTTATCTTTTCTGAAATAAAATATTTTATATACGTAATTTATATACGAAATAAAATATTTATATATCTGGGAAGCAGAATATCTCAAGACGGACGTTCAACAGCAGACATCAAAAGCAGAATCCACCAAGCAAGAGTCGCCTTCAACAAAAGATCAACAATTTTTGAATCCCCTAACATTTCCATCAAAATTAGGAAAAATTTTATCAAGACTCTTGTCTATGGAATGTATGTATATCTAATACTTAAAAGCATACATTCAAAGGCCAAATATATAATGATGCGAGAAGCAATATCTTAATAACAGCAGTAAGAACATTCTAAATCATAGGAATTATATCGAAGAACTCCGATGTGCCGATATTTTTTATAGCTAGGAATGTACGTCTGGATCAATCAAAAATCAAAAAGAATACGAAAAAAACTTTGCAAAACATTATGAAATAAAAAAAATATAACTTCCTTTGTATGGCGAATGACAATGTAGTAGATAGATAAGCATAGACATAAGAGATACACAGTTTCAGTTCATATGACTTCAAAAATTACTGCAAACACTACTTTTCAACTCATATTCCACATGAGTTGGAATATTACCTATTATCAGGCGGGCTTTAAGGGCTGCGCTGCATCCCTCCCCACCTCGCCCTCCCATCGCAAACTCAGTCTTCCTATTTTCTTTCTTCCTTCTGGATGACCAGTCATAATTTCCTAAGGAATTCGCACATTTGGCATTCTCTGAACTTGTCCAACCTATCTCAATGTCGATAGTCTTATATTTGTTGAGATACTGGGTGATTCATATATTCTGTACAGTTCATCGTTTCGCCTTATACGCCACTATTCCCCATCTTTCACTGGACCGCATATGCGGCGGAGAACTTTCCTCTCAAATATGCCCAAAGCTTCAGTGGATTTTATTGTAAGTGTCTCGCACATCTCGCACCCGTATGTAACCACAATCCTAAGTCTTGTATAGGATTATTTTGGTTTTCCTGTGGACGTTTTGAGACTTAAACACTGGCACCAAGGAGAAGTATATCCTGTTACCTGCTGAGATTCTTTTCTTTATTTCCTCCGCTTCCTCATTGCATTCCATGAGATGAGATCACAAGTATGTGAATTATTTATAAAGCATATAATGTATAAATATTATATTTCTGCAGTTACCCATATAAAATTTAACTAGGCCAAATCAAACACTCCTCCGTGCGCGTTGTTTGCTTAGAAGGGGATACGAAGTTTTCGCTTCAGTTATTAATATACCTATAGATAATTCTTAGGAGAGGATCAGAAGTATTAATATACCTATAGATAATTCTTAGGAGAGGTCAGAAGTATTAATATACCTATAGATAATTCTTAGGAGAGGATCAGAAGTATTAATATACCTATAGATAATTCTTAGGAGAGGTCAGAAGTATTAATATACCTATAGATAATTCTTAGGAAAGGATCAGAAGTATTAATATACCTATAGATAATTCTTGTGAAAGGACCAGGTACGAAGCTTTTGTATTTATTTATTTACAGAAAACTATATTTTTTTTCTAGTGGTGTTATTATTTACCGTGATTGTCTTAATCCAAAATATATTTATCGATGGACTACATTTAGTGAAAGTACACTGGCTCCCCTTAATGTATCCAGTAGGCACTCAATTATTACGTGCAATATGAAACACAATGGACTGCTAAATGTCTGGAAGTATTATCCTTGCATATTATTCTGATTGAAAATTGGAAATATATCGTTGTTTTCCAATCATATTCCAATGTTTATTTAGCAAATGAACATCGATGATGCTGTTTTTTTGCACAAAAAATATACTCGAGGCAATATGCCAGTAGGTTGGTAGGTACCTATCAGCTTTGTGTGTGTGCACTCAGTCAACTATTTTCTGTGTATTTTTAAATTGAATACGAATTTAGTTCATCGTTTTTCCTGTCCATTTCTATTTAATAAGAGAGAGTTATCAACTCAAATACCCAATGCATATTATGTTAGTGTATGTATGTATATTTATTCATTTTATTAAGAAAATGAACAGCTCTGCTAACATTATAAATAAATATATTATTTATATAACATGAAAAAAAAATGTAATTAATAGAAATAAAGTTACAACATTTAGATAGTTTGGCTACCTGGGTAGAATGAATGTAAAAAAAAATATACAAATATTTCAAGAAACGGAGTAAGAGAGCGATGGCGCCCAAGAAAGGGATGGCAGGACCATAACGTGAACGATATTTTGAAAGATAAAAATACTAGAAGCGTATTAGAAGTTAAAAATATTAGAAGCGCAAACAACAGACTATGCATGAGTGTTGACGCGGCGGTGGATGTGTCAAGATCTCCGTTAGGAACATGGCGTGATGGTGTGTACGTATAAATTTCAAAAGTTAAAAAATTTATCAGATTGCAAATTTCATCGAATTAAACATGCTATATACTTAGATGAAAAAAAAAATAGTTGATGTCTAAAAATAGCTAGAGAAACTATATTCACCTATCAAGTTATTAGATGGGTGGTGGCAGGGTGGTTAGCGTGCTGGGATAGTAATCCAGAGGTCGCGAGTTTGAATCCTGCCACGACCGATTTCGTTCACCTATAGTACAAGCATTTATGCTTAGTTTTGGGAATGTAAGAGGATGTATATGTACTTGCTTCAATGACATATTCATTATTTAAAAAAAATACTGTTAATAATTACGATATTCCTTCTTCGTCCTACAATTTTCAACTTCCTTTCCTCATTGCTATCATCAGTCTGATTTTTTGTTGTATTTTCTTTTTCTACTTGAGAACTATACAATTTTACCAAATTTACTTGAAGTTTCACGTGGCTTGTATTGGTTGGAAGATATTGCCTTAAGTTGTAAAGTAGAAGTAGGTATTACAAAATTTGCTATATTTTTTTTTAAATAAACTTCTACAAAGTTACTCACGCCAAGTTTATTATTGCAAATTATGTTAGAGAAGTAATGAGATATTAGAAAAATTGGGACACGTAGAAGGTAGGCTTTGTGGAATATATGAGATAGATTCAATTGTTCACATTGTGTTATTGTGGTGGTTGAGTCTGAAAATAAATTACCGAATAAATCACCTCAAATCGATGTAGTTTGAACTAATGTGTTGGCGACGACGATACTATGGACTAGCAATAATTTATCCAAAGTGGCGTCATAGTTTCGACCAAATCTGGTATAACTGTTCTTTAGTGCATCAATAATAGATGTAGGTAAATGCAAAACAATTCGCGTTGTTTGTAGCTCGTTTATGAAATATAAAAAAAACAACAAAACCGTATTTTTCCTTCTCAGTTAGAAATTAATTATCTATTTCCACTCTTATTTTTTTTTTTATTTATTTATTATCTGCATATAAATAAAGTAGACCTGGTAAGATTGTCGTTCTGGATTTGCGAATGTTTGTGCACGACTATATTCATGTCAGTCTGCCCAAGGCTGCCTGTTCTTACATTCGTTTGAAATCTTTCTATGTGGAAATCGGGAATTTTACAGTAGAGTAAAAAACTTACAATATTACATTTTTATAATATTACATTTGAAACAGTATAAAAACACAAAGCCTCACAAGCTGATATGTTTTTTTTTTATTATTTTCAAAAGAAAGTATGTTTAAATGTTATATAATAAGAATTAAAGAATGCTTTTATGCTTTACTCGCCGAGTCGCCAAAATTCTTCTTTCTTCTTCTTTCTACTTTTTAAAAGGCTTTATTTCACCGTTGCCAGTGTTCTAGACATGATTTATGTGAATTTACCCTGAAGATGACAAAAATACCAACATTCTGATATATGCGTCCCTATCGTAATTAGACCTCAAATGGCACGAAGTAATAAAATCCGACACAGGGAGAGTGAGCAATTCACGTTGAACAAATGGTCTCTTTTGCATTGTGGGTCAGATTTGCTTTCCTCGCGTTGTTCCACCATTCTTTCAGCTGTCAAATATTCGAAAGTTAGCTACTTTTTATTTTTATCGTAATTAATATGTATTGATTTAGTTTATTTTCCAATATTTAATAACTTTATATTTTATTTTCTTTCAGAATCAAATTTTAGCCTATATAGTTACAAAAAAATGTAAGTTGAAATTTCAATTCTCGATGAATTTAGGTAAATTTTAAATCAACATTCACATATGGAAAGAACGTAGGTATTTGTTTAAAGATATTTTCATAAATGAGTTGGTGATTATTGTATTTCGGTGTACAGGTTATGTCATTCTTCTAGGAGTAGGTGAAAGGGTGCAGAAGGAATGGCACATGAAAATAACATGTTGCGAATGGTTGCACTTAGGGCAAAAGAATCTAAAGAAAAGCAAGAAAGGAGATGTGAAGCCAGTAGATTACGAATGACGGCGTATAGGGTATTACAATTTCTGCAGCAAGAAAGAGGAAGTACAGATTTTCAGTCTTCAAGTAATTGGATAGAGGTAGGGAGTCGTGATAATTTAATGACAATAGATCAGATGAATATGCAAGACGTTGAAGAAATAGAAATAACTGCACTTGAATGCGCCATCTTAGCAGCATTAAAAGTATAAAACAGCCTCTAAGTCTTCAAGTCATAAGGCCCCTGAGTCAAATTGAAAACGCTTAACAATATCGCCAAACACTATTTTTTTTGTATGTAAAATAACAGAAGTGACATTGAAACATGAATCATGGAGACAAAAGGAAAATTCTGCTTTTTCCTATAGTTGCAATATAGATATTAACCTATAGTTGCAATTTATTTCTGAGCCAGTATCAACTTTTGGTAGAATGTCTATAATTTGTACATATTGTGGTGATTTGAAATGGAAGGGAGAAAACCCAGGAATGTGTTGTAACAATGGAATAGTACACATACCTGCAATAGATATCCTCCAGAGCCTCTTTATACATTATTGACAGGTAATTCTATAAATGCATGTCATTATAGAATTAAGTATTTTAAAAGTCATGTTAGAAGATATAATAGGACGATGTATGACAGGGTCAGAAATGAGGACATAAGGAAAGAATGTAAGATAAAGAAAGATGTCATTAATAGAATTAAAGTGAACACATTGAGATGGTTTAGCCACATGGGCAGAATGAATGAGGAACGCCTGACAAAGAAAATATACATTGCGGACAGGAATCGAATGAGAGGTCGGGGTCGCCCAAGTAAGGGATGGCATATCCATGGGAACGCTATTTTGAAAGGCGGAGATGTCAGAAGCATGAACAACAAATGAATATGTATAGGACAATGTATGAATGTCGACGAGGCGATGTGTGTCAAGATAGAAATAAGTAGCGTTTGGTTCTCTCTGCCTACCCCGCGAGGGACATGGCGTGATGGTATGTATGTAATGCTTGCTTTCAAATGAAATTTTTAGGAACCACTAAAGAATTATGAGAGACCCCTTCAAAGGGGATAGAGTTAGATGTGTTACAAAGGAGGATCGAATTAGAAATGAATACGTCCGAGGTAGTTTTGGAGTCGCCTCTATTCCGGAGAAACTAAAGGCCAGACACCGATGGTACGGACACATTACCAGACGAAATGAGGATCATATAGTTAAACTCACACAGGATATCGCACTCAGTCCAGAAATAGAGGCCGTACATAGGCCACCTGGTGGACAAATATTAAGGAGTTGAGGGAGGAGCAACTAACCAGAGAAATGACGCAAGATGGAAAGGTCTCCGAAGGGCAAGAAAGGAAAGGTCATACCAGAAGGGCCGCTCCAGATGAACTGGGAAGAGGCAAGGAAGAAGAAATCTATATTTTCAAAACATTTCTGTATGTTTCATTTAATTAACAAATTATTTTACTTTCAAATTTATGAAGACAAATTTAAGAAAATAAAATTAAATAATTGCCAACAATCAATTACTTTATTCACATAAAAATATCATCATCATTATTCTTAGCGTCACAACTCTTGATGGGTCCTATCTGTGTCCAAGAATCTACTCCATACTGTTCTATCGTTGGCTGCCACCTTCGAGTTCTGCTGCCCCATGGCTCATGACTATGCTGATGTCCTGGTAAAGATCATAAAGCTCGGTGATATATATCTTTTACGCCATGTTTGACAGTCGTTAATAGGTACATAGGTATATTCTGCATAAGATTTTTCTTTCAAAGGCATCCACTCTGTTTTCATCGTGTTTTGTTAATATCCAGGTAGGTATCCGATAAAAATATATTACTATCAAATTCAACAAAACTTATTAACGTGGTAAGTTTTCTCCATATCTCTAACAATGTATATCTTTGTCAAAAACTTAATTGAAAAAACTTGAATCAAACTATAAAAACTATATAACCATATTGAATTGAACACATTTTCCTATTCTGACATATACGCATTGTCGTCTCGATACTCGACATACATACATCACCTAATAATAATAATAATTAAAGACTTTTATAGTATTAAAAATATAAAATATATAAAGGGAAAGAACACGGGAATCTTTTCGGTGACGGATCTTTAACCAGTTCAGTCGTTGCCTGCTCTCGGACATGTGGTCGAACTTCCTGAGTCCAAACACGTATCAAATGCAGACATTTTGTAACCGTTCGAGTTTGTTAAGTTGATCTTCAGTTGAATCTCAGCGTAGGCAACGTCAGCGTAGTCAAGTAATGGTAGCATGTGTTGTTGAGTTACGCGACATCCTACGTAGGCGATTCGAAGCGATCCGAACGGATACATGCGAATTCAAAGCGATGCGGTGCGACGCTGCGGCTCTGTCCTACGGGCACGCGAATCGTGCTTCTGACATTATACTTTACAAAAAAAAACTATGGCACCGCTTCCAATTCGCGCGAAAATATCAAACCAATTGATCGCGTTCGCTTCGCATCGTGCCATGTCACACCGTACCCTACTCGTGGTCGGTAACGCAGGACACTTCAATAGTTACCGACTGTTTGTTATTTTCGCGCCGCTTCGCGTTCGCCTTGAATCGCCTACGTAGGACGTCGCGTTAGAATGATTTTAGTCTTAAATGGTAAATAATTTTTAAGTCGGCCTCATACGTTCTCATTTGTTATTCAACAAACATACGACAAAGTTTAAGTATTAAATTTAGACTAAAATTATTATATTTATTTGTTTATAAATTTTTGGAAGACTAACAGCATATATATTACATCTAATATAATAATTTAACAGCCAATTATAAGTCTCCGCTGATTGGCTATACTGTCAGTTGCAAGTTGAAAAATATAACATAATAATATAATATGTTTCTGTAACAGATAAAGTTTCATCGTGAAACGAAGGTAAACATAAACAAGAAAAATAAATTATCACCGAAGAGAACATACATGATTTTATATTTTAGTGGTTACAGTTGGCAAAATAAATTATAGTATTAAAAAAATTGCACTTAGAATACATCTCGCTACTGTAATGCTTATCTGAAATACATCAAATTCTGGTGAATTAAATATAAAATGTCCATAACCAAACTATAGTACCGCTTTAATGTCTGCAGTTAAAATAAGAGTCTGCGAATGCTTGCTAAATTAACTGAAAAGGCGAATATCCTTATTTTAGCATAAAAAATTATACAATCTAAATACACATAACACACAATAGATGATCGAGTAAACATTTAAGTAATATCGTTTAGATTTAGACTACATGTTGAGTTTGCAAACATAATTTATCGGTCATTTGTCAAATGTCAAGTCAAATGTCAACCACGGTGTTGCCAGGATTTAAAGTACTAATTATTATTGGAGAGTTGCACGAAAAAATATTAATATTTATTACATGCTTATTTACAAGGAGTTTAAAATATCAATCTTTCTTAAATTAAACAATTTATTATTTTGTAAATTAATATTTTATAAGAATAACGTTTTTGTGCGGAGGCGACAAACACAGCAGCGAAAAATAAAGCTTGCTCCGTGTCATGGTTTGTGAAACGCAAATTAAGAAACTAAAAGAGAAGCTTCGTTTGACTTCTACAATAGGGTTTGCAACCTTTTTAACCACTTCGTATTGCCTGTATAATTAAAAATGGTCCCTCAGTGTCTCCCGTCCCTTCGGAGCCTCCCGTCTTTCAATGCCTCCTGTCTCTAAGTGCCACCCGTCTCTTCAGTGTCTCCCGTCTCTTCAGGTCCTTTTGTACCTCCCGTTCCATCAATGCCTCATACCCCTCTTCATTTCCTCCCTTCAGACATTTTAGTAACTTCAGACCCCTCAGTACCTTCAGATCGTTCAGTACCTTCAGACCGTTCAGTACCTTCAGACCCCTCAGTACTATCGACCGCCGGAGGCGGTCATTTACCGCGCAGCG
The DNA here is from genome assembly GCA_963576475.1 of Molanna angustata. Classification (NCBI taxonomy): domain Eukaryota; kingdom Metazoa; phylum Arthropoda; class Insecta; order Trichoptera; family Molannidae; genus Molanna; species Molanna angustata. Next base: position 41,714,563 of record OY754966.1, read on the forward strand.
GTAAAAGCCGGCTGCAAGCCCTAGCTTAGAAGCTGAGCGAAGCGAAGCTTCTCAGCTAGTTTACAATAAAATGAGGAATATACAAATACAATTACAAATACAATTACAAATACAATTACATTCTAGAGCTACAAATTAAGTGCGTGTGTACATAATATGTGTGTGTGTGTGTGTGTGTATTATTTATTGATAAATCTTGTAATTGATAGGATACAATGAACACCTCACTAGGAAGTACTTTGGAACTAGTGTAAGACTATCAATACGAAAACAATAACAAACTTAAAGGTAACTACACATTGTAAGAGGAAATATAAATCAATTGAAAAAGAACCAATCAGAAAAGAGAATTTCGGAGGTAAGTAATTGTCAATATAAATAAAAAATAGCAAAACCAAAATTATATATAATAAAGAATATCACTCTCTATGACACAAGAAACAGAGAAGATAGGTGTTAGATTAGACAAACGAAATAGTCTTAACGCAGAATTATCTAATTAAATATAGATCTTTTTATATAAATAAATACATATTAGTACGGCAGATACATACATAACCGGAAAATTGTGTTATGTAGAAAGTTTCGCTACATTAGGGAGGGGTAGTGCTTCATTTTTCTTGTGTTTTTATTTTATTTAAAGAATTATTTGTTAATATTATTATATAAAACAGAATTGATGAATAAATCTATTCGTCACATTCTAGTCAAAGCAGAATTTTCTCCAATTTTTGGGTGAGATATATAATTTATCCAATATTATGAATATTCCATTTTTAGTTTGAGATATTTTATGTACTATTGGGCTACATTAAATAAATCTAAATTGTTAGCTAAATCTTTATATTTTTAATACAGACCTTCAACATATTTAATGTATCATTTTATCCAAGGTAACTAGTTATTCAGAGAAATGTTCTTTCACATTTCGTTCAATTATAGCACAAGCATTACTGCTTAGTTTAGGGAATGTATGAGTATGCGTATAATAATAAACACTTCCTTGCACCTTGCGCAAGTGGCGAGTTTATTGCCAAATGGCAATTTCTTCCAATTTACCAGTGTTTCTACCACAGAGAAACAATATTTGCTAGAGAAATCAATTTAAATAAATTTCTCCTCAGCTGGGAATCGAACCCAGGACGCCCGCACAGAAGCCATACGGCTTACCAACAGTGTCGCGGCGGACGGCGTGTGTACGTGTTACAAGGACAAATTCATTATTTTTGAACAAAATCTTAACATTATTTATTTATTTACAAGATTGACGCATTATTGAGTATTTGAAAAAATAGTTTACCATAAAAAACAAACATGTTTACTAAAATATTGTCAAAAAATAATAAAATAAAACAAACTATATAAAAATATAACACATACATAAAAATAGATAAAAAAATATCTATAATCGATACTCAGAACAAAAATTTAAATCAATTAATAAAAAAATACTAATAACAAAATTTAAAAACAATGAATAAAAAAAAATTCAAACAGCAAAAAACAAACAAGGTTAAGTATTGTAATAAAATCAATACACAAAAGATCATACACCGATTAATAATTATGTGATGCAATTAACAAGGCAATACTAAAATAATTACATATTTTTAAAAAGGGTTCTGCACAAAGGGTTTGTATGTATCTAATTTGTAATTTTTTGTAGTTGTCCTATTTGTAGTTTGTCCGATTGGTGAATTTTTTGTAGTTTGTCCGATTTATGTATGGATTTTTCACTGGTCCACCAACTAAGCAATGTATTGTTGTTTTTTTATAAATTATATTGACTGTATAACTCTCTATGAAGAATAAATAAATAAATAAAAAAAACTCCCTCTTACAAAAGCCAACACCAACAAGATAAAAGTATACTTGAGGAATACTCGTTACTTATAAGTTGCATGCGAATGTTTATCACTACAATTATTTTTTATCATAGTCAGAAATTGACGAATCATTATTGTTACCTAATTATGTCTAATATTTGTACGTTTTTTTCTGTATTTGTTCCGCTAGGTCTGTCACGGACGTATCTGATAATATATATTTATTATGTATTGCCAACGTGAGCACAGTAAAAAACATACGTCAAAGTAAATAATATTATTATTTCATAAAGATATATTAAATAAATAAATAAATAAAATAAAACATTGCTGATATGTATAACAAGACTAGTCATGCCACTTATTGTGTTCTTCGCAAAATCATCTCAGTATTGAAATTACTAGTTAGTTCAGGGAGGCAAGCCTGGCTAACCTGAGGAATCAAAACCATCCATGTTTACCCATATCATGGACATAATTTTTTATTTTTAAATTTACTGTTTTGGTTTATTTTGAGTCCATATGTATATCTTTTTTTATGTTTGCTTACATCTATTGTTTTTTATATTTATTGTCTTACTGTTTAGGTTTAAGTTTTTTTTTTTGCTAAGTGTATACCTCATTGTATTTTTTTTCTAATTCTATATATTTTTATCATCAATATGTGTTTTTATCTATGTATGTATGTAAAAGACATTTTATGCCGTTTATAAATAAATAAATAATTATCTTATGGAGCTTAACAATACCTTACAATATATGATAATTATATCCATGATATGGGTATACATGGCTGGTTTTGATTCCGCCTGTTTACCAGACTTGCCGCTCAGGATTGAAAGACATAAATACGGTCGTATTACGGGAGTTATTTAAGAATAATGTAAGATAAAGTTTAAGTCCCGTGAGCAGTATTCTCGCAATGCGGGAACTTACATTTTTCTAGAATAATTTTTGTAATACGACCCATAGTCATTCACTTAATCTCTCGGTGAATAAATTTGACTAATTTTAATAACATGAAAATGTTGTTTTGTCTGTACGCATAATTCTTCTTCTTATACCTTTTTTGGCAAATAACACCGATCGGGGTGAATAGCCATAAATTAAAAAAAATATTCTTCTTCGTCTTGTTATATTAGACCTGTTGGTCTGAAATACAAAAACTATGCCTCCTGAATGACTAGTTCAACTATCCTTCCATCTGTTGGGTGGTCTTCCGGGTCGACGGCGACCAGAAGGTATTTCATTTGCTGCTATATACGCAAGTCTATCAGTGTCCATCCTGGCTTCTTGGTCCTTATAATGTCTTCTTCTGGATCTACTCCATCGAGAAATGTCCTCTATTTTAAATGATTTTCATACTTCAACATCGCGGACACGATCTCTGAGAGTTTTTCCAGTGATTGACATTAGAACATTTATTTCCTCATAATTATATTTTATTTTCATTTTGCAAATATAAAGCAGTTATTAGTTTCTATATATAATTCAAACGTTTATTCATGTCATCAAAGCATATACCAAAAATCTGGATTAACCAGCGACAGGTGAGCAATATCTTATAAAGGAAGCACATGCGTGTATCTTTACTCAACAGTCTCACAAAAAATGTATTACATTCAGAATCTTTTTGCTGGACTACATATGTATGCTAGATGTTATTTTGGCTGTTGTATTTTCGATTATAATAAAGTGTATTGGTAGCATTATTCTATGTCGGATAAGTTTTACAAATTTTGGTTCTGTATTGTGTAAGTTCAAGAAAAATAGTTTTGAACGCGCTCAGCGAATCACAGAATCTAAATAAAACAGATATCAATACCATTATATTATGATGGTCCATATTGAAATGACTAGAATTCTTATTATATCAAAATACACGAGTAGGTACATAACGAATCTGCCACCTGGACAACGTCTCATTTAGCTCAAGAAAAGAAACAAGAAAAGATAACTCAATGTATGGAAGTGACAGTTGTCACGTGACTGGCAACTGTCACTTCCATACATTGAGTTATCTTTTCTTGTTCCTTTTCTCGAGCTAAATGACACGTTGTCTAGGGGGGCAGGCTGCCAATTTTTATATAAGAAAATATTGCCTTAATTGCCTCGCAGACTCAATACTACGCTAACCAGGTAAATAGCTCGCTTCAGTTTTTTGCTGATTCGATCTACCTAATGGATTGTTATATGTATGTATGTATATATTTATAATATTATGATTGCTCTCGTAATAATCGTAATTTTGATTTTTGACGTTGCTACATTGTGTCCTATGTGACATTGGCCATATCGCGATGTAACTTAGAGCGGAATGAACTTGTCGTCCATTGTTGAACGCTAGTTAACAATGATGTGTCGTGTATCGTAATGTTTAATATTTTATTGTGTTTGAATCAGCAAGGACCTTAGAAATATCATCTTCATTGTAAGCAACTATGGTTTTTGTATATTTTTTCTTAAAACTAACTGTACAGACAAGACGAAGGACCTCAGACTGAATGACATAATGTACTCCAATATTGACTGTATTAACTTCAACATACCAAACAGACGAACAAGACACACCTCAACGTTCTTTTTTGACAAAAAAAAAACCACTAAATTTCCAATGCCTTACTACATATAATAATTTGGAAACGATCAGGTCCGTGGACATATTTTGTATGTCCAGGACCCTTTTCAGGAGCCACATTAGACAGAAGTTTTATTACCAGCAGTGAGTAAATGTAACATGAAACCAAAGGTGGGCTGACAAGTTACAATTACTTATGTTATTCTTATTTATTATACTGTTCAATTTTTATTTTTGAACGATGCCTATTTTATTAAATTTAAAATAAAAATAATATTAACTAAAATTTACCTACAGTAAAATACGATAATTCACTACTCTAAATTTAACTTTTTTTTATTTATTTACCTGCTCCCTAGAAACAAAGTTTCGCTGAGGGGAGCAATTCTCAGTCAAACTAAAAAAAAAAACAATGAAAACTTAATTAATATATTGGTTCGTTTATTATTTTAGTTTACTGAATGTGTGATAGCAAAACCGAGTACCGAGCAAATACCGACTAATAGTGCCCTTAAGCCGCACAGACACTTAAATGTGATTAGTTACATTGCTCAGCCAACACTGACATTATCGTCTTGAAACTAAAAGCAGAGATAAATTGTTGTATTGTCTTCAGCTTAACAGTTCCATAATGTCTCGTTCGATGGTGACTCGTAACATGCGGCGAGGATCCAGCCCGCACCACTCACTGTGCGTGGAAATCGAAGAACTGAAAGTACGCTCAATGCGCGTTGAAGGTTCGCTGTCGAGAAACGTGTTACGCCATGACTGACGGGCCTCCATGTTTGTGGTTAGACTCTTAGGCTGTGTTTCTGGAACAAAGATTAAAGTAAAAGTATAGTTAAAATACTTTTATTTTTGTTTGATTGAAATCTAATGCCGTCAAACGACACAATTTTGAACAATTTTATGAAATCAAAGTTATTTTAACTATACTATTACGGATCTTTCGTTAAAACAACCCAGCCTTAGGTAGTGATATGAAATATGCTTGATGGTAGTTTCTTGTTTTGTCCGACGAGCAGCCGCTCCGGAGACAACGAGCAGCCGCTTAAACTTTCTCTATGGAGAGGGATGGGAGACTGCGAATCCACTTATGTTCCAGATAGTCTTGCATTTGATCATCACTAATCGAGCCTTGGCCTTCTTTTACCTCTTTCCCCAGCTGTCGCACTGTGCCGCATATCTCCTTATGTCATTCTCCCAACTCAATCTGTGATTTTTATCCTACTTCCTGATTGCCCTTCAGTTTCTTGGGTAGACGCATGTTTGCGTCCTTTGTACATGTACATGACCATGACATCTCATCTTGAATAGTATCGGGCAATCTTCAGTTATCAATACTCTAACGAATTTATGGTATTTTTTCTAATAATTACTTATTTCGTTTGTTTCAGGTGATATAACACAAAAAGGATATGAAAAGAAACGAACGAGACTTCTCAGTCCATATTTTCCCAAACAACAGAATACAGGTATAATTTTGTCTAAAATTTAGTTATAAACTCGTACAGTAATAATCTCGAGTATCATTAATAATTTGTCAAATCAACACACACAATTAACCTCATCATCTCAAATTAAGTTAATAATGTCTGGCTCAGAGATGTAGCTTTTGTATATTTATGGATATTAAGATTAAATTATTTAAATATGACATTAAAATATTATGATTTTGTGGTTTAAGTGAGTATGTTGATAAAATACAATTAGTCAATTTCACCAAGGCCACCTTGATTATACATAACTTACATAGGAATTACCTAAATAAGTCTTAAGTATAATAATTTAACAGTTGGACGCATCGGTGATATTGGGTAATTGTACCGTATAGATTCATTTCATGACCAATCAAAAAATATACTTACATAAAAACAACAGTAGATAAGTAAAATATATATTCTTAACCTCTAAAATGTATATTTATTTTATATTAAATTAATAAATATGTATATACCAATACCATATTCAATTGAGCAGCTTCGCGATTCAATGCGTTTAGATGATGATTTTTTACTCAGATATTAGTCATTATTTTTAGTAATAAAGCTTGCTCTTCGAGTCAGTATTGAAAAAGTCATTTTGTGTAATATATAATTCAAGTTTTGTGTAATATTTTTAGTTTGGTCATGAAATACTAAAATAAATTAAGTATTATTTAAGGGTACCCGCTGATTTCCCTTTTCGCGTAGGTATCAGAAAAACGATGATCAACCTTTCTCAAAGCATTGTCAACTCGGAAAGGTTTTTTTATTATTCATTTATACTAAAACGTCTATCAAAATGTTTACATAGTATTTAGGTATAAACCTTTATTTGTTGACATAGATGCTTTTGCTGTCAATGAAAATGATAATTTGTGGATTAATTCGAACTTGTTCTCTATGTATTTGAACCCAGGACGCTGGCACACAAATCAAGAGACTTACGACTGTGCCACGACTATTAACCCATATTTTATATTCATTTTATTTATACCAGTCACCCTTACATTTCCGTCTAGTAAATTTGTTTTTTATAATATTTTTAATTTATCATACGTCTTTTAGTATTTTCGACACTGGCGGTGACTATGTATTTTTTTAAAATAGAAACACTGTATTATTATTACTATACATATTTAATAACTGGTCGTCTGTTTCTCCAGGCAAAGTGATTTATTTTGTATTTATCATAATATTACATTGTATACATTGAGATGTTTTTTTCCTGAGAACTTTGATTCTAACTAATATTACGAATAGTTTATTGTGTCAACATAATGTGATAAATTCGATGTTTCTTCAATAGGCGGCATCTGATATTGCACGATTATTTCCGGACTTAAATAAACGAGTATATATTGTATTCATTCCGGAACATTATTTTGAAAAAGGTTGATCTACATATATTATATAATAACAACAATCAACCTTGATGGATGATTGTATTTTTCCGGATGGATATTATCTAGAATATATATCATCAAATTGTTGTATATTATTTGTTATTTAATTATGTTACGATTGTTCATCTATGTATAAAATATCTGTGTTATTTTGGAGTTTTTCAAGCGTTTCTAATGCGGAAAACAAACACGAAGAGAAATCTGTATTGTTTCCGTATTTCTACCTGGATTATTATCATTTCAGAGGTGGAATTTTTAAAATATTGAAATCTACACATATCGCCTTCCAGAATGAAATCAATATTCGTTAAGTATTATTACATATCCAGTTATTCAAAAATTGTAAATATATTTTTAATTTTTCCAGTTAAGTGAAGATGATACTCCTTTTACTATGCACCCTACAGTTTTGCTATTAAATTTTTGTTTTCGCAACTATCTTGTAACATACTTAAGTAACATAACTCATCCTGTTAGTAGTATTGTTATTTTTCATAAGTCACTTAATAATAATAAAGAGTACATTTTATATTTTTTATTACATGCTTAACGTGTCCGGATATACATATTAGTCATTTCCACTCCAATACGTTGCAACAGCAATTGCCACAGCCTAGTCTTCCTCGTTACATCCCTGTGCCAAAATAATTATTTATTAAAAGTAGATAATTGGTTCAGTTATGAGTGAGATGTTGCCGTCAAATTTTTTTGACAGATTAATGCATATACAAGGAATTGAAACTGTTGTGCTTGGAACACTAATCAACACTTTTATCATTATTGGATAGGAGTGGGACCTTTCGCCCCTGCACTGCGACCATGTTTGATCTATTATGCACCTCCCTTTAAGGTTGTCATTTCAATAGCAGGTCGGTTTCTTGAATAAAGTCCCATATTTTGCCAATTGAGATACCTCCCACGTCCTTGGGTCTAGGCTCTCAGGTGTCTAGATTCCATTAGAGCTGGACACTCGCAGATCACATGTGAAGCTGTTTCTTCCTCTTGTCGACACCTCCTGCAATTCGGTTCATCAACGATCGCCATTATGTAATGGTTTTTTTCAGATGACAGTGGGCAGTGAATAAACCAGTCATTGTTCTCTACTGTTCTCTGCTGAGATTTAGCAGCTTCCTTTTTTTAGAGGTCTACAACTGGCTTTCCAGAATTCTTTGTGTTGAACTGTTTTCCAGTCTTTAATCAACACTAACTAGATATATATTTTACCGATTTGAAGTTGATCAACAAATTTCAAACTTCAAGTAGTTCATAGCCAAACACATAAATGCAACCTCTATCTCCTTCCTTTCTTTGTTCCTGTGATTTTAAATTTAATAACGTTAAGTGTTTGTCTTTCTGTTTGTTTTACTATACTATTTTTGGCGTCACGTAGCTTTGGTTGGTCGGAAGAAATTACCCTACGGCAATAATATTGTACATGAATTAAATAAATAAAACAAATTGATGCGATAATTTTCATGATATCTTTTTAGAAATTGTAAAAAAATCTAGTGATCACAAAGAAGAGTATGTAATAGAACGATATATGATAGAATAAAAAATTAGGACAAGATGAAGAAGAGTATTATAAATAAAATGAAAGTGAATTCCTTGAGGTGGTTTGGACATATTGAAAGAATGAATGATGAACGACTGACTAAAAAAATATACATGGGTGTAAGAGATGGAGTGAATAGTAGGGGCCGCCCCAGAAAGGGATGGCATGACCATGTGAATGATATTTTCAAAGAAGGAAATATAAGAAGCTTGAATAATCGACGAGCATGTATGAGACGATGCATGGATGTAAAGGAAGCTAGGAATGTATGCAAAAATAGAGGAGTATGGCGCTCGGTTCTCTCTGCTTACCACGTAGATAGGGATATGGCGTGATGGTATGTATGTATGTATGTAAAAAAATCTACTTATAAATTGTGAAATCACAAAGTAGTAGTAGAGAGAAAATAACTAGGTAGTGGGTTTGTTTATGTGTTGATTGTGAGAACATACCCCTCCCCTATCTTTGCTGGCTCATATACCTACCTACCTACTATACATATGTATATCATATCTCCCTCGAGAGATAGGGTTGCTAGCAAATAAAATAAAACATTAAGTGTTCCGTGTGATCTAAGATATCTGGCAACAGTAAAGTATATTTTTGATTAGATTGTTTTACGAACGTACAACGGACAAATTATCTTTAACACGGAACATACATACTTGGTCAACCCAAAAACAGGTTGTATGTAATAATAATAATAATAATAATAATAAAATACTTTTATTGTTTTACACAACGTGGCGGACTTATTGCCCGCAGGCAATCTCTACCAGTCAACCACCACAGTATGTAGATACCAACTATGTGTTAATAATTTATTTCTAACAAGATATTAACTAGATATTTGATTTTTTATGACATTTTTTTTATATCTCAATAGAGAAGAAGTTGTTATATTAAGGGAGTGACCCAGTGGTCGCGAGTTCGAATCCTGCCTCGACCGATTTCATTCACCTATAACACAAGCATATATGCTTAATTTAGGAAACGTAGGAAGATGTATATGTACTTGTTTAACAAGGACAAATTAATTTTTTCTTTAAAAAAATTCATCTTGCACCCAAGTTCAGGGGGGCAAGTCTGGTCAAACCGGCGAAATCAAAACTCTCTTGATTACCCATATCATGGATATAATTATCATATTATGGTGTTCTATGACATCTAAAGGTATTATAGAATTCCATATAATAATTATATCCATGATATGGGTAATCACGAGGGTTTTGATTTCGCCGGTTGGACCAGACTTGCCACCCTGATTGAAAAGAATGGAAAATTGTGCATTCACCTGATAGGTTAGCCATTGTTTATATAGCATTAAGATGGTAAGAGATTTAATATATTTTATAAATTGTACTCTTTATTTTACTGTGACTTCATAATATTTCCTTGTATTCTATTAAATATTTTACAAAAGTATGATAAGTTTGCATAGGAGCATTTCGCACCACTCGGATGAATCCTGTTTTTTTTCTGGATTTTGTAATAATATGGCTTATCGGTTCATCTGCGTTGCCATGGAAACAATTTTCACGCTAGGATAATATCAGATATGGTCTGAAGCTGTAAGAGGTAACCTCTCCTATCGCTTCTGGATCGTTCAATATTCTACACTGTATTATACATACTTTGACATGTTGATATGTGTTCAGGGGGTCTTGTTGATTATTCAATATTCTTTACTAATATCAATGCCTTGCTTCAACATCGCCACAGCTGTTGTTTATATTGAAACCCTCAACTATCAACGGAATGACTCCCCTTTTAATACAATTTAAAAACACTTTAATTCTACTAACAAACAGAATCGACAAATAAACACGCGCAAACGATTTCAAACCATATGATTTTATGTACTTAATTTTGAACTTTTTATGCTTACAAAGTATTAACTTGTTTATACTTAAATAGTATTATAAAGTATTAACAAACATAATCGACGAATAAATACGCGCAAACGATTTCAAATCATACGTTTTTCTGAAATTAATTTTGAACTTTTTATACTTATTATAGATATTTTTACAATCAATCACACATTTTCAAGATTATCTAAAAGAAAAAGCGTTAGTTCTTCGAAATCGTTCGTTTAACTCAAAACTGTGGTTTAACACAATATATTGTTTGATCGTATTGTTCAATTTTAAAATTTGCACCGTTTTTTTATGATATATGTACAATGAAATGAAACGAAACGAAACGAAATGAAATGAAATGAAACGAAATGAAATGAAATGAAAAAATGAAATGAAATGAAACGAGACAATTAAACTTAAAATCTTTGTCTCAGATGGTTAGGTATCTGAATACTGATCCAAAGGTCCCGGGTTCGATTCCCTGTGGGGACAGTTTTTAATTGTGCTTTCGTCTGGATCTGTGAGACGATTAATATCATAAGTCTCCAAAATGCGACGACTTGTTATTGGGTGCGTGTTGAATTAATATTTGACATAGTACCTGTTAGTTGCCCGAGAAGTAATGTAAAAAAATCTAATAAATTAAAAAAATATATAATATATAATTATTCGTAAGTAGGGATAAAAAAACGATCAAACGATCAGCCATGTTTTTTTTAATTATCAAGTCTTTCGATAAATTGCGGTGTAATTGATAAATATACACTCGTAACATTTATTTTTGTTATATAAATACTATTTACTTTGTCTATCGTTTGATTAAATATCCAAATGAGAAAACAGCATTGCTATGGCTTTAACGAGTGATCTTTCGTTCCAAAAAGGCTTCTATAAATTAACGCAACTTTGTGGTTTTTTATTCTTTTATGTAGCGTTTGAATTCAAAGTGTTTTTAATTTGTATCAACCGTGGAGTTATTCAATTAATTTCAAATAACGCAATTCTCATTGGACGTTTACATTATATAAATAATTAATTGTTTTGTTAAACGACATGCAATGGCAAATACATTTTATCTTATTATTTTGTCGATGCGTCCGTAGATTATACTGGCTTGTAGTTATTTGATTTGGAATTCCGCCCGACTTGACACCGTAAACAAATCGAAGAGGATGCAACTGGTGAATACGAAACCGTTTCCTTCGTAGCTTTCATAACATTTTGCAAATATAAGATGCAAATATTGTCAGTTATTGTAACTCTTATTAGAAATTATATAAACGTGTCGATTTGAAAAACCTTTATCTGTGGTACGACAAAAGCATTAAACCCTCTGTCAGCCGTCCCTTGCGCCACTCTCCACGTCCTCCAACCGTCAGGTTGTACTCCTATTTCTTCTCCATTCAGGATAGATGTCCTAGACCCGAATACACAGCCCTAGGTAACTAATTACTAATTCCTAACCTCACCGAAGTATTTAGTATTCTTAAGTAAGCAATTGCGCTGCAGAGACATCACTAACTAAATACTACGCCAAACTTATAAGGGCAATGGCGTCTTATTTCGCATTATTGCATATGAAGAAAAGAGATGGATAGTTTTCTATGGGTTTAGACTGACGTTTAAAATGTTTTTTTGTCATAACAACACAAACACATGTTACCAAGATCATACTGACATCTCGATGTCGCTTTTTTTCTGAAATTCCAGCGAATTTTCGGCATTTCGTATAGATCGCTGAATACTCTGTTTGATTTGACAAAATTACCAAATACATATTTGACGACGTCGCTAAAATCATCATCCACGAAAAACATCTCGTATTTTAGTATTATACCACTCGTAAGGTTCCTCACTATCAACCTTACTTTCTGACAGTGTTAATTTACGCCGATGCGCATGCACTAAGTATTTAGATATGTCTCTGCAATGTGATTATCATACAAAAACTTCGTAGCATCCTCCAGTTAGGAAGCCACGTGATCTCCTTACTTAAGTGAGAAACTTAGGTGAGGTTAGTATTTATAATTGAGTATTTAGGTCGGACTCTGCTTTCGGGACCTAGACTTTTTGACAAGGATGTCAAAACTAATGAAGATTTTAATGAACTTACTGGACCCCATTAGACTCATTATTCATTCTCTCCAAATTGCCTATTATCCAGAACAAGATCACGATCTTATCACGATAATATCGGGGGCTTAGGGTAATAAGGGCGAAACTATAAAAACAGATTTTGTAGTTTCGCTTTTCAAGCCCTCGATATATAGTCAAACATCTAATATGTAAGTACACCGTACTTACATACAAAATACGGGGCATATCGGGCTGGAAGTGTGCTGATTATCCCACATCGTAGAATTATCCCGTGATGGTATTATTGCATTTCAAACTGATTCTATTTCGATTGTTCCATTAAGTTGTTTTTCAGAAATGAAGGAAAACAGTTTTAATTGAAACCGTTGCATTGTTTTGGTCTTCGGCGAACCAAGTGGCGATTCAATATTAAACTATGTCGATATATATTCTTACAGAAAAGCCAATGTTTACGGCCATCGATTTCATAATGCCATGCGTGCATCGTCCATGATAATTTATTCAATGCCCAATGCACACATAATTATTGCTATTATTAATATATCGGTTTCAAATTCACGCTTCTGGGAAGTTCAATGCTACCTGCATCCATTAATTGAAGCGCAGCTAATGCTTTTGTACAAGCGGGCCTCAAGATTATAATATCAATAATGCGTATTATGTTCACCGCAAAATCCATAATTAATTCATTTACCATGTTGTATTGAACACTAATCATTTGTTTCTTTCAGGTTGTGTTTTATTTTTTTTATCTGTTTTTATATGTGCCTTCCTAATGGACCATCAATTTTATACATTTTTTGTTTGATATTGTGAAAATTGTTTACGCTTTCAATAGTTCATAAGTGTTAAATGATATAAATGTATTCTTTTGTTTTGGGCTTATTATAATAATACATTTTCAACTACTAGGTATGTGTCTGCTGGTTCATCCTAGTTCTGACGTACAATTTAATCTGTATGAGCATTTCTTCGTCAATTTTAGCTTTTTTTTATTGTTATTTTTATTTCTTTACGAGTTTTTTTTTGTTCTTTTAATTACAGTCTAAACAGTCGAAATCTTTTATGTCAGTCGTGTTCACAAATTATATGTGACGTGAATTGAAATAATGCGTTACTTACTTGAAGTAAGAACGTTCCTATTTCAGCGTTATAGAATATCAACTTGGACTAAGTGGAATAATAACGCACCTATTTTAGCCGGAACGAATATGCATACTGATTGATAAGGCAGTGCTGTGCTGCATTATTATTGTTCATTTTGCTTTGGTTGAATGTTTTGATATACAGACATCCCTAGTGAGGTCGATAATCGTACATTTTTATGTACTGTTTTTAAATTAAACAAATAATAGAACATAACAGAGTTTTATGTTATTTTATTTATGCAGACTCGCAATAAATGAATCAAATAATATCCCCCACACATCCCCAGTCTCCGAAAATCTCACAACGAAACAAACAACAATGGACAAGATTATTTTATTAATACAAAAAATATTTGGATACCATAGCTTCCGTGAAATGAATGAACATTTCGAAAGCGCGAACAGCACCAGATGCAATTTGTACTGCATACTTTACTGTGAACCATCTCACAGTACGCCGCAGTGTCGAGTCTGAGTAATGAGAACGACCGACAGAGCGCCCAGGGCGAATTTTAAAATCACCCCTCCGCACTCAACATAAAAACATCATACGTTTAAAGCCGTATCACACAGCCATTATTTCAAGTGCGAACGCAGAGACATCTGCATACTTTATTTTTAATACAAGGAATATTCTTCCGGCCTCACAACCTATGATTTTAGTCGTTTATTTAACCGTTTGAATCGTGTGCTCGATAGCGAACAATTATTAAAATATGAAAAGCGTTTTTTTTAGTATTTGTATTTTCTATCCACTGGCTTTATAGGTCCATATAATTCCAAATTACTCAATAAAACAACGTTTTCATTTCAACTTTTTTCATTCTCAATATTTAGTTTGACCAATAGCAAATCTGAAATTACAGTTTTGTATTGAATTGGACACAACATTGTCTATATATGGATTTTTTTTAAATAGAATAATGAAAAAAAAAAGTATACCTAATTCGTCGTTCATTTAAACTCGTCTTATATATCTTTGTGAATTTGTATCATTTTCACTAAACCTTTATAGAGGGATTTGGAACTACACGATTCGATTTTCATTGTAGTATTGACAACTTTTTATTAAAAATGGCTATCGCACTTTATATATACGAATGGATCCCCAGATTATTAATCAATTTTAAATTGTTAAACAAAAACAGCCGCGAGTATAATATTATATGGTTAAGGTTCATTGACTTTCTTGGACTTGTGATTGATTACATAACTGGTCCTGGATGTATTTCCTAAAGGAGGAGGAGAACGTTCACCCGTATTCCGAACCAACCGATCAATCAATGATCTATGATCGTCTAAGTCATAATATTAATGTATAATAACGTATTTTGCTATAGATATTTAGATTAATTGTCCGTCAACTACTCTACCAACGAATTCTTCCGTTTATTTATTAATATTTACAGTTTTTGATCCGACATTGGGTTTTCCGTTAATAATTTCTGACGAACATAAAAAAGGTTAAAGCTGTTTTGGGACTGACTTTTTTTTGTTTTATTATTTTTGGATTTAGTTCTCTTTATGTTATTATTTTTTGGGCTATTTTGTTATTCAATTGTGTGGTACCTACTCGGAGAGCTGACATCGGGACAGGATGTTTGAGTGCTTATAATTTCGACATGTATGTATGTATTCTCTAGGTCCTGAGTCAAATCTTCTTCTTCATACCAATCTCGAACCATCGGCCTTACTCTCTACACTCGAATCCAATTTCAATCACAGTCAACGCTTAGAATCTATGAACCTTCCATCCTAATGGTAGATTCTCCGAAATTTGGATCGGAATCAAGTGTAAAGGGTAAGGCCGTTTGTCTTTTAAATTTCTTTCTACATAGTATGTTTGGTGACATTTTGTGTCCTATATATGTTGTCTTCCGTATATCTTGAAGTGTGCCCTGATGTACATTTTCTATATTGTAATATTGTGATGTGTGTTATGTGGGTCTTAGCGGGAGGTGAGGCGACGGGAGGTGGCGGTTCCAGTGGCGGCGGGGGGAGGCTGCAAGCCCGCGCCCGCCGCGCCCAACACCGCGTCACACACAATGAGAAGAGATACCACTCAGGTACCTACACCACCTTAATGATGATGCAGTCAACATGATATCACACACCCTTTTCTTATACCTACTATGTATAAGTATATCCCTTTCCGTAGTCAAGTGCTCGATGAACTAGCCTCTGTTTTGTACATACATAGTGAAACAAAGTCCTCTAGAATATTTTCTCGCTTATTCGACGTACCGTGGAATAGCCAAAGTATTTTGAGGATTTTATGATCACATATTTTTTCATCAACGATGTTTACTATTGACAACTTTTTTGACTTATCAGGCCATTTTCCCCAGCCCGTTAAGTTGGGAGCGATCACAGCCGTTTCCTATGATTCTGGACAGTCGATGAGCAAGACAGTCACCTCTATATGCGGCTCGGCGGTGTCACGTCTATCGTGGCAAAGGTTCATTTTGTGTACGGGGTGAATCCCTGCAGAAAGAATCGCTTGCACGAGTACTCGGGGAAGAAGAGCCTCCTCTAACGGTTTTATCGATACTTGATCAAATTTGATTGGCGGGCCCCTTGGGTTAGTGTTGTGTACTGAGAAAACTGCTTAAAGACAATACCTAACACCCATCATGAAGGGAATAGGAAAAAACTTCTGCAAAATTTCCGATTGGCTTGTGAACCATACTTGGTGTGCATACTTCTCTCATATTCCAATACTGAGCCATATAGATACATTGTTGCTATCATTTTACTGAACTATAGTAAAATTTACCTTTGCGTCAGTCCAAGATGTACAAATTGATAGTAATTATCTCCGAGTGTTTGTGTCACTTTTTCGGCAACAATTGAAGATTTATCTTTCGGTGTTGTACCTTCCCGTGCCCGCGGATAATACCCCGAAACAAACAAAGGTGTTTCTTTCTCCGAGAAAGCTGTCAAATTTCTCTTAGCTGACGACACCTATGAATCGTTCATTTTCACACGTGTTGTAAGGTGACACCTGTGTATATCTCAAATCAGAGTTAACTGCCTCCAAATGACTAACTGACTTTTTGTTTTCACTTCTTTGAAACGGCGCGTGCATTGTGTGCTATTATGGCCAACGATGTTTTGTCAACAATATCAACTGTTCACTTGTCTCTTTGTGACATTGTTTTGTCTAGTTTTGTCATCTTGGCTCTGTCACTAATGCTTTTCTAAATGGTCAGTTCTTTGTCTTTTGTAATTAAATTTTATAACACTGCTTTCATTCTCTTCTCATGTTCCAGATTTTCGGTAGCATCTTTGGACATTTTATTAACTTCACGAATTGGTTTTTCTCATTTTTTTTATGTCTTCGAGCACTAGACTAAGACGAATGCCTCGTTGAAGCTTCTTTTTACAGTTAATATGTATATTTTTAACTATATCTCAACTAAGAAAAATGTTTCAATTAGAAAACCAGGAAAACCAAGTTTTTTTAAACGCAATTCTGGTTTGTAAATATCTTTTTTCTCTCTCATATACAGCATTATTATTAATATTTTTATTTAGTGTATTTTTATACGTATAATATGTATTTATAATATCATTGAATTATTCAATTTGTTGTACGTAGGTACCTACTTTGAAGAGTAAATTTAATAATAATTTTATTTTTCACTTTTCTATCGAAAATGAACCAACTCTTGAGTTAACCTGACTTACCTTTTGATTGTGTCATTTTTTACTATCATCCAAGTTTTTTTTATATAATAATCGACATTTTCGACTCATCTCCATATTTTTTCTTATTATATCTGATTGTATAACTACAGCTTTTCATTCACATGTATATTTTGAATATTTTATTATATCACAGATTATTTAGGGTAATATGTTTTGACGATCGATTCATTTTTGAATGATAATTGAGTAAATATGAAAGCTTATTAGTGTCACTACAGCTGATTTGAGTAAATTATGAAAGGCAATGCGACTCATTTGAGTAAATATGAATGTTAATTCACTGCCAATACAACTCATTTGAATAAATATGAATGTTTATTAAAGGCAATACAATTCATTTTGAGTAAATACATACGAATTTTTATTAATGACAATAAAACTTATTTGAGTAAATATATGAATGCTTATTAGTGTCAATACAACCCATTTGAGTAAATAATCAACTCGTTTGGGTAACTATGAAAGTAAATATATGCGTTTATAATTATAACGCTTCCAACAGTGATATATATAATATGGTATGAAGCAATTTAGCCAAAGAATAAGATGTCGTTAATTTCCTCCCACGTTTAATCTTAATGGAAAAGATTACCTCACTTATTTGTTTTTTTTTTTTTTTTTTTCGTATATGTCGCCGCTCTAATTCTGTCAGCTTTTGTTTATCCGAAATAAGTGCTTAGTGTCTTACAATGCGAATTTGTCGGCGTATTCTATTTTTTTTTTGTCCAATTAAAAACACTAACAAATATTTATTTATTATTATGCTGCGTAATATGAAGCTTCAACTAGGTTTATCCTTTCAAAATAACAGTGTCCCATCTCAATTGAATTGTGACTACCGAGTTGCGTGAAATTATTCAAGTCAATGATTTAAAATATATGGTCAATGAGTGAAATTGCTAATTCTAATAGTTTAAATATCTCCAAATATCTTGAACCAGGCTTCCGGGTGCGCAGACTGCAAATTTGTATATTATTGATTCGTTGGTATACGTGCAAATCGCCCCCCTTTTTTTAGATATTTGGTGACAACTATATTCCTTGATTTTTAAAATTGTTATGTATTTAATTTGAATTTATTGTTTATCGACTTTTATTATTATTATCTATTCATATTCAGATATCTATCTACCCTTTTCATTTTTAATATTTACGTTTTACATATTCACGATCAAATTGTTGCATCGTTTAAAATTTATATTCGGATGTAAATTCAACAAATTTATTAAAATTCCTTATTTATAACAAAAATATTGAAAGAGAATAAAAGAAAGAATGTTTTTATTTGAACCGTCAGTATTGGTTAGTTGTCTTAGGAACTTTTTTTCCGAGTTATCTGTTTGATATTAGCAAAGTATTTTCAAAAAAGCCATTTCACTCATCGCTGTACAATCTTGACTTGTGTACTTTTTGCAACTACCTATGTATGACATTAGTATTTTGTTAACATATTGTTGAAAATATTTTATTTTCCTATCATGATTTATCAGTTGCGACATAATTAAAAATGTTTTGCTTGTTATTGTGCAACGTTGGTCATTTTTTTTAAGTGGTGATGGCATGCAAGTAGCATTATAATGTATTAATTTCGCTCGGCTCCTTGTATGGATGTTGTTGTGTTTGCGTTTCTTTATCTGCATGGTGGACTTCTTTAAAACCAAGAATTTTAAATTTTAAACCAATTTACCGAACTTGCTTTCTCTTTCAAAATAATTTTTGATTGGGTATACCTATGTGGAAATTTCTGCATAAATTGCATTCTCTAAAGTCAATATTATCTGTAAAGGGATATAGTAAAAAAAAGCACTTCGTCAATTTTCATTGGTAAATCAGAATATCTCACAACTGATCATTCAAATAATTGTTTATTATTATGTTTGTTGAAAAATTAAGTGTTTTGTTTAAATTAATTCATTGTGTTCAAAATTTGACTATAAACAAGTTTATAACTTGTTTCAGAAACATGATAACGATTAACACTTAATTATTTAATTTAAAAATCAGCTAATATCATTTAATTTAAAAATCAGCTAATATCATTTAATTTAAAAATCAGCTAAAATCATATTCTTGAATTGTCAAAAAAAATCATCCGGTTCTGAGAATCGTCAAGCTTGAACAGCATTATACAGTTACAGACACAACGTGAAAGTTGTCTCCGAAAAAATAATGTAAGTAAATTTAGTTTATTGTTTATCTTAATAGGGCATATGAACCTATACAAAAATAAGTATTTTCAAAACTTATCAAGTGAATGTTTACCACACATTCTATTCGTTATATAATTCAGCATAAATTCTCATAGTAAAATATTTAAAATATGCTTTTTATAGAGCATTTTATTAATTGCTCCATAACTATGTGTCCCAGAGAAATAAATCTTGTAATGTAAAGAGTGCATAAAATCAAAGTGAATGGCTGATAATTTTTTTTTATTTTTCATGTTCTTAAAAATGCAAAAAAACCCTTTTGTAACACATGCAATAACTCTTCTTACACGTAACTTTATAGTGTATCATCATGTTTTCTGTCATTATATTTAACTTATATGCCCTCTTAAGGTGAAAAAAAGATTCATTTGACAGTTTAAATATTATTATAAACTAGGAATTTCCTTAATATTTTCGATACATTTTTTGTGAGAAGAGAAATATTGTACTAATCGTATTAAGTTTATTTATTATTCTTGGAATATAAAGAACCCCACCACCAATCTCGATAATTTCTTTGTGTCGTTAGATACTGTTTTAGGCTTGCCGTTTTTTTTTTCATTTTTCTTATTATTTTAAAAGTGAGTTTCATTTTGTTATCGTTCGTTCGTCAGCATTGTGGTATTGTTTTATTTATTTTTTGCACGAAATGTTTCATGTTCCGCTTACATATTTAATCACAATTTCTGCTAAGGACTTTTATGTGTATTTTTTCCCTTTGATTGGATTTCAGATTTGTGTGTCTACGTATTTCTCGGGGCCGATCTGGCCACTCGATTAATTCACAATTGTTTGTATTATTTAGTTGAAGAGGAAATATTTTTTTATGTTTTGTATTTAGGTAGGTAATATTTATTTGTGTTAAATCAACCTATCTTGACAATTTTTCGATTTCATTTCAAAGATATATGATCAAAGTTAGGTATATGATGGATTTCAATCAAAGTTATATGATGGATTGAATTATATTTCACAGATGAAATACTAAAACAATAATATTATTTAGATAAAATATTTCTAGCATTTTAGCCCATTGATTTGTGAAATTATTATTGGAACTAACTACGATGATCCTTTTTTCTCCATTACTTTTAATTATTCGTGTTTCGTGTGTTGTATTAGAGTTAAAATACAATAGTAAAAAGCCGTTCAAAATATATTCGGTACGAGGAGATAAGCTGAAATGTATCTGTATATATATATATATATATATATATATATATATATATATATATATATATATATATATATATATATATATATATATATATATATATATATATATATATATATATATATATATATATATATATATATATATATATATATATATATATATATATATATATATATATATATATATATATATATATATATATATATATATATATATATATATATATATATATATATATATATGTTGAAAATGCACGTATATTTCATAACACTTAATATTTTTTTCTTCAATTCATGCCCACATCTCGATACGTTTAAAATTTCTTTTCTTTGTTTTTTCTTCGACTCTTTATATTGCACGTTCACTATCGAAACCCACCCACACTTTCGATTAGTGAATTTATCTCAGTATTATTATTAATTCATATTCAATTTTGATCTATGTTAATTTATAATGTCTAACATTGGTCTCTTGCAGAAATATTGTAGGTATGTTTAATATTGTCCGTTGATTTCACGCCTTAAACTCGACCCAGCATTATTAGCGTACAATATTACATTTCATTTACATTCAATAGATTCAACTTCGCCTTAATTTATACGTAGGTAAATTATTTTATATTGCGCAATTTTAAAAAAAGTACGTATAGTTCAATTTGTATACTGAACACACGTAACTAAAAAACATACATGTTTAATTTAATATAGTGTTCGCGTGAGAAAGAATTTGAAAACATGTATTTTAAAAATGCTGTCTATTTTAGCTGAGCTAAATGTATAGATACACTTATTTCTTTAGTACGTTCTGGACTCAAACGATTTCTAAAAAATAATAAAAGTAATAATTGTAAGATGTTCAATAGTATTGTATTTCTGGCATATTTGTTGCGTAAATTATAAACCTATACAAAATAAAAATTTAAAAAAATTTAAATTTGTTAAATAAAAAATGTAAACGATTAATTTGTACTTTTTCGCATCAATATTTTTTTATTTTAAATAAAAATTTCGAATGCGAAAATTGTTTATGGAAAAATTATTTCACTGGCGATCCGTACGAAAGGACGAAAAAAGATGGCGTACAGTAATTATATTATAGATGTTTTCAGTCACTGGATTTAACATTTTACGCCCTGTTAGTTTTATGTCAATATTTTTTAATATCTCAATAGAGACGAAGTTGGAATATTAAGGAAGAAGCGGGAAATCAAGGCACCTACAGGGCTGTCGTCGGCTGGTTAAATGTTCTTTATATGTTATTCATAGATATTATTGTTCTTGGAAATTGGCTGTTTTTACCATTGCCATCTATGAAATGACGGGGAAACTTTTTTGAAACGCACTCTATTGAGAAACTAGTTCGTAAACAATGAAAGCCACAGTTTTTATTCATGACGAAACTATGCTTTCGCTTAGATATCACTCCTAGTAGCACTGATAGTAAATATGTTATCTCTATATCTCTTGATATTGCGGGAGCATTCGACAATGCCTGGTGGCCTCTAATTTTAAAAAAACTTCCAGACCGTGAAGTTCCTTGCAACCTATATAAAATAGTGAAGAGCTATTCAATTTAGACAATATTGGGACAGTAGTGATAATGTCCCGCATTATCACTACTTACCACTACTTTGTTTGAAACAATAGATCAAAATCTAATTTTTTTTTGTGCAAATTTCTCGTTGGAGGAAACCTTCGTTGGATTATTTGACTTTAAACATCGAGTAAGACTAAACAGACCAAGACGAATATCATTAGACGTCAGCAGTTAAATGAGTTCTTCAAATAATGTTCGATCTGAAACCGCGCCGATGTACCTACTATGCAGTGTACGTAAGTTGTTGGCCTTTTATGAACGTGGATACATAGGTTCGGTAACTAGTTGTTGCAGCCGCTCTTGTAATATCACTTTTGGTGACTCGCAGTGTGTCGTTATGTCTGAGTCGATAAACTTGTGGATATTATTATCATTAGTACAAACCGAATCTTGTAGTTGTCATTTCGAAATACTATGTTCGATGCTTTTTAAAATGTATGTACAATGTACAGTGCCAGAGAAAATATGTCCTTGTCTGGCAGATTCTGTTAGATTCTGAAACGGAGACCATGGGTTATGAAAATAGAAACAGGCCAGCCTCAGAAAAGGATGCAGTCACCGTCGCTGGAAGAAGATGGGTCCAAAAAGCCCGATAAAAGACGACTTAGAAGAGACCTACATCTAGTAGTAGAGAGATGGCTGAAGGATAAAGAAGAAGAATGTGTTTTAATTCATATTTTTAATAGTTACTAAAAATAATTAAATAAAAGTAGGTGTTCATTGTTATGTTTACCTATCTATGTTTATTGAGAGAATAATTATCATGGCGTTGCAATTAAATGAAATTTAAATTCGCAAATGATCGTTGACCGTCAAAAAAAACAATAATGCGGAAACGGCGATTAATTGCGAGGTTGTAAATACACGCCAACACGCATTATCTCGAGAAAATTCTTATACGGCAAAAGAGAAAAAAGTATACAAGTGCTTACTTTTGTAATGGAATGAATAGTTTATTTACAAGGATTATGAACGAGCCAATAATTATTTTTTTCTGATTTTACTATTGTGTTTTTGTGTATGTTTTAGGGCAATAAATGCCGTAAATAATTACATAAAAAAAAATACTTACGATCTTTGACGAAATATTGTGCAATCTTAAATGGAATGTAGCTAATGGCGATGTTTTGAAGGACTCAAACAGTCAATAAAGCGAGTATGATCGCAGTCTCAGTCTCAGTGGAAACTTGACTTTTAATGTGGAATAATTACCCCATGACATAGTGGAGTGCATTTACACATTCAGTAAACTACTTAAGATTACCTACTGTTGTTTTACAGAGCCAACAATTTAGCAAAAACGCTCATTTAATAATCCTGAATCATTATATTTATGACGCTATTTTTCAATTCCATTATTTTAAATATGTTGTAGTTTTGTTGGGAAGTTTTGTAGTTATTTGTTTACAATCTAGGGGAGACGGATGCACTTTTGGACAGATTTGGAAAGTTAGAATTTGACTACTTCTTCTTATTGGTCACAATCCTAGGATATGTCTGCACCAAACACTCGAGTCCTACACTTATATCTATCGTCCGCCAGTCTCTTCATCTCTTTGTTACTGCTACAGCGCACGTCACCGATTATCTGGTCTATATAGTTGTTTCTGGGGCGACCTCTACAGTTACCCCCATCGACAATGGTAAAAAGCAGGCCTGGGTGCCGGATGTTGTGGCCTATCCAAGTTGTTCTCTGTCGGGCAATTCTTTTCATAATTTGCCTTGTCTCTCCAACCCTACTTAGTACCTCGTCGTTGCTGATGTGTTTTGACCAGTGAACTTTAGCCATGCGTCTTTAGCACCACATCTCAAACGCAGACAGACGTCCCGTTTCACGTTGGCTGATGGTCCATGTTTCACAACCATATAGCAGTACACTCCAGACAAGAGTCTTGATTTGACTACTAAAGTATTATATTTCTTATATCTACCTATACTGTTGCGGCTCTAAGGGCCTAGGCAGTAAAGGCGGGGGTGGGCGGCCGACGCTGTTGTGCCCTCGTCAATTCTGTACTTAGAGAAGAGCAGGACGGACGCCTCTAGTCTCGCTCGGCAGTGACTCGTCAACTGTGGCGAATGTTGTTTGGTCCGGGCACACCGCCGGCGCAGACGTCGGGTCAGACATCCTGTGTTGACATCTGTGACGTCATATCTGACAGGTGATGATTGCGTCGGATGCCCCCGTTGTTAGCCCGCCAAGCTTTCGGACGCCAACACGAGGATCGAGGGGTGCGGGGGCAAGCCCTTCCGTTCGATCGGTTGTGCTAGGGGCTTGCCCCGGCTGCCGATCTTGAGCGGTTGCCACGCCGTTTGAGGTTGGATTCTCGGGGGCAGTGGTTGAACCCGATGGATGGTGGATAGTTTGTGTTGTCCGACGATGCGGCCGCGTCCGGGGGTGAACAGGACTAATGGGTCCTATAGCGTCTCCGGCATGGAAGTGGAATCGCGATCTCCTTCCTACCTATACTTCATAGATGGCTCTAATAATAATAATAATAATAATGACAATTTATAAAGCGCCGTTTAGTGACAACCGTGGTCACCTCAAGGGCGCTTCTAGTTGTTGATAGCCCCTGTTGTTGTTGGGGACTACTAGATTTTACGCAGATTGTGTGTACAATTTAAAAAAATATACCTACGGTAATCTAGATACAGGGATGCATACCTACTATTTTACTTCTTCCCAAAATCATGCAAAAAGAGAGATAGAGCAATTTGGCTTAGCTACATTTGCATAAAGATGTGAATTCTACCTGTTTTTGTTTTTTTACGAATGCATTTTGAAACAGTCTTCTCGAATGGAGTTCCCTTAGGAAGTTTCTATGATATATTCGATTATTGATATAAACTTTGACTCCACTGGAAATCGAACCCAAGACCTTACGCTCGAGTCAGATATATCAAATGTGCCACGAAATCCGACAATAATTACATTAAATCTATGTTTTATTGTCCAATTGTACCCATTGGTCTGTCCAAATCTACTTCTTAGAACTAAAGGAATGCGTTCACTAGAATGCTTACTATACTCTTATATGTCAATGACAAAGTTGGTTAGTAAACTTCGTTAAAATAATAGTGCGGCATTCAATATCCACTACGAGGTTTACGAGAATCAAGTGGGAAAATTCAAAAATATGCTACATGTATTTTTTGTCCAAATATGTCTCCCTCTCCTCTACTGGTTCTATTTCTAAATTATGAAATTCCATGGGTTATTTTATGATTTGATTGAACATTCACATATAAGATGAAATTGTTCAACACAAAGATGTCGATCGACGGTTCGATTATATAATGATGCTAAGAACTATAAAAATACGATTGTTGATTTATATCTAGCAGATGGATTTTGAAAAATATAGGTATATTTGTTGTATGTTCCTTTACCAGTTAGCAATCTGGTAGAGATTTCGATTTTCAATCCGAGACTCAAATCTTTGAGAACATCATCTCATTCGTACATGGATAAGGGTGTAGTATATTATGTTTTTGACGTGGGATCTAAGTCAGCTAGCCCAAGAAAGAACCTAAGAAAGTACATTTTTAATAATAACGTCGTCCTCGAGAGGCCGGGTTTATATTCTGGGTCAACGGGGCGTGTTAGGTTCGCCAGTTTCCGTGTTACATCTTAAACTGTTTTGTATTATGATTTTTTTCTTCTCCGATACCCTCCCGAGTAATTTTCCCTTTTTCGGTGTGTTTCCTCTGAGTTTATTTTGTATTCGCGGGGAGACTTCAAAGGACCCCCAGACAAAGGAAATGTTCATTCGTTAAGAGGCTGTCGTGGGTGTTTTCATTATTTTTTTTTTCAAGTAAATATTTGCAAAGTTTAATGGATCACACGCCGACGTTTCGTCGTGTTAGCGTAGATTTTACATCGTAGAATCAAACAAAACTCTGTGAATAAATAGCGCCGCGTGTCTAGTCATTATCCTTAGCTGATATGTTTGTCACAGCAGTAGAGGGTTGTTTTGATGCTATCAGAAAAATGACATCCATAATAATCGTTTGAAAACGCTAAAGAAAAGGCTACAATTAGTGAGAGCAAAACCGTTTCTAGTTTTGATTCAAAATTATGACCAAGAGTGATGAAACAAGGCTAAGATATCGAATACCAACTGTTTGAAAATTAAAATAGATGTCTACCTCCCATAGTTTCATCCATGTATAAATGAAGAGTTAAATTGTAATAACTAATTTTTAATAATTATGAAGTTTTTGTAAGTCGTAAAAACTGCAAGATTAAGACTTTTTGCAAGCCAAACCGAGACACGATCGAGCATTTACAACCATTACCATAACTGTGAATGCATGACCGAGACCGTACTGGTATTGGACTTGCTCATCACTATTTATCATATGTATACAATATATAATGCATTTGAGAAAAGAAAATGACATGATTGAGGATAAATACAAAATTACTTTTAAGTATAAATAATTAACCCTTCAAATTTCTGAGTTATGGAAAAAGTGTTTTTTTTACTTCGTCTGTGTTATTTAAATACAAACAACCATCTCTTTCAGCGTTTACTTGTTAAATAAATGTTCTGTTATTGTTTATTAGATTGTCATCTTTTTCTTTACGATATTGTCGTTTGATTGCTCATGCTATCGAGGATATTCTAGCACTGAACCAGTAGGCATTTTACTATCGACATAATATGAGGATGAATTTCTAAACATCACAATCAAAAAACAGTTGCGTTTTATTTTGTAAGGCGTCGCCGTTTGCGTTTCTATCGCTGCGACGAATCGCTCCGGCTAGTCGGGACGCAATGCACACAATACTAATATTATGTCGTCACGTTGGCGGGACATTACTCACTTTAATAAAATGCATGTCGCAAAACCGCAGCGCTGGAAACGCAAAAAAAACTTAACATTACCTTAAAAATTTTGTAAAATAAGTATATTTTAAGGTGACATAAATGTATTTTAATGTTTTATTTATAAGAATATCCTGACTGGTATTAATTGTATAGATCGAATTATACTGGTCAACTATTGTGACGTGGTTTGAAGTGGTGTGTGGGCGATTGTGTATTTAATGTGTATTTGCGTTGATATATCCAATGTTCCGTATATATACCGCCCCTCCCCCCACCCCTCCCAGGTATATATGAAGGGGATCATACATAATTAGAATCAAAACAATTTTGAATCAAAATTTTTATATATGTAATTTTTTTCATTATTCATATCTTATTTTTTTTATCATTATGAAAAATATACGTATTATTTCTAGTAATATTTAGTAGTTGTGAAAATGAAAATCCAATTGATGACAATTTGGAATATGTTCATATTTTATATCATCAGTAATTGAGAAAATCAATATTTAAAGTTTCACTGTTTATTTATTTTATTTTTTATTTTATTTTTTATTTTATTTATTGATAGACCGGCATCGGTTAGTGCCATTTATAAACAAACTTTGTAACTATAACTTTCTGTGTAATAATGAAGTTTCACCACGAATTGTCCGCCAAACTAAATAAATTTAAATTCATACTTATTTCCAATCTAGTATGGAATGTAATTATTGTTTTGCCGTACATATTTTCACAAATAGTCAAGTAAATAAGATGAAAGTAATTGGCCCCGTTGGTCCACCGTTGGGAGTCCATCAAAAATATGTTTTCCTTCGCTTGATTGAGATTACTAACGGTCTAGTTGATGTGTCGCGACCTTAAGGTTCAACACTAATTACGATGTATCCCCCGGCGTTTCACGATACGTCTACATTATATGATATATCAATGTGTGTCTGTATGTTTGTCTCTCTATCTCCCTCCTGTGTCCCTGGTGCGGTGTTTGAGTATGTTGTATTGCCTGTGTATTGCACGTGTGTATGGGCGCAGGGTCGCGGTCGGGACGGACGCCCTTGTCTGCTGGTGGCGGCGGCCAAGCGAGCGGCGGAGCTGCGCGCAGCCGCGGCAACAGGAGGCTGACACGCAACGAGACACGCTATCATTCAGGTAAACTATCTATAGGTCGAGAGGTGGTGGTGGCGGGTAGTTTTCTTTTACCATCATGGATCTGATAGGTATCTATTTACTTAACAACACACTACTTGTATAACCTATTCACTTGTCTTATCATCTCTTGAGGCAAGAAACGTCTGACTTGTATGATGGCTGAGGAATTTTGATCATTCTTTTAGCCCATGTCGAGGGGACTCAATTTTAAATCGGTCAAGAACTATCGCATGCTTATATTTTTTGTATGAACAAGATACAAAAATGAAACACGAATAGAAATGGAATTGTTTGTGTACTTATTCTACATACTTGTCAGTCGTTTCTTGTCTCACGTGAGGCAATAAACGACTGACTTGTACGATGACTGAGGAATTTATATCATTCTCACATACCTTTTCTACCAGGAGAATTTTGAATCGAGAATCACAGCATGCTGTAATATATTTATTTATTGAAAATATTACCAACGTAACTTAAACAATGTCTTAGAATGATATACGAGTATTATTATAAAAACAAAATTATAATTCCTTGGCAACGACTAATATTTGACCATTCTCTTAAACCTTTTCTACCAGGGGATTTAATTTTGAATCGGTAAAGATTCACCGCTCGCTATATAACCAATGTAATAGAAATGATCTACAAAAATTAAACACGACGACTACAGTAAAATTATAACCACAATAATTTAAAGTTGATAAAATATTTTATAATACATCGAGATGGTACTGTAGTAAAGCTATTAGTTAGCTGGATAAGCCATCCAGTGTACCCGGGTTCAAATCATTTTTCAACCGATTTTATTTGCTTATTTAGGGGATGTGTATATGCTTGTTCAAAAGACATAATATAGGTGCTTGAAAAAGAATAACATTTGGCAACATACAAACATTATTGCTATCATTTGTTTGTATCGCCTGTGTATGAAATGAAGTGATTTATTTTCCATTATTTACAAGTTAAAATAACATTACAAAAAATATATCAAAAAATCTTACATAGGTACATATCTCATGTCTCACTAGAGGAGTCTGTACTGATGCATATGTAGAATACAAAAACACTTATAAAACAGTGAAAACGATTTATTATATGTTAAATTTAAGGTTGATTTCGTAAAATATGAATCCAACATGCTTGACAGCTTAACTGTAACACATTAGGATGCGAAATATGCAATTTATAGAATTCGTGCTTATTCATAATTAATTCACAAAAAATACACTTTCAATTCATCAATTTATCTTTAAAATGTGATCAAGTTGTCGCATGCGACTGCGTCTTGTCGATTCAAAACTAAGACCCCAGCTTGGAGCGACGCGACACGCTTGCAGTGCTCCCTATTTTGTGTTTTTGAACGCACGCTCAATTCTCCGCTCCACACATTGCTTTATTTAGGTAAATACAAATTAGTCGATTCGAGTTGTCATTTTCACGATGCGTTGTGTTGAGCGCTCCATACCATCATATTTATTATATACATTGCTTCGTAAATTAAAATTTCACATTTGACCCTTAATTGGCACTTATTTACTTGCAACAATAGTTAGTTTAGAATCTATCACAAGTAGGTATTAATTTCCCAAACCTAGGTTATCCTTTGTTTCATATTATTTGTTTAACAAAAAAATGCCATCAAGATGTATTGTTACATTTTTGATTGTAACAATACATCAAATTATAAATTGTTCAAAAACATCAAAGTAAAATTCAACAAACGCAAGGTCATTGTGTATGTCTTTGATCATGTGTAGAAAAATATTAAGAATGATCGCTCGAAAAGTTATACTTTTCTTAGATTTTTTTAAAAACTCGTAGGAATTAAAAAATGCCTTGTATGACACAATTTTATTTCTCTAAAGGCATTTCGTAAAACAATAGATAAATTTGAAAACGTGCGCATTTCAATCGATGTATCGATTTAGTATTTGGATCTGAAATAATATAATGTACCTACTTACCTACCTATTATGTCGCATCGCACATCTCCCGGCTGCATCTATGTAGTCCATAGGCTGCGAAGGCTCTGCAGTCAGACGTATCTATGGACAAACCGGTTGGTTCACTTATCGAGTCGATATAATATTATGTGTGTTTGTCTGCATCGCGGTGCTTTTGACCACGCAAATAGTTGCTCCGTACCTTGGTGAATTTGCGTTGACAATGGAGTTTAGTTTATCCGACTGAAATAATATAGACATGATTTAAATGGTAATATAATGTACATAGAAGCATGAAAGTGGAATAAATGATGCTGAAATGAGATCATTAGGGAGAATATGTAACAGAACAATGTGTGGTAGAATAATAATGTTGACTTGTAGAGAGAATGCATGTTAAAGAAGTAAGGGAGGAAGGGGGGGCGTATAAAACATCAATTTCGCCCCTAGAAATTGCACAAAGATTGATAATAATGAATTAACCACCTCACTACCCAACTAATTTCAAAATATTTATAACAAAAATGTGCAATTTCAAACACACACATAAAACATCGGCAAGTCACGCCATACCTTAGTTAAGTACGTGTGGAGAGTAATAGATAAAATGTAGTGGGGCAATTATGCACCCCGTGAACACATACATTCACAACACGACTACACACACAATGGGGTGGTGTGGTTCAACCAAATCGAAACAGATCTGAGACTTGCAACTGAATATAACAATTCCAAAAGAGAAATAAAAAGTTCATATTAAATATTGACTGATTTCTAAATTATTTTACACACGAGTGCTTGCACTCTGGTAAAGGGCAATATGTTTTTATTATTTATTTATTTATTTTATAATTTATGTACATGTGTACAAAGGCAGGTTTATTGCCATAAGGCAATTTCTTCCAACCAACCCGAGCAACGTGAAGTCTCTAAGTTGAATTGGTACAATACTTATTTAGTGAGAAATGAATTGATAGAAAAAATAAAATAAAGGAGTAAGAAAAAAAATACAAAGAGAAAAAAAATGAAAAGAGAGTTAAAAAAAAAGAATAATAAAAATAACACTGATCATAGCAATAAGGAAAAGGAAGATATAGAAGGAATTCAGGAACTATTTGACAAATAAAGTTTTTTTAGTTTACCTTTAAATATTTGAATGGATTGAGATGACGTTACTTCATCACTTAGGCCATTCCAAGTCTAGCTGATTGTACTTGAAAAGAAGAGCTGAAAACTTCTGTATTGTGAATGGGGATAGCTAATGTAGTACGTTCAGCAGATCGAAGGGATAGGCCGTGACTTGAAAAATAAACATTATTGTGTTTATTTTTCATTATCTTGTGATTGTGTTTATTTTTAAATATGCGTTGTAATACAGAGAAGATAAAAAGTAAAAAACAAAGAATATTTCTATGTACAATGAATATAAATGGGTGGTTTGGGCACTTTCAAAGAACCAACGATGAACGAATGACCTACAAGTACAAAAATATACAAGTATGTAAGAGATGGAATAAATGACTGGGGTCGCCCTAGAAAGGGACAGCATGACATGATATTGATATTTTCGGAGTTAATATTTTACCCAAATTCGTAAATTTTTTTTATAATTTTATTCATTACCAACCACGAATTGGTTATTTGATACGACCGGTTTCTAAGTTTCATCCGTTCTGAGGTAGAATCGGTCACTTCGATAACCTTCGATAACGGTCATATAGTTTTTGATCGATCTACGGTTGAAATGATTATATGCCTACCTTATTGTGAAAAATAAACTGTAGAAACACAATAAAGCATAAATAGTCGCAAGTGGCGTTTACATTATATTTTCAAGTTAGATAATATATAAATCCATCTAGAGTACCATCATATGATACAAAAGTACCATCGATTATTTTCATTCATATGTACCATCATGTCTTGTACCTCCGGATAAGACTGCAGTTTTACACACACCTTTTATCTTACTCAATATCTCGTTATTTGAAAGAAATTGCCAAATTACAATATTATGCACGCTAGTGTGGGATGTGTCTATAACCCGAATGCACAGTCCTAGGTACCTAAATACTACATAACTCCTAACTTCACTGGAGTATTTAGTATTCTTAAGTTAGCAATTGCATTGCAGAGACGTCACTAACAAAATACTACGCCAAACTAAAAAAGGTCGATGGCGTAGTGTTTCACATTATTGCATATGAAAAAAAGTGATAGATGGTTTTCTATGGGTTTAGACTGACGTTTAAAATGTTTTTTTTGTCATAACAACACAAACACATGTAACCAATATCACACTGACAGCTCGATGTCGCGATTTTTCTGAAATTCCAGCGAATTTTCGGCATCTCGTATTATACTCTGAATTATACTCTGGTTTTTGATTTGACAAAATTACCAAATACATATTTGACGACTTTGCTAAAATCATCATCCATAGAAAACATCTCGTAGTATTAAACCACTCGTAAGGTTCCTTGCGATCAACCTTACTTTTTGACAGTTCGCAAATGTTAGTTTACGTCAACGCGCATGCGCTAGGTATTTAGATATGATCACAGATAATATAGAAGTAAACTTGATATTATGATGTCTCTGCAATGCAATTCTCATACAAAAACTTCGTAGCATCCTCCAGTTAGGAAGCCACGTGATCTCTTAACTAGTATAGTAACCTAATCCTCAAATTAATATAAATTTATATGTATACACTTATGACTGAAACTTTTAACTTTTTTATAGTATTATACATTTTATTTACTACGGTATAAAGTTATATTGTACCTACTTCTCATATTATTATACTTGTAAAAATGGAATTTTAATAAATAAAAAAAAGTGAGCGACTGTACAATGAAAACATGGCTAGTATTTAGAATTTAGTATTTAGGTCGGACCTATATCAACGTATAAAAAGATAAGAAATAATATGTATTACAAATATTCTTCATGTCTTGAAGCCCAGAAAACAAGTTTTCGATCGGACGATAAAAACAAGGTATTGTTCATATGTTTTATTGTGAAATAGCAATTAAGTACCTACTTGAATCATTTTAATCTTGTAATCTCCACAGCGTGTGGTCCATTAATTACTCTCTTATTTATTTAAATAATTATGTCCCTAGTTTATAGTAGGTATACATATTTAATTCATGACCATAAAATATCCCTATTTCATACATATATTTAAATAACACATAACCATAATATTATATATAATTCATAATAATATAATATCTCAATTTCATATATTTAAATAACACAACCTTATTATGTCACTGGTTCATTTAAATAAAACATCATTATATAATTATAATTAAGACCACTAAGATAAGGAATCAAGATATCAGAAGAGAATGTAAGATTGAAAGGGATATTTTTGAGTAGAATGAAGATAAATGCTTCACGATGGTTCGGACATGTAGAGAGAATGAACGATGAACGACTGAGAAAGAAAGTATACAAGGCTGAAAAGAGTGGAATGAGATGTAAGGGTCGACCTAGAAAGAGATGGCATGATCATATAAATGAGATTTTGAAAGAGGGGAACATACGAAGTCAGAACAACAGGAGAGCATGTATGACGCGATGTATGAATGTAAATGAGGCAAAACAGGTATGTCAAGATAGAAGAGTCTGGCGTTCGGATCTCTCTGCCTACCCCAAATAGGGAAACGGCGTGATGGTATGTATGTATGTATGTAAGACCACTTTTCAATTCCGTATTTCTACCTTCTTACAATTCCGGGTCTTTTTATGATCCGAATTCATATTTTCTTGAGAAGATTGAATACCCCCCATCGCTACGTAGTGCGCTTATTCGGAAGATTGTAATGGAACTAAATCCTAAAAGCTGGTGTTCCCTACGTAGCCATGTTTCAAAAAAATCAGATTTCCTCTAAGGTATACCTACATGATCACTATGATGTTCTAGTTTACGACATAATCATTTTACACCTACGCAGATGTCCATTGTTACATATAATATGCAGACACCTTATTCTTGCTTCCTTCCTAGGTATCACAATAAATTATCCCACTCATTGTAAATTAATATAAGTTATTAAATTTTAATTTTCATCCGTAAGTAGGTACTTAATGATTATCATGTTCATCTAAAATATATTTTTTTATTTCATATTAAATTTGTGGATACACGTATTGTCTGTGAGGAAAAAAAATTATGATAGTATAAGAAATGAAGATTTAAGGCGAGAAAATAGAATTGAAAGAGATTGACAGCGCTATAATAAGGCTATGGAATAGTCTAATACCCGAACGCAGAGTCCTAGGTAAGTAGGTACCTAAATACTAACTCCTAACTTCACTGGAGTATTATTTAGTATTCTTAAGTTAGCAATTGCATTGCAGAGACGTCACTAACTAAATACTACGACAATCCTAAGGTCGATGGCGTAGCGTTTCACATTATTGCATATTCTAGAATCAATGATCAACTCATAAAAATCCCCTGGCTAACTATTCTACAATCTACCGACACAAATGCACTTGTCGATGCTTTCTACAATCAAATAAATAAAATTATAAACTTAAACGTTCCACAGACATCTGCTAATCGGAAAAAATACCCTATTTGGTTTAGCCCAGCTCTTATTCACATAATCAAAGAAAAAAGTAAATATCTAAAAAAATGGAAAAAATTTAAAATGCCATCCGATTATCACTCTTTTAGCTTACTCAGATCTCGGCAAAAGCACTTATCAAGAACATGCTACAACAGATATTTAGAATCTGTCGAATCCTCGATCAAATATGACCCTAAAAAAATATGGGCATACATTAAATCCAAAAAAGACTCCTCCGATTTACCAAATACGATGACTCTCAAAGAAACCACATCCAACTCAGCTCCCGAAATCTGCGAATTATTCTCGACTTATTTCAGTTCAACATTTATCGACGACGACGAATTAAAAAATTTATCTATAGACGAAATAACCGCTTTACTAAACAACGATAACGGTGTAAACATTGACCATGATACCTTACATAGTATAGACATTAACGAAAACATCGTAAAAACTCACTTGAATAAACTAGACATTAACAAAGGACCAGGCAGTGACAATATCCCCGGAATTTTCATCAGTAAATGTGCAGATAATCTTTTTGTTCCCCTAACTATAATCTATCAAAATTCTGTATGTAACGGTTGCTTTCCTTCCTTATGGAAACAAAGTTACATAACACCAATCTTTAAAAATGGGGCAAAAAATAACATTGAAAATTATCGTCCAATTTCAAAATTACCTCTATTCGGGAAAATCCTTGAAAAAATTGTATATCAACAACTATTAACATCTTTCAAAAACAGAATTATCCCTGAGCAACATGGTTTCCTTCCAAATAAATCCGTTTCTACAAATCTCACACTGTTCACTGAATTTATTCTCAAGAAAATGGACAACAGAACCCAAGTTGACGCAATTTATACCGATTTCTCAAAGGCTTTCGACCGTGTTAACCATTATATTCTTCTGAAAAAAATAAAAAAATTTGGTATCCACGGCAGTTTACTGAGATGGATCATATCATATATTCGGTTCCGAACTCAAACGGTCGTTCTAAATGGTTTCAAATCGAAAACCAAATATATTTCCTCCGGGGTCGTTCAAGGTTCTCATCTGGGACCACTCCTTTTCAACATTTTTATTAATGACATCAAATTTTCCATTAATTTTGCTCTATTTATAATTTACGCCGATGACATGAAACTTTTCTGCACAATAGAATCCTGGGAAGACTGTAATAATCTTCAAAAAGACCTCTTATCAATATTCGAGTATTGCAAACACAATAAATTATCCCTTAATGCTTCCAAATGTTACTCCATTACTTTCTCAAGAAATAAAACCCAACTAAATTACGAATATTCAATAGATAGTATAGCCGTTGAAAAAAAAACGGTTATAAAAGACTTGGGGGTCTATGTTGACAGTAAACTTTCCTTCGAGAGACATTTTGACCATATAACCGGTAAAGCTTACCGTATGCTAGGCTTTCTATTCAGAAATACCAAACAATTCCGAGATTATAAAACGTACATTATATTATACTATGCTCTTGTTCGGAGTCATCTCGAATCCTCGTCAATTATCTGGAACCCTTCTTACCAAATATATAAAAACCAAATTGAAAGAATTCAAAAATTATTCATCAGACAATTAAACTATAGATTCAGTTTCTCAAATGTTGACGATTATCTCACTCTTCTTCAAACCTATAATTTAATGAGTCTCGAAAACAGAAGAACTCTAACCGATGCTCTGTTCCTTTATAAAATCATTAATAACTTGATTGATTGCCCCGAACTTACAAGCCTAATAAATTATAGAGTCCCTACTAGACCCACCAGACAGAACGAACTTTTCAAAATCACCACGTGTAAAACCAACTCTTACAAAAATTCATTTATCAACCGAAGTTGCTATTCTTATAATCAACTTTTTAACTCAATTGACCCTTTTCATTTAAATATTGATACTTTTAAAAAACAAATCCTTTCCGTATTATATTACCCCTTAACGGCTCCCTAACTTACTATAACACATAAATCCTCTCACACTCACATACACACACACTCACTCACACAAACACACAATCACACGCCATATTATACTAATTTTTAAAATATCTTTTATACTGGATACATATCTTTATACTACTAAATTTATATTGGATTTTATTTTTTATTTTGTAAACTACCCATTGCTGGAGATAGGTCACCGCACATTAATGTTGAAATTTAATGAATCATCGCACGGTCGTAAATGCAGTGCCGTTGTAGGTACCCACTTACAATACATTGATTTTTATGTGACCCCTTCAGTGACGATGTGGCTATATTTTCATTATTTTGTATTCATGCAGTTATATATACATATATATTTTTTTTTTCTCTTATGTTACTTTATATTTTCATATTTACATGTTTTCTATGAATGCGTGTACGTGTTCTATGTGAAGTACTAATATATAATAGTCTGTAATTGGCTCAATTTATATGTAATTGTTTTATATAAAAAAAATTATACAGCTGTTGACTATTTATAAAAATAAATAAAAAAAAAATAAAAAAAAAAAATGAAGAAAAGGTATAGATAGTTTTCTATGGGTTTAGACTGACGTTTAAAATGTTTTTTTGTCATAACAACAACACAAACACATGTAACCAAGATCACACTGACACCTCGATGTCGCGATTTTTCTGAAATTCCAGCGAATTTTCGGCATCTCGTATAGATCTTGTTTCATTTAACGTCTCAAAAACGCAAGCCTGTCTAATTTCTGCGAAGAGAAACCCCAATGAATTGCAAGTGTCTTTCAACGGAAGCACCCTACCTAACAGCAGCTCTATCGACCTGCTTGGAGTATCTATAACGAACCAATTACACTAAAAGGGCTCCATCGAAGCTAAGGTGAAACTCGCCTCCAAAAAATTGAGCGTACTATATAGAGCGCGTAGATATTTTACTAAGACCCAGATCTGTATACTCTACAAAGCGCAAATACGTCCAATTATTGAATATGGTAGTCACCTCTGGAGTGGCGCCCCCCAATACCTACTGAATACCCTCGACGCTGTCCAAAGGCGTGCTATACGTTTGATTGATGATATATCACTGACTGATGGATTGCAACCACTAGAACACAGACGCAGAGTCGGAATGTTAAGTTTATTCTATAGATACTACCACGGGAATTGCTCAGAAGAACTTGCATCTTTGGTTCCTCCTCCACCCACTCGCAACAGAGTCACTCGATTTACTCAATCACAACACCCATACACAGTTAACCTTCAACATATACGAACCAGTCGCTTCTCGAACTCCTTTATTAATACAGCAGCCCGACTGTGGAACTATCTTCCGAATTCTGTGTTTCCACCTTCGTACAACCCGGTTCTTTTTAAAATCCGAATTAATAAACTCTTTTCTAGATTGCAAATCCCTCCCAACGCTACGTAGTGCGCTTCTTCGGAAGAGTAAAATGGACCCAAATCCTAACCCTAATCCTACTGCTGGTGTCCCCTACGTACATGTTAAAAAAAAGATCGCTTAATACTCTGGTGTTGGATTTGACAAAATTACCAAATACATATTTGACGAAATTGCTATAATCATCATCTATCGAAAACCTCTCGTATTTTAGTATTAAACCACTCGAAAAGAAGTTCCTCGCGATCAACCTTTTTGACAGTTCGCAAATCTTAGTTTACGTCGACGCGCATGCGCTAAGTGTTTAGATATGTCTCTGCAATGAGGTTCTCATACAAAAACTTGGTAGCATCCTTCAGTTAGGAAGTCATGTGATCTTCTAACTTAAGTGAGCGACTGTGCAATGAAAACATGGTTTATAGTATTTAGGACGGACTCTGCATTCGGACCTAGGTCCTGATGTTACGTCGGCTAATTGATTATTATTTTGTTTTCCCCTCATTGCTATAAACTCTACAGCTACTTATATCATAATCTTAATACGTTCTTATCTTGTCTTAAATATATATAAAAGCGTACTCCATCAAAATCTAATCTTAATTTTAATCAACATTCCATCATATAAATTCGTTGTTATCAAATGTTATTATGAAATTGTCATTAATTTTTGTCTAAATCAATATTTTTGTTTTTTTTTTTAATCTGAAAGATTTAAATAATCTGCATCTAATCTTCATCAACTTCGTGAGTAGACCTGCTGTCTTTATATTCAATCCTTTTTTCTTTTCTTCTGATATCTTTATAATCTTGTTTTTTTTATGTTTGTCATGTTATTATCATATTACTCATTACCATAGTTCACGTTTTATTGTTTATTAACATTAACTCTAGTTTGTTGGAAGAAATTTTCGTTTTGCAGTAAACCCGCCCGTGTACTAATTGTAGGTACAAGAAGATGTTACAAAATTATTGAATAAATAATAAA
Organism: Molanna angustata; assembly: GCA_963576475.1. NCBI lineage: Eukaryota > Metazoa > Arthropoda > Insecta > Trichoptera > Molannidae > Molanna > Molanna angustata. The sequence continues at coordinate 41,754,086 of OY754966.1, forward strand.
AATAATAATATGCTTGTTTAGCAATCTGATAAAATAGATTATTTCTTGATAGTTATAAAATTCTCGAATGCATCGTTATAAATCCTATTTTTACTGTAGGAATAAAAACAATTGAAAGTTTTGGTTGTGGATAATATCATGATAAACAAAAATAAAATCAGATATTTTTTAATAGAACGAATATGTCCTTATCAACTTTCCCTCTAATTTTTCTATTTTGTGTGCGGATCTTCGACGCATCTGTGCAGTGGCGGTGCGATAAATTTACACCCCCCCTCCCTCCATAGACACACATACAATTTTTTATTAAAATGTAAATTTTTAGGGTATTTATTAATCACAGTGACTTTATAATAACAACACTAACAAAGATAGATGGGTCGATGGCAGAGCGGTTAGCGCGGTGGGCTAGTGAACTAGTGGGTGCGAGTTCGAATCCTGCCTCGACCGATTTCGTTCACCTATAGCACAAGAATTTATATGCTTATTTTAGGGAGCGTAGGAAGATGTATATGTACTTGTTTAAAAAAAAGATAATTTTTGAAATAAATAAAAAAGATAACTAAAATCTGGCAATGGAAACTTTCTTATATAATATTGACTGTGAGGAGGGAAAAACATGTATGCAGACATTTTAGTAGGTTACAGGGAACACTGGTATCAGAAATCAGGGAACCTTTATGTATTAAAAATATATACATTCCCTAAATTTACCTTTTTACGACCTTCTGATAAATCTACTTATTATAATATATTGAAATCATAGAATTATAATGTACAGAAGCCGCGTCTAGTACAAATTTCGAATTCAAATGTATGCCAAGTTTTTTTTTACATGTGTGTGTGAGGCGGTAGATCGGTTGGTCTACGTTTTATGTAGGTGAGCGTGTCGGTAGGTGTACGTATACTAGAAATTCGTCTGTTTCCTCGTAGTTTTAGTTGGCATACATTCATTGCGCTGACTAGGTATCTGTATCATATATAATCTAAGATTGAAATACAATCCACACAAACGTTTATATTTTAATTCCCAAAATACAAAATGATTTATTTTATATATAATATTATTATATTTGTTTGTAATTAGGTAATGTAATAATAATATAATGTTTTCGTGATAGTGTAGTTTAGTGGGGAGGTGTTTAATTATGCCACTCCCGAGCTTTTCGTTTTAATTAAAATCATCGAATTATTATTATTAGGTACACATTACGGTAGGTACCAACCTACTTAAATTTCTGCCGGGTTGGGCCGCCGCCGAGCGGGCAATGTCGCATCAATTACGATCTGTTTAATATTTGAATTGTAATTAATCCGTATTTGATTTATAAAAAGGTTTCAGTTGGAAAAATAAAAAACTTAATAAAACTATTCATTATAATACTAATTTCCTCCCCCTTTGTAATATATTGGATGTATTATGTTATTTTCAATTTGACAAGTAAGGAGACATCTGTGGAAATTGTTAATGAATATGTAGCAGGGTTTAGAACCATACTAGGGGATATTTATTAAAGTTTTCGAAATAGCTGTTATATTTAAGGACAGATGTCTATTATTAATTATTGATTTATTGAAATATATTATTGACTTGAATTTTTGAAAGGGAAAAATAAAGAGATTTCTTTATTAATTGAAAATAAAGAAATCTCATTCTGATTACAGACCTCACTTTGTAGACAGTTAAATATTGACGGAAGATGCGCACCATAAATCCCTACTAATTGAATTAAACTTTTCTTCTCTGCAACGCATCAAACACAGAGAACATATAATAAAGTTATTTGACCAAGCGAATTACGATGTTATAAATGACACTTTAAGCAATACTGATTGGTCATCAATTCTTAATACATTAGATGTAAACCTTGCCCTACAAAATTTTTACTCAACCGTAGAATCGATCATAGAAGATTACGTTCCTAAGGTAGAAAAACGAGTAAAGAAATTTCCAATCTGGTACACACGTGCCCTAATTAAGGTTACAAAAGAAAAACTTAAATACTTCAAACTATGGAAGCAGTTAAAAAATCCACTAGACTATCACACGTTCTCATTGCTACGCAGGAGACAAAAAAAACTCTCTAATATAGCATTCAAAAACTATATTGTTTTTATAGAGAATGGAATACAAAGCAACATAAAAAAACTTTGGTCTTATGTAAAAGCTAATAAACAAACTCCAAATATACCAGACTCTGTAACTCTAGACTCTGAGTCTACAAATGAACCTCAAGGTGTCGCAAATCTTTTTTCAAAATTTTTTGCATCAGTTTTTGTACCGGATACAACTATCAATGCGGATTACCCCAATTCAACGACTCATCAACTTGACACCGCACTGATCCATACAGTTAACATTAACGAAGAAGTAACATATAAATATATTTCCCAAACTGACATTAACAAAGGGCCAGGATGCGACAACATACCGGGTATCTTCCTAAAAAAATGCGCTAAAACCCTAGCACTCCCAATATCAAACATATTTTCCAAATCTATAGATCAGGGAATATTTCCAGTTAAATGGAAAACTGCTCTAGTAACACCTATACATAAATCAGGAGACAAACATGACGTGACAAACTACCGGCCTATCTCTAAACTTCCAATACTCAGTAAAATCTATGAGAAAATCGTATACGACCAATTATATCCTACCATAGCACCCTTCATTTCAAATAAACAACACGGTTTCATGAAAAAAAGATCCACTATCTCGAATTTAACCGTCTTCATACAATTCCTACACGAAACGATGGATAAAAATATTCAAACTGATTGTGTATATACTGACTACTCCAAGGCGTTCGACCGTGTGAATCATAATACTCTATTTAAAAAACTACTTCATATGGGCATTTGCGGAAACCTATTTAATCTACTCCATTCTTACTTAAGCCAACGATACCAAACAACTGTTGTTAAAGGGTTTTCCTCATTGCCAGTTAATGTTACATCAGGTGTACCCCAGGGCTCTCATCTCGGTCCATTGCTTTTCCTTGTGTACATAAATGACATTGGGAAATGCTTCAAACATTGCAAATTCTCTGTGTTTGCAGATGATATGAAAATATACAAAGAAATTAAGTCGGGTGCCGATTGTTGCGCTCTTCAATCAGATCTAGACAGACTTATGATTTACTGTAAAAATAACTACCTCTCTCTAAATGCTTCTAAATGTTTTGTCATATCGTACACAAGAAAAAGGAATAAAATTTGCCACAATTACAATCTAGATAATGTGAACATAAAACATAAAAATGAATGTAAAGACCTTGGAGTGCACCTTGATGCAAAACTTACCTTTACTCAACATATAAACACTGTTATTACAAAATCATACAAACTACTTGGATTCATATTTAGAATAGGTAAATCTTTTAAAAATCCGCAAACCTTAAAAATATTATATTTCTCACTTGTCAGAAGTACACTGGAGTTTGCATCATTTATTTGGAACCCGCTGTATAAAATCCATATAAAAAATATTGAAAACATCCAACGCAAATTTTTGAAACGACTCAACTATAAATACAACAATAATACAACGGTTAATAATATTCAAAGTTTAGCGAACCGACGAACAATGACTGATTTATCTTTTATTTATAATGTTTTAAATAACCATATAGACTCCGCCGATATACTCACACTTATTGACTTTAATATACCTATAAGACGTACAAGACATACACCATTATTTAAATGCAAATATTATAAAACAAATGCTGCAATAAATTCACCAATCAATAGGGCCACGGATGCTTACTCAAGGTATGTGGATATTTTAAACTTGGACATTTTTTACGACTCCCCAAACGAATATCGACGGAAAATATCCCAAATAGATAAATTAGAAAACAATAGCTAACCATGGCCCATCACTCTTAAGTCCACATACTCTCTTTTACACACACACACACCCTCACACACCCTCACACACCCTCACACACACACACACACACACACACACACACACACACCCTCACACACACACACACACCCTCACACACACATACATATACACACCCTCTCTCTTACATAAGCGGAATAATAATTAAATAAATAAATAATAAAAATACTTTACTACTTACACTACACACATAAACCAAAATGTATTTGACACATGTAACTGACATTAGATTTAGATAATTGATGTATCATATGTATTAATCCATGTAATAAACTATCTAATGTTGTATGTGTTAATTAAAAAATAAAATAAAATAAAATAAATATTATATTATATTGTACTTATTTGTTTTACTCTCGAAGTATTGTATTAAACAGAATATTTTAATACAAGAGTTAATCATTTAAAAATTCCTCAAACATCAAAAGATATTCTCTCTCCTGGAGAAAAGAGAATACTCTACACCCTGAGACTTAAAAACGAATGTGTGTCATGATAAAAAATGTGGCGTTTGTTTCTCTCTGCCTACCCCATAAGGGACATGGCTGGACGGTATGTATGTAGTGGTATTATCTTTCATACAATTCGCCTATACAATAGTACACAAATACTTCGCAAATTGATGACTTTCATGATTTCTCGCGATTCCCACCATCAAACCTCATTGCTTTGTTCAGATGGAACCACCCCAGAAGTAATTCCTTTCTAATGATAAAGGAATCATCGAATTCGGACGACGCGCTAAAGAATTATTATTCATTGCTGACAAGGCCGTAGCCAGAAAATAATTTCGGGGGGGGGGTTTAGCGTCGAATAGTAGAAACAAGTCTCCCCGCGAGCGTATCCCCGTGCGAGTACCAAGCGAGCATAAAGCACAGTCATCTTAAGTAATAAAGTGTGTGTTTGTCTCACGCGTCCTGGAAAAATCTAATGTATGTGCGAGCATGTACCAATATATCTGACTCAGTGTCACGCTAAAAAAATGTCATAAAAATGCTGAATTATTAAATATATTTCAATAATTATTTTTTTCATGCAAAATTTTGAAATGGGTGCACCGTAACAACAGAGTGAAATGGGTGTACCGTATGTAACTGCAGTCTCATTGTTACTTACTAAAGAAATATCTTCTTTTTTTCATTTCGGGGCCGGGGGATCAAACCCTGGCTACGGTCTTGATTGCTGACGACTTTGCAAATTGAAGAGTTTGATAATTTTTTTCTGAGTTCCATCATCAGCTCTTGAAAAATTTCTCGTCGAATTGACAACCTCCTTTTTTGTCGTCGGAAAAATTGAAATTAGGTGTTTACAGATAAATATTCATTTTTTAGTCATGTTTTCAATATAGATAGTAAGTTTGACTGCTTAGTATCTTAGTAAAAATACTTATGTACAATAATCTTCCCTTCTAATCTGTAAAGTGAGCTTATAATAATTTCGTATGTGTGTAGGCTAGCGTCAATACAGGCGCAGCGGACGGAGCGCATCAGACGGATTCTAGAATTGTTTATATAGGAATTCATCAAGGGCGTCCACTGATAGGCATCGGACGGAGCGCGCACATCGAATCTTCGGGATGCCGACGCCCGCGCAAAATCTGATTGGATCTGTCATTTTTGTATAGTGATGTTATGTCACCGTTTTATAGAAAATGTTATTTATTTTTTTACGTAGTTAGATAGTGGAAGTATCTCAATTATATTTTTTAATTTCGGAATACTGACGATGTTTAATGTGTAGAACTCCATTACACTAGGTATTTTTGTTTGATTAAAAAAATACCTAGTGTATCTCAATTATACTATACATTCAAATGTTTGGATGTTTTTTTACTTACTCACGCGACAAAGGCAGAAAGATTTTGTATGAAATTTGGCATTAATTTGGCTTTGGGATATATATTTTTTTTACATTTATTCTTATTTTCATTGAATAAAATCATGTATGAGCCGAGCATGCGATTACTACAAATGCAAATGACTGTTGTGTCGTTAGTCCGATTGGTGCGCCTCTATGAACGCACACTGCCACAAACAAATCCGACTGATGCGATCCGTCCGCTACACCTGTATGGACGTTAGCCTTTTAGTCGTATTATGTTAATAAAAAATAATATGTATGACTAGGTAGGTTAGGTACATATTATATTCGCACCAACAACATACTCACGTGCGTTCAATCAAGCGTCGCATTGTCGAGTGACACCGTGTCGTACCAAATACGCAATGAAATATGTAAATAATACGATACTGTAGACAACAAAATTAAATATTATGCATCAAACAAGTGTGGTATTATCAAGTACATAACATTATTCGATCCATTGTATAATTAATAATTAGACGTGTATGTATAATATGAAGACTAATACACTTCTGAGGTAAGTCACCTTTTTCATTATAAAAGAGTATTCGTGACTGTTTATTTTTGTTACCTTGGCTGTTGTACATATTATGTATATTGTTTATTAATGATCTGCATGTTTGCGTGTTTGTTGTGTTAGTATTATGTATGTAAATATTAAACAATATTGTATTTGGTTTTTTATTTGCATGTCTAGTACTTAATCGGAGCCAGTAATTTTAATCATCGTAATTTCAGTGCTAATTCACGCTGTCGCTTATGCTAATTACATATCGCTTTGTTTGTTTTAATAAAACTCTTCATAATCTTGCATGCCTTTGCCGGCTTCACTATATACGTACGTGTTGGAGTTTTGCATTGCACACTACACACATTCGATCTAATCCTATGACTGTTTCAAATATCGTATCATTTTCATTCAAAGCCCTTGTTTACGCCTTTGACCTTGGGCTTACGGGATTTACACAAATATGCACACTTATTATCTTCTACTGTATAAAGCATTAACAAATATAGCATATCACCAAATCTGTGATATGCAATACTTTTCCACGATGAAAGGTTAACATTAGTTTGTTTTTAATATCAAAAATATTAATTAAAAGACTCAATCGATAAATTTTCATGTTCTCTATTGATTTAAGTAAAAATGTACTTTAAAGGCCTTGTAGGCTTTTAGTTATTAACAAGAAACAATTAAAAAAGGGTATTAAAACTAATTTTACACGAAATGTATTTAAATAATTCAAATTGTCAAAATACTCACACATTCAAATAAAGATGTATAAATACACAATTCTTTTATTAAAGACGCATCCTTGAGGGTTCTCGGGAAAAAATAAAAGCTTACTATAGACTCTTATGTAAGAACATTCATCAATAGACAAAGATATCTAATTTTTGATTATATTAATGTAGGTACCTTAATATAATGTAAGAGTAGGTTGTTATCAAAAGTAACTTTGTCCATTGATTTAGTTTCGGAGAAAAATTGATAATATTTACGGACTATTGCCAATTCGGATCGTTCGAATCCACAAAGACATCATTTTTTTTTGCTGCGGAATTCTTCCCTTTTCCCATACATCCCGTATGATTCACAGTAAGTTCATCGAAAATCAATTCATCGAAAGCAAATTCATCGAAAACGAGTTCATCGAAAATTAGTTTATCGAAAACAAATTCATCGAAAATCAATTCATCGAAAGCAAATTCATCGAAAACGAGTTCATCGAAAATTAGTTTATCGAAAACAAATTCATCGAATGATCAATTCATCGAAAATTTTTTTTTATAAGTAGATATAATTTTTCATTGTAAATGTGTTTTTAACCCTCCTATACCGACATTATTGTTCAAATGGATGTTATTATACTACCACAGAATCATTTTTATCTTTAACTTCAACTCATATTTCTATTTTTTTTAAACGATTTGTTTTTTTTAGATGCGCACTTAAAACTGAATGTTTTTTTATGATAGAAACTACTTTCTTACTCTGGGGGGCAAGTTGGTCCAACCGGCGAAATCAAAACCCTCGTGATTACCCATATCATGGATATAATTATAATATAGAGTTCTATGACATCTAAAGATATTATAGAACTGCATATAATAATTATATCCATGATATGGGTAATCGTGAGGGTTTTGATTCCACCGGTTAGAACAAACTTGCCCCCCTGATCTTCCTTTTGTTGAAAAAAAAATGTGTGTTGTGATACATAAAATTCATATTTTGTATTTGTGCATTTTTTATTGGTTCACTTATTCAATTTAATATTCCTAATATCTTCTTTCTATTTATTTATTTATTTATATATTTGGCACGATACATAATTACATTATACATAATACAGCGTACCTATAAAACAACATAATTTCAAGTTTACAGTGATAATATATCCTAAATTTAATGTTAGGTTATTATTAAAGGTTTAAAGTAAGCAAGATAAGAATATAAAATACTGTATTATTTTTATATTGTCTCATTGGACGTCCAACTAGGTGAACCTGTTTTAGGATGAAATGTTGTTGCTGTATAAATATAAATTAGTCAATTTTTTTCAGTGTTTTTGTTAATCTCCTCTGTCCTTTAAAAAAATGTCTAATAATATTTACAATAAGTAATAGCAATAATAATTATTTAAATTAATTTCTTTTTTTTAACTTATAGTTTCAAGGTTACATACTAAGCAAAGGTAGACAATTTTGCATATTAAATTTAAATATGAATCAAATTGAAATTACAAAATCAATCCAATCATATCTCACAACACAAAAAACTACGTATTTTTAATTGTATTTTTATAGAAATTACTAAGGTTTTCGACGCCTGTTTTATAGTTAACACTAATCTTTTATGTATATTAGTTTCCTTGTCCAAACTTTTACTGTCAATTTTTTTTATTTATAACAACTTTAATTTTCCACTGTTTATTAAGCTTCCGAGTCCCCTTGGCATTTCTTTCGAATATCTGAAAAAAATTTCGATGAGTTGATCATTCGATGAATTGGTTTTCGATGAATTTGTTTTCAAAGAACTCGTTTTCGATGAATTTGCTTTCGATGAACTGATTTTCGATTAACTCATCGGTTACCATCCCGTGTATTCCCTCCCTCTTTTATTATTAAAATAAAAATAAATTACTTTTGATACTTGCCAACTCATCACGTATCCAATTGAAATTATCGTATGCTTTTAATGATTCTGCGGATATTTTGTGGTAGTTAATATTAACCATATTTGAATTATAAATTAGCTATAAAGCACTTGTTTTTTTCCACTTGTCGACACGCCGGTCGATGGAAGGACAGCGCTTCCGAAACATGTCGCGAAGTGACTCAAAAAAGAAGTGGTTTATAGCTAATTTATAATTCAAATATGGTTATCGTATGCTGTTTATTATTTGGACAGTTTCCTGCAGTCTCACGTTGCAACATATTGATTTGTTCACCAATATAGATAAAATTAATGATAATATTCGTTGATTCGAGGTAATTAAGTTGGTGAACTTATCTTTCAATTGATTGGTGTAATATTTGGTATATTAATTTACCTCAATATTAACATAAAATATTATGATATTATTGATAAGGTATGATTGAAAAAAATATTAACAGAGAAAATGGTATAAATCAGTATTTTACGTGTAAAGAAATATGACGTGTGTATCATTGTACAACAAAACAACAAATAATAGATAAATATTATATGATATTATATAAAATTATACATGACAATATAATAATTCCTATTATTTTAATTATGTCGCAATTCATATTATGTCCTTATAATAAGCTATGAGGTACCGACTTAGGATAGTATAATTATACACTATCGACGATAATATACTTACAACTGTTGACAATTGTTTAGATCCGTATCCGCGGATCTTGACACCAAATATCCGTATTCAGATTCGTATCCGCGGATTTAGTTACATTTTTTAACGATCCGGCACATCACTAATACTAACTAAGTAATTCATAGGTACAAAGTAATTTGTTTATATCTAACTGTAATAATAATAATGTAATCGTAAATACTTAAATCAGTAATTACCATCTTCTCGTTCCTAAGGTCCCGTCGTAAATCTGATGTAGGTATTGACCTGACCGCACACCGTTCCTTTGAATATTTTGACGTCGCAATAATTGTTTCTTAAGGGAGCATATATAAACCTAAACACCCCAATTTAAAATCAAATATGTTTAAACAGTGTGTTTCTAAAAAACATAGGAACCATAAGTATTTTCAACATTTCTGTAGTGAATGTTCGTCACACAATTTTAAAATTCAGCATAAATTCACCTAAAATAATTATTTAATATATTCCTTTTTACATATTTTTTTTTTAAATTAGTCCATAACTATGTGTCGTAGATAAATAAATCTTATATATGCTTAAAGAGTACATAAAATCGAAGGAAAGACCATTTTTTATTCATTTTAAGTCAGGGGGGGGCAAGTCTGGTCCCACCGGCGAAATCAATACCCTCACGATTACCCATATCACGGATATAAACCATTTTTAACGCACGCGACAATTACCCTTATTAACGCGTAACTTCATAATGCGTTAGGCGGTTTTAATATAGTATGTATTCAGTAGAGTGATATGTAATGAACACTGGTATTCAGTCACTACGTTTAGCGACCGTTGCTCGAGTGTCTTCGATTTGAAGGTCCCTACACTTACACCACACTACATACATTTAGGTACACCAAATTTGTTAATTATTATCAAATGTTGCATTATTGTGCATGATATTTCAGAAAAATGTCTTGAACTCTTTTATTTAATATTGTAGGTATGTAGTTAATTTTGAATTTTTTTAAAAACAAATTTAATAATGTATGTAGAACTTGTAGATGTATTTTCTATGGAAAACTGCATGTTAATTATAATATTATTTATATTGTTTTAAGCTAATTATTTATTAATATATTTTATTATTTTTTATAATTACGTCTTATTTTCACTCCTAATGTTATATGAAATATTATAGTTATACTGAGTATGAAATTAAGTTTATATATTATGAATAATTTTACAATTAAATATTGCACATGTCTCTATTTTTATATAAATAACTATTTTAAAAATTCTTTCATCTATAATTCAATGTAAATCGATCAAAATTAAATATTGTCAATATACCTATATATTTTTATTGACAATAACATCTCAATAGAGACGAAGTTGGGATATTATAAAAGAACCAGGAACAGGAATGTTATTGTCAATTAAAATATCATTTGACTCCCGACATGGAGGAAAAAAAATCCAATGTTTGCGTATATGCAATTAAAAAATATATTCGATATACCTATATATACTTTTTTTTTGTTTCAACTGACTGATTTATCAACGTTTCAATATTAGTGTGTTATACGCTAGACATTTTGTCGAATCCACGTGAATGTTCATTTTTTGTGACAATTAATTGAAATTCAATAATAGTGTTGTCATGTGCAATATATTTTATGTGTTATATTAATTTATTTTCAACGATGACTTGACGCCATGCCGCGTGCCGTTGCGAATTCGTAACGGCTAGTTAGAGCGCTATGGTTTTCTCTCGTTAGAAAATGCAATTGAGTCGAATGTGCTTGTCTTCGGTGATTCCCGTTTGAGTATGTAGGTATTATGTATGAATAGGTGGATAGTTGTGTGTGAATAGGTGGATCGTTGTGTATGAATAGGTAGATCGCTTTGTATGAACGAAGATTGATTGCGATCCTCTATAGTTACGTCCGCTCTACCTTACCTAAACTTGTTTTGATCACGAAGTATATTGCTTAATCCGACATGGGTAGTACAGTATTGTAGTATGTAGGTACTTTATGCCTATATTATAGCAGTAAATCCATCTTTTTCACCTGAAATATTTTTCTCTGAACTGTTATTATGACCACACGTATTCGCTAAGACTGCTGAACATTTTCAAGGGCGTCAAGAAACTGTCTCTGAAAAAATAATATTCTTCTTCTTCTTCTTTTAGTAGACCTATTGGTCTGTAATACGAAAACTATGCCTCCTGACATTACGAAGTCCAACTATCCTTCTATATCTAGTGTGGTCTTCCGGGTAGACGGCGACCAGAAGGGATTTCATTTGCTGCTATATACGCAAGTCTATCACTGTCCATTCTGGCTACGTGGTCCCTCCAATGTCTTCTTCTGTATCTTCTCCACTATTTTGTTTATTTTAATTAGTCGTTTGATTATTTCCAACTCGGTTTGTTTGAAAAGTTGAATGTATGTAGAGTGTTCAATACGATTGTCCGACATTAAACAGCTTAATTCTTACCTGGTTGATATTGATTTTAAACATTTTAGATTATGACCAGGTAGTACTATTGCATGTGATTTATTTTGTCCGATATTATATGGAGATCTATATCGTGTTACGCAATATGTTCGCAGAGGTCCGCCAAGAGGCCGTGCAGCAGGCGTTGGCTGCAATGCAGAGCAGACCGAAGCCTTCGCTGCCGATGCCATCGAAGAGGACCTCGGTAATGGCAGACAGTCCGAGACACGACACAGGTATGAAAAACACACACTCTTATTCCCAAGCTTTCACAATAATTGTAACGCTTCATTTAATTATCAACGAACATTCATTAATTAAACTCCCCATTGAAAATTAATGTCAACATTCCTACTGGTAAAATTATAATGGAACTACTGGTTGGGGTCTTCCAAGAAAAGGATGGAACTACGTACATAAATGACATCCCGATTGTATAAATACTAATACTTGAACACCTGACGAACTTGCATGGGATGGTGCATAGATGTTGATGAAACGGATGCGTGTTGCGATAGACTAATTTAACACTAGATTCTCTCTGCCTACCACATGGTGTTATGATATTATTTAGTTAATTATTTGTTTAAATATACATGTACACTTTCAAGTTGCATACAATATTACATACATGTCATTTATTTATTTACATTTTTTTGGGAGATTAACAGCTACTTACCTCTCCGAACTTTGCATTCCTCTTTCAATTAACGACAGACAATCATCACTTCGTTCTGCATCTTCATCCATGGTTGGAAAATTATTTGAAATAAACAGGGTGCACACCACTAATTTCGGCGATCGTGCGTTTGCTGTGGCAGGACCAAATGCATGGAATAAGCTCCCAAATACCCTCAAACAAACTGAAAACACACCTTTTTCGCAAATCTTACCAAAGCCATAATGATACATCTTAATCAATTTTCAGCGCCCTTGAGGTGAGATATACACAAAAACGGCGCTATATAAATCATCCAAATTATATTATATTATTATACATTACACTTTTACATTACAGATAATAATTAAACAACTAATTATAAGTCTCCGTTGGTAGTTATCAAAATAATATATGTTTCCTTTCCTAATTCAAGGTAGAAGCTTGTGTTTAGGAAAGCAACAAGTTTTTGCTTTCACATGAAAAATACTTTACAAATAATCCATAAAATAAATAACAAAAACTAAAAAAATAAATTTACAATTATTTTTGATTCCCGGTGGAGACGCAGTTTTTAATTGTGTTTTCAGTCTGGATCTGTGAGACGATTAATATCTTAAGTCTCCAGAATGTGGCAACTTGTTATTGGGTGCGTGTTAAATTAATATTTGACATTGAACCTGTTAGTTGCCTGAGAAGCAATATTAAATTAATAAATAAAACATTCAGACCAATCATGACATATATGCAGTGGAGACAAGAGCCGACACGACCAGAACCAAAAACCTCCTGCGAACATCGGAAATGAAGGTTTTAAGTGCTATCACAGTGAAGACGCTTAGGGACCTGAGAGACCGAGGACATCATACGATGGAGTAGAGCTAGGAGAAAATTCTGGAGGGACCATGTCAACGGGATGTAAGCATCTCGAATCCCATCCATAGCGGCAAACGAAATCCCACCAGGGCATCGCCTCCCCGGGAAGACCGCCGAAGAGGTGGAGGGATAACTGGACCTCAGCTTCACAGGAATAGCTTTCTCGAAAAAACACATGTACGATCTAATATAAGAAGAAGAAGAAGAAATAAAACATTCAATTTCAAAATCAATAAATAAAAAAATATACCTTTTTTATCAAGAAAAAAATACCCTCAAAAATATAAAATAAATAAACCACAAACAAACCAATTGGTTTTTACTTGTATTTGTATACCTCTTCATTTGAGTTTTGACTATGAGGTGATAACATCTAAGGAACCTACATACCCTCACACTTCTATACAAGGTCTTAAACAACTCCAATGCTCCAGTTTATCTACGAAATCAATTTCACATCCTCCCAGAACACGGATTGCCTCTTCGTTCAAATACTGAAAGAACGCTCAGTATTCCAGTACACAATACTTCCCTTTTCACCACATCTTTCTCCGTACAAGCAGCTCGCACTTAAATTTGTCTCCTTTTCCTATTCTTGTCCCCCCCCCCCCTCTCCTGTCCCCTCCGTTTCTTTATTGTTTTTGTTTTATATGTTCCTATATTTTTATTATATATTGTAATCATAAAAATGTTGGTACATATCATAAATAAAATAGCTTTCACCAAATGAATATGGTTGGTTGGAAGATATTGCCATTTGGCAATAAGTCCGCCATTGAGCACATGTTCCCATGAAGTTTTCAATAAATAAATATATATCGTCACTAATTATCGATGAAGTTTTTATTTGGTAGAATTCCATTATATGTTATATCTATAATAAAAAGTAAAGACTTTTTGATTCTACATTAATTTAATTGAGCGCGATAGGCCTATTTCGCCTTGTTAGGGCATTAACTAGCTAGCCCTAACAAGGCGAAATAGGCCTATCGCGCTCAATTAAATTAATGTAGAATCAAAAAGTCTTTACTTTTTATTATAGATATAACATATATATCGTCACTTTCAAAAAAATATTTAAACAAAAAATCATCGAATAATCACATCAAATCGCGATAATCTATCGCATGGAGCTAAATAGGAGGAGGCATTCGTCCAGTGGTGGACGGTAATAGACTGATGAAGAAGAAGAAGTATGGATCGAAACTTATCTAGGTCTCGATAGCAACGATGTGAATGTAGGCTAAACAACAACCCCTTCCATTTTGAATTTTAATGATTACATTTCAGGAAATGGGTTATAATTTTACATTTATCACCGCGTGAGTCATAACAAGTTAAGTATAGGGGGTTGGTTATACGTGTTATATGGTAACGTACATAATTGGTACCTACTTAGCAACATATTGACTCGACTCACTCACACACACAATCGTGTTAGTTTTGTCCATGTATCGTTTCAAATACATTTTAAACATAATTTGGACTCCTTTCACTCGCATCTTTCAAAATTATATTAGTTCCTTTATATGGAATTTTCCCTTTCACAATGCAGTTGTAGTGCCGACTTCGCTGTAAGAAAATAAAAAAAAAACAATTCCAACTGTCAATTTGTTCGAGAGAATTTATTTCTCTTTACATATCGACAGTTTCAAGCCACGGCCCACGGGTACTATGAAAGAAGGATCATTTTGCATGGCGTAATGGAATTTTTGCATGCACAAAACAACAACTTAGAGGCTTCGCAGCATATTATGTTCTATATGCATGAATGTTCTCAGAATTTGAAGCAGAACATTTTATGTGTTTTGTGTGTTTCTTATAACTCTTGATCCGCTTGATGCACAGAGCCCAAAATTTCAGAACATGTAAAATATTAGGCCTAAAAAACTTTTATTCTTACTCAGAATTCAGAATTTGTGTTCCAATCAGGGATTATCAACATTTAATTATTTATTTGTTTATACAATATAACACAAAGGTACAAAATTAAATTTACAATATCTAATTAATTTCTTCCTAATTAAATTTTTTTCACACTGAAAAAAAGCCTCGCTAGACATAGTTTGCTTAATGTGCACCTTACAAAATGATCGCAAGCCCATTTGGTTCGCCTATTCTGGCTGGTACTCTGGTCGCCTGTGCTCGTGGGCCTGGATTCGTGAACCCAGTTAAACCACGATTGCCTTGAGGCAGTAAAAGCTTCTCTGCGATCATAAGATTTTGTCTTTTTTTTTCTTCACTTATGTAATCCACACAGGACAACGACAACCAGGATGAAAACTCTTAACGTAAAACTCTTTATATGGTTAAGTAAATAAAATTTTTAAATAAAAATTTTGGTAACAAAAAACATTGTTTCTTCCACTTCACATTTATATTTGATGGGACGTTTTCGAACTGTACTAGTTCATCTTCAGCATCTGAAATGTGACTGATTCTATTGTGCGTGTTGTCATCTTCCATTGGCGAGTGTGGGCGGGTTGAGTATGGCGGGGGTAATTAACTGGTGGGGGTGAGCGGTAGCGAGCGGTGTAGGTTTGTGTTTCGTTTGGTTCTTAATAATATTCAATATTGGTGAATTTACTGGAGGAATCTGAATATTTATTAAATTGGGGTTATTTTTTCTTTTATTTATTTCCAGGGCTTCTAAAATATCGAGTTTTTTCCCTTTCTTTTCAATATGGAGTACTTCGACATCTTTTATATTAAATTTGTGTCCGTTATCTCTGCAATGCTCTGCCATTTCTGAGTTTGAGGTGATGTTCTTAATTGCTTTTTTATGCTCATCTACTCTATCTTTTATTCTTCTCCCGCTTTGTCCTATGTAAAAAATATCACAATCCTCACAGTTAACTTTATATACTCCGCTGTTGTCAAATTGATCTATCTTGGATTTATTATTGAAGATGTGTTTTTTAATACTATTGTTGGTGTAAAGTGCCGGTTTAAATGGTTTGTTTTTACATTTGTTGATGATTTCTTCTGTTAATTTTCCTACGTATAATATTCTTCTCCATGGTTTATCCTGTATTTTTGAATCTTCTTTCTTGTGTCCTTTTTTGTAAATATATGTTTGTAGAAGGTGTTGTGTTTCTTTTTTCTTTATCATTCTTCTGATTGTTTTCTCGTGGTATCCATTATTTTTTGCTATGTTTATTATTGTATTTACTTCTGTTGTATAGTTGGTTTCGTCTAATGGAATTGATACAAGTCTGTGGATCATAGAATTAAATGCAGCCATTTTATGTGCTCTCGGGTGGTATGAATTGGAATTTATTATTGTGTCTGTGTATGTATCTTTTATATAGATTTTGAAATTGAATTTATTTTGTTGTATTATCACTGTTGTATCTAAAAAGTTTAATTCATTTTTAATCCCAATTTCTTTTGTGAATTGTATTTTCTCGTTTTGTTTGTTGAATAACTTTAACAAATTTTCTAATTGTCTGTTGGATCCGGTGAAAGTAAAAAATATGTCATCCACGTATCTGTTATAATTATTTATTGATTTTATTAATGGGTTTTGTGAAGACAGGATATTATTTTCAAATTGGTCCATAAATATGTCTGCTAGTAAGGGTGATAAAGGATTACCCATTTGTTTGAGTGTAGAATTCGTTGTTAAAACAAATATAGTTTTGATTTATACATATTTTTATGATTTCGTACACTTCTTGGCCTGCTGAAGATGAACTAGTACAGTTCGAAAACGTTCCATCAAATATAATTGTGAAGTGGAAGAAACAAAGTTTTTTGTTACCAAAATTTTTATTTAAAAATTTTATTTACTTAATTATTATGGATTTCCACAGTATTAATAAAAATAATTTCCACGAATCTTTATATGGATCTAAATGGACGATTTATTAAAAATTTATGTTATTTTATAGGAAACAAAAATACATCACATGCATTGCAACTGCAATGCCCCACTAGGAAAACGACCTGTGTCGGAGCTACAATTATGTAACTGTAAAGATCTATTTCAAAAATGTGTGTCCAACACCCGTCATTATTATTAAAGACAAATACCTAATGCTAATCTGAGACCTACGATAGTGACAATGCATAAATTAAACAATAATATTCACTTTTGATAATTGAGCCAGGCAATGGTGTTGTTTGGGCGTTTGTCGATTTCGACGATAAAAGGCGGTGCAATTCATATTTATATTACAATAGAAATTAAAAGGATTTCTCTTTTTCGTTCGTTCATAACTTTAATGGTCATCCATTATGCGTCATTACTGTTATAGACACAAGCTAATCATTACTATTGTAGACAAAAGCTAATCTGAGACCTGCGATAATGACAATGCATAATCAATACAATAGTTTTTCTCGTTGTATACGCAGTGGCATTGTATACAACTATAGATTCTTTGTAGATATCTATTTATTGTTTAATTGTTTTTTCGTTTATGCTTAAATTATATTAAAGATATCGGTGTTCCTTGAATTGGTAGTGATGTGACGTTTTTCTTCTTTTTAACAACATCGAATCTTTTTTACCTGTGTTTTTTTTACCATAGGTACTAAACGAGTTGGTTGAAAGTTGAAACCAACATATCTATGCATTAGTGATGAAAGCTCATTTTAACTCGTATAGTTCTGATCATTCTTGATTGCTAATTCGTTCTATTATACTGTTGCATTGTTATATTATAACGATTCTCGAAGGTGTCAGACTGTATGCAAATACGTTATGTGAAATGAAAACTAGTGTCAGTCTATCTACCTTGAGTGATATTGTTTGTAGGAACTGGGAGTACCTACATACATAGTGAGGGAGTGAGTCAATAGTGTATACATAGGTGGGTAAACGAGGAACAATATGAGATATGACTTATGTCATTCTATCTGGATTATATATGCATCGCGAAATGCAGACATTGCATTGCAATATGAAAATCAAATAAAGGGGCATACTGACAACAGCAGTGACAAAATTTGTATCAGGTATTCGTCTGTTCCTATCCTTGGATTTATCTGCTAACGATTTGGGGTCTGGTGTTTTTGTCGTTGTTATTTTTTCTTTTCATATAAACCAACGCATTCTCACTTGTCGTTGTATTCATCTAACTAATCCTCGAAATATTACTATACATAAATCCTCATCGCAGTCGTTTTGGTTAGAATTCACTATCTTTTTCGATCGATTCTGAAAACAGCGGAGAATTCTTTGAATATTTTCTACATTTGGATTTTTTTACCCGAGATTTATTTAGGCAACTTATTTCCTACTCCAGATACTCACTTTCCGTCTCTGGAACACCATTATAAATTTGTAACCCCTCAATATTCAGTTATTTCAATGCCACTCATATCCAGTTTAATGATATAGGTTCATGTCCAATACTCAAACGATCAGTTTCTAAGGGGCAACAAAAGTTTCATAGTCACCAAATGAAGTTTTTCAACCGATATTTCTTAATAAAAATCCATAATTAAAATATAACAATACTTGGTTATTTAAAAATCAATTAAACAAATCTAAGAATTATTAATTTTATTTTAATCAAGTTAAGGGGGGGACTGCTGCCAACGTACCTATTTTTTCAATTTGATATACCATCATTATTACTAAACGAATCATTTTGAAAAAAATAACCTAGTTAGTTTGGATATTAATAAAGAGAAATATACCTTAACTTTTTGATTATGTTCTGTATATATTCTTGTAGGAAAATAATAAGCATACCCCGATTTTAGACATTTATCTTAAATATCTAAAAAATATAAGGTAGGTATAGGCTGAGCAATATTTTTTTTTATAAATTAAAGAAGAACTAAAAACCTGGAAAAATATGATATGACGTTGCATTAACGCATCAGGTTAAGTAAATAAACCAAAAAAACTTTTATTACGCAATGGCGCTGAATGGAAAATAAATGTTTTTAGGTTTATTTACTAAACCTGAAGCAGTAATGCAACGTCACATCATATTTTTCTAGATATTTTTGTCTTCTTTAATTAAAAAAAAAATATATTACTCTACGCCTTATAGTTTATTAAAAATATATGATAAACGTTGAAAATCGGGGTATGCCATTATTTTTCTACAAGAATTTATACAGAACATTATCAAAAAGTTAAGGTATATTTTTGTTTATTAATATCCAAACTATCTAAATTATTTTTTTCAAAACGAATTAATAAGAAATAATGATGGTATATCAAATTGAAAAATAGGTACGTTGGCAGCAGTCCCCCCCCCCTTAATAAAAGTAATTTATTCTTTGGTGTGCGAATTAATAAAAGCATTAGCGTTCTGATTGAATTATTTGAATGTTGTGATCGACATTTCTAAATCGAGAATCTCAGAGGTTTCACAGAATAGTAAAAATCGTTTCGCAATAGTAACGTCTCAATACGGACGATACTAGATAACAATGGATCTCGACTATCACGACTTTTGTTGATTGTCCTTGGCAGAAGAACAATTCGACTGATACCAATTATTCCTCTTTTAGCAAACTTTGACAATGATAATTGAGGATGCGCGACAGATTAAAGCTTGAGAAACGTTTTGTATGGGATACATTAAGTGCAATCGTAATACTTAACTGGTAGTGTGATACGAGTATCCTCGTTAAATTATTATTATAAGCCATTATGAAGGCTGTTTTAATTTATTATGAGGTTCTCTGAGACAAAGCAGCACCTACGACAATTATATTGTGTTATTCAATAGTAGGTAGTCAACCGCGTACCAATTACCCGGCACACCTCAATCCATACATAGATATCATAAATCCATTTCTCACTAAATCCATTTCTCACTAGCCTTTTCATAGGACCACTTTTTTGCGCCGTGAAGTGTATTGGATTTTTTTTGCATTCAATAATCGTTCGGGAGAAATAATTGGAAAATATTATTAGTCTTCTAAACACTTCTTATATCCCATGCTAAAAGCTAATTCGTTAATAAATTTTTCTGTTTGCCAAGTGATTGCTATTTTAGTTTCAATATTTTATTTATCAAATGCACCAACCGTTTTCGTTCTTTATTGAGTTTCACCAAAAAGTTCATTGGTTTAGTAAATTCTTTCCAATATAGTTAAGCCGTTTCCATCAAAACGGTTACTTTAAATTAATACTCTTAATATTTTTTTTAAAATTAAGGTAGATATGTAGTATTTATACTGATAATGATTGATTCCACTTTATCGAAGTTCGCATCATCAATTGATGATCGGATAAAATCGTATCACATTTGAAATGTTTACGTTTTCCTAATTCTCAATTCCGAGTATGTGATGCATATACATTGCTCTGTTATGTTTGAGTTTCAAACAACTCCAGCAATTTTAGCTACTGTGTGTATTTTATCAATAAACGTTCTTCGTTAGCTGAATGCAGAGTGTTGTGGTATTCTGATTCGTCCAGAACTAACATGTGGTTTTTGTCAGTACACAGAAATAGTGTAGGTACTTGACTGCCCCAAATTCGGATTCATATGAAACAATATGTTTGCTTTTAATTTTAGTGACGGAGATTTGGAGACAGCACTTTGATTGTAGATTTCCATAGTAATACTGGTGAAAATGTTTGACGATTTCTTTTTTTCTTTTTTAAGGAACGTCCTTCGTTTGGTAAGGGCTTTCAAACAAATCATCATTCTATCTTATTTATGCTCCTTCCGTTCGGTTTGTTACAATAAAGCTTTTCCAGCAAAGACTGTTCCTTGTATAACTATATAAAGAGTTCTATGTACAATTTAATCGGTGTCCCAATTAATCAACAACGGCTCTCCAGCCCGTTATGAGGCTTGGCCTCATCCATTCATCGCCATCTCCCTCTTTCCTTGCACGAATTCCTCCAGTTCCTAGTGTTTAAGTTTAAGAACATCGAAGTTTGTGTCTGACAATGCTACGTCTACCTTAGGGTTTCGCGAGAAGAATCATTTTTTGGTATTCTTAAACGCTGTCTCTGGAATCAAAAGTGGAAAATTATTTTCTTTTTCAATTGCATGTTTTATGTATCCTACACAGTGTGGCGTGCTATTGGGAGATCCATGCTTTATGGTGTTCTGTATCGCGATTTCGGGCTACGGCGATAGTTTTTGTATGAAATGTACTTTATACCCTGACGTTGTTTAATATGATTACATGTCCGGGGGTCGCGTGATTCAGGACGGTTTATTTCGCTGCCGTCTTTCGCCAAATATAAAAAACAAAAATTCCGCTATATTTCACACCTCCGCTACTCGGCTGGATGATTTACACACTCCCGCCAATTACCGACTCGACCCACACCGCTATTTTATTTACAATGGCGAAATGTATTACAGTCGCAGCTCGTTCGAGATTCCATTGCCAACTTTCTTATGGTACCCTCCGACAGAAACGCGAACCGTTTGAAAAGGGATCGCGATTCATAATCTGTGACTGGTTCACGTATCCTTAAACAGTTATCATCATATATATAAATATACTATCCTAGGTATAAATGAAAACACTAATTTGTTTAAGTCTCACTATTTAATTTAAAACTGGCACTGACCGGTATCGATCTGTTGAAGATCATCGTCAGAGTGCCACATCATTTTCAGATATCGACTATATTATCATTTTCGACTATATTGATTTCGTTTATATTCATTCGACTATATATTATCATTTCTCCTATACAGATATCGACTATATTATCATTTCGTATATTATCATTTTCGACTATTGATTTCGACTATATTGATTCGACCATATATTATCATTTCGACTATATTTCGACAATACAGATATCGACTATATTATCATTTCTTATATTATCATTTTCAGATATCGACTATTTTTATAGTTGCATATACGCAAACATTAGATTTTTTCCCTGTCGGGAGTTAATGATATTGATTTTTTGACATCTTTAACATCTCAATATACCTAGACAAAGTTGTAATATTATAGAAGAACCAGGAACTCAAGGCACCTACAGGGCTTACGACCTTTCATCGGCTGGTTTACGTGATCACTTTATGCGCTTGCTTAATGTTCACCAATTATTCCTTCTTATTGAGTTCCCAATCATTATTTTTTTTTTAAAGTTCTATATATTTTAATCATGAAAATCTGTTTGAATATAAGCTGTAAAACAAAACGCTATCTATGAAGAGACGAAGAAACTATATTGCTACGCCATCTATTAAGAAATTGGTCATTTTACATGAGGCGACAATGCTTTCACACAGATGTCACCCCTAAAGCTGATTCTCCTATAATTTTCCAACTTCGTCTGTATTGAGATATTTAAAATTTGTCATCATATTTCAGATATATTTAATAAACAAGCAGTCCGTCCCATCCTTGCTCCAATGCATTATATATTAATGAAGAATCAATTTTTATTGCTTTCTCTGATTATGCCTAAGGCTGGAGTGTTTAAACAATGATTAAAGTAAAAGTTCGACGTATGTAGATAGTTGTGTATGTAGATTGTAGGTACTACATTGTAATGAGTCAACCAATAGTATTGGAAAAATTTGATCTGTTATGAAAGCAAAGCATTTTAAATCATCGTCGAAGCGATTCAAAGTTAATTGAATTGTTTCGATAGTAATATTTTTTGTTTTCGCATTGTCAGATGATGACACAAAGTATCGAATATATAGAGATGACATAAGCTACGACTTTAGGTCAGGGGATTTGGTACACCAAGTGATGTGGAACAAATTCATTCCAAACACTTCCAATGTTTAAAAATAAATCGAATATTAATTACACATTCATATAGCAGTAAAAGTATGTATTCGTTTATCATAATTAAATCCCTTTCAACATATATATTTACATAATAAATAAATTTGGAATTGTAAAATAAAACCAAAGTTTTCAGTTCTACTAATTTTACTAAAAACTAAAAAAGTTCTACTAAAAAAAATATTTTTACTTCTCACTAACCCAAAGGCATATAGTGGGGAGTTATGATTTCGCAATTTTTAAGGGCAGATAATAATAATAATAATTAACACTTCCTTGCACCCTGCGCAAGTGGCGAGTTTATTGCCGTATGGCAATTTCTTCCAACTAACCAGCCCAGAGAAGCAATATTTGCGTGAAAAATAAATTTAAATAAATTTCTCCTCTGCTGGAAATCAGCCCAGGACGCCCGCACAGAAACCAAACGGCTTACCAACTGCAGTCGTCGATTATCAACTAGTATCATACTGAGATTGTATTCTGAAATTTTCATCATAATGTATCTGTGTGTGTACTATGTGCTATGTACGGCGTGTTTATTTTACTTTTTTTGCAAATATGTATATCTAGTACTCGCTTAGACGCTATTAGATCTTGAAGGATATGTGAATAGTGCTTCTCATTTTTTTTTAACTGTCAAATATTTCAACATGACAGGAAACTTGAAATTTTTATTTTCAGATTGGTAAAAAGACACATCACTTTCATAAAATGGCATTTAAGAGTTATCAAATTTTCATAATAAAATATTTACATAAAAAATAATATAAAAACTCATTTCATGATAATGCTGAATATTTTCCATACAAAATTTGAATACTTTATAGAATGATTTGTTAGTGAGAAGTTTAGCGTTGGCCTCAACCCACTCGTTTTTATATTAATGTTGAGTACTGTTTCAATTTCCACTCCGAACCATTCCAAAAATATTCAATATTGACTGCCTTCAAAGGCTTGTCATGTCTATAGATTATTGGTCTGTCTATGACGATTATTTCAAAGCAACTGGTGTGCTCTCACGAAACTAGTAGTGTTATTTATGGTCTTCACCGTTTTTTTTTATTTATTAATTTCCATAATACAATATAAAGTAAAATATAAAACATTGTTCATGAAATATATAAATGGAATTTATTACCTCACTAGGCAAAGCCTGTTCTGAGGTAATACTAGGCAATAAGTACGCAGAAATTTTAGCTATGTGAATTCGTAACATATTCTAAGGCACAAAAATTATAAAAAGTACAAATAATAAAGTACAAAAGTACACATTATAAGACACATTATAGTACATATAGAATACAATAGTAGGTACATGAAAAATTAATCAAGTGTATTTGTGTTTTTGTTAACGTGAGGGTGTGTTTACGTGTGTGGATATGTGTAAAAAGGTGTAAGAAAAGATTTTGAGTGTAAATTTTATTAAAAATTATCTTAGGACAAACGTCAAGTCTCTCTCTGACTCTTCCCTCCCTCTCCGAATCAACCAATCAGTAACCAGCTTTCCAAAATTATGTCCACTCGGCTGTACTAAGTCCAAGATATCAGACATAACCATATTATATATTCTGGGTGATAAAAATGTGTAGTATCTCTGGGCAAAAGTAGTCTGTGTATGAGTCTGTGATTATTCGCAATCATGTACTGACACAAAATTACAGGCAAATCCATTAAAGTTACATTTTTTTTGTTTTCGATTGTTTGCTTGATGCAGCTTTTGTTATCGCACTCACTGAAAAAGTTATCGCTAAGATACAATTTTGTTGACGGTTATCGCTAGGAAGCAAATATTGTTCTCCCCATTTTCGACTTCCGACATCTTCAATTATTGTCGCTTTTCAGTTAGTTATCTTGAAATAATCATAAACAATTATAAGGACCTTGTTTTGTCAAGATGCGCGCGTTTGTGTGTGTGTGTGTGTTGTAAGAATTTACTTTAGTGCCATATGCCATAGTATAAAATACTAGTTGTATCTTTTCTGTCGACTTATAAAGTGTTAGTTTTGTGAGCGCCGTTTTTGTGAGAACTGAACCTAAGGGCGCTTTACCTACATTGACTTTTAATAGGTTAGTAATAGCTTAATGTAAATTAGTGACCTTATTATTGAATTAATCCAATGATATGTAAAATAAAAGATACGTTACTAGAGTTTAAATTCGGTAAAAAATAGTAAAGCCTAAGAGTAAGGCACATACCTCATTTAATTCTTACCGCACTTTAGTTACACGCAAGGCGTTGTAGTGTTCGGACCTATTTTCGTCGTCAAAATGCCATCTTGTGTGATGATATGTAAAAATTACGCCATATAATTTTCGCCAAACATCTTGGACGAGATTTTTTTTATTGACAATAACATCTCAATAGAGACGAAGTTGGGATATTATAGAAGAACCAGGGAAAAAATCCAATGTTTGCGTATATGCAATTTATTGCTTATATTATTGTCACTAAAAATTGTAAATGTGGTGTTAGTGAATATAAAGAAATAAAATAATTTGAAAAATAAATTACACTAACTGACAACAAAACGTATAATTTTCGCCAAACATCTTGAATTCCGCTCACAAATTTGCGTTCTGCGAGCTACCGATTTCGCTGAGCGCAAATTTGTGTATTTTTGCTTCGTTGGTTTACGTGCAAATCGTCCCCCTTCTCGTCTAAAAGTTCAAGATGTTTGGCTACTGCTATACCAGATATGTCATTTCATGCTGTATATGTATTTATTCGATAACCAATATATTTGTATGGATTTTTCGATAGTTATTTTTATTTTGAGTAATCGAGAGAGAGAGTAGTCAAGTAATATTTTAAGATGGGTGGTGGCAAAGCGGTTAGCGCGCTAGGTTAGTAATCCAGTGGTGGCAAAGCGGTTAGCGCGCTAGGTTAGTAATCCAGTGGTGGCAAAGCGGTTAGCGCGCTAGGTTAGTAATCCAGTGGTGGCAAAGCGGTTAGCGCGCTAGGTTAGTAATCCAGTGGTGGCAAAGCGGTTAGCGCGCTAGGTTAGTAATCCAGTGGTGGCAAAGCGGTTAGCGCGCTAGGTTAGTAATCCAGTGGTGGCAAAGCGGTTAGCGCGCTAGGTTAGTAATCCAGTGGTGGCAAAGCGGTTAGCGCGCTAGGTTAGTAATCCAGTGGTGGCAAAGCGGTTAGCGCGCTAGGTTAGTAATCCAGTGGTGGCAAAGCGGTTAGCGCGCTAGGTTAGTAATCCAGTGGTGGCAAAGCGGTTAGCGCGCTAGGTTAGTAATCCAGTGGTCGCGAGTTCCAATCCTGCCACTGCCGATTTCGTTCACCTATAGCACAAGCATTAATGATTAGTTTAGGGAATGTATGAGGATTTATATATATTTTAAAGGTATTGATTCTTTAAAAAAAAACATTTGCGTGCAGCTATGCAGAGGGATTCTGTTGGTGTATTCGCTTTTTCGCACAGCTATAACTTAATATAAGTTCGTCTCTTTTACAGTGAGAGGTAATTATTATGTGATTGCCCTGGAGGAAACGAGAAAATATGTCGTGTGTGCTCTTTCTTGCTGATATTGTAAGAATTCGTTAAGCTGTACCGTTTTTCGTAGAGCGTTTTGTCCTCATAACGTGTCTACATTTAAAATGTCATTGAATAGATACAGATACAGATTTTCTATTATTGATGCTATGAGATATTTAGAAAGAAATAATAATTTATTATAAACTTATTAAGAAATTTCCATATAGCAAAAAAAACTCGCCACTTGCGCAGGGTGCAAGGAGGTCTTTATTTTTTCAAACAAATTTTTATTTTGAATTATTTGTTTGATTTAGTATGATGTCACTCACCTTGTCGTATTACTCGACAAACACTTTCATTTGATTCCCATTTCATGAAGATTGTAAAATAATAAATATGCGCCATCTTGAGACGTCATAACTGATGTAGAAAAATTACGTCCCAACCATGAAGGTATAACATTAATTATACTACATCAATATTGTATAGTTGTAAAACTACACCGAATTTTGGTATATGTACATAAATGAAATAACTTAAATTATATATTTGTTAGTTGATTAGGGCCCAGTCAGCCGAAATTGTCGTCCTTTAAAAAGGAAAAGCATATTATGTGGTACCAGAATCAATTATTTGTTTGATTTAAAAAAACACATTAGACGGAGTTCCACAACAATAATACCATCAATATTAACAAATCATCGTCAAAACAAGAGCACATTCACTAAAGTACTGAAAACATTTGAACAAAAATGAAATATCTGGGCTCTTGGAATGATTTTAAATGAATCATTAAACAGTGTTTTAAAAATCCCTATTATTGTTATTAAAATAAAAACATTAAATAATTGATTTGTTTTTTATTTATTTCAAAATAAAAATAAAATAATGTATTTTTTTTTTTTTGTTATTTCAGCGTCCAGTTCAGACGACGACAGCGTTGCTGCCGAGTGCACGGGTCGAGGTCCTATGCCGCCCCCTTCGGACTCTTCGGGTTCACCCCCGCCGCCCCTTCCCGCCCCGGCGCCCATCACCGCGGCACCTCCGGCGGCCGCGCCGCGACGCCCACCCCCGCCGCGAAACAAACACCACAGGGACATTGCGGACCTGGCAGACGTCATGAGCAGCATGAGACCATGTGAGTTGCGACGTTTCAAATTGATTGTTTCTTCATTAAAACCACAGCACTGCACATCCTAAAATGATTGGATGGTTGTGCATTACGGACTTAGGCTATTCCATTATCTTGCTGATTGTACTTCAAACGACGAGCTGAAAAATTCTGTATTATGGATAGGGATACACAAACAACAAGTCATATGCAAGAACACAAAAATGTTATTGTAATGGATTTGATACAATGATCTATAAAGATATTTCATTTTTGAACCGTTGGTAATTGTTAATCTTTTTAATAAGTATTTATTGATTGTCGATTGATTTTAGGGGGTCAAGGTCCCGATGTCACTCACACAGACAGAGTCAACAGATGTAACCGTCCAGGGTCGGACGACAACGGAACAGCACGATGGAAGGTGTCTGCTAAGATTCAGCAGTTGTTGAACACACTGAAGAGACCCAAGCGACGGCCACTGCCAGAGTTCTACGAGGATGACGACATTGAGTTGGAGATTGCGGCCAATCCGAAGGATCCCAACGCGCCCAAGCCGGAAGGGGGGGTCATGACACCGGCCATTGGCGAACAGCTAGTTGTGCCATCCGGACTGCCAAGAAATTTAGAGGCAGCCATACAGAGATATGGTTCTGCATCGTTCAAAGCACCCGTAGCTACTGTTCTTGATCCCAATGGAAAAATGAGCAATTCCCTCACATATGGTGAGTATATTCTTAATATTTTTTTTGTTTCTTCTTACTCCATTCATCTCCCCTCTGCTGAATGTAGGACTCTTATAGTTTTCTCTTTT
Source organism: Molanna angustata (assembly GCA_963576475.1). Lineage (NCBI taxonomy): Eukaryota > Metazoa > Arthropoda > Insecta > Trichoptera > Molannidae > Molanna > Molanna angustata. The sequence continues at coordinate 41,782,822 of OY754966.1, forward strand.
TTTTTTATTTATTTATTTGTTTTCAACATAATTTAATTTATACAAGATCCCACTAACCATATAATATGGTTATCAGTGAGTATCTATATCATACAATATGGTTATCAGTGAGTATCTATATCATACAATATAAATGCTAACTTAAACTAACCAACAATGAAAAAAAATTTGAATTTGGTCTGCACATTTTATCTGTGAACTTTTCGTACCCATTATGAGCATTATGAGCAATGGGGACAATATCATATGAACAAGTTAAAAATAAACTAATGATTCTGACTCGGTTCAGAGGAGGCATCTCTGCGAAAGCATTGTCACCTCATGTATAAAGATCGTGGCTTCCATAGTTAACCAAAAACTAATTTTTCAACGGCGTTTAAAATAAGTTTCATTGTCTTCAATAGATGGCGTTAATGTTCCCAAGCTTTTTTTCAAACCATATGTTTTCACCTTGTAATATATGTGGAATGAAATTCAAATTTGATTTGATAAGGGAAATCAATGAAAAGGCATAATCTGTATATGTTGCGCAAACGCTTAAAGTAATTATATCAATCAGCCAATGACAGGTCGTAATCCTATAATACTACATATACCTGTTTGTCTCTATTGAAATATAAAAATTTGTCATAAAATATTAATATCTTGTTTATAAATTTATCTATATGAACGAAACTACAAATAATAGAATAATGTTTTTATGATGAAGAGGAAATATCAATTTATTTAAAGCTGCATAATTTAATATATCCATATCAATGTTTCAGGTAAACTTTTGAGTCGATCTCAAAAGATCGCATATGCACTGTTGAACAAGACCTTCTGGAAGGGCGGTGAATGTCCACTGAAGACAGGAGAGAGAATAGCTCTGGTGTACCCCAACAACGATCCCATCAACTTTATGTGCGCCTGGTATGGGTGTCTCCAGGCTGGAGTTGTGCCAGTCGCTGTGGAAGTACCATTGACCAGGAGGGATGCTGGATCACAACAGATAGGTTTCCTCCTTGGATCCACAGGAATACATGTCGCTTTGACATCAGAAGCATGCTATAAAGGTAAATCTTTTAATATACTTGTCCCAAGTTTTATCTACTTATTCTTTTACCAGCTCAACATAGATAATAAAGGATATTAAGAAATATTATTTGCTTTGCAAACAATACCTATAGTCTTTCAGCCATTACTCAGCTTCTCAGAAACACATTACAGTTCAGTAAATCCTGATGTCCATTCTAACAATAAGTTGTCAATCAACTAGCAATTTCAAAAACAGACAGTTTTACGCGAAATATAATATTCAATGGGAATGAACGATGCTGCGTTTTAAACATGCTTATTTAGTAGTAATAAAAATAATTTATTGTGAAGTGGAAGTGTCAGAATGATGAATTTTGTTGTTAAGAACAGGAATTAGATAGAACACAAGTTCAAACCTCTCCCGGACCAATTTCGTTCACATATTCACCTAGCACAAGCATTAATGCTTAATTAAGGGGATGTATTAGGATATATACGTAATTGTTATACACTTATTAGACTGACTGATTGACACCAAAAAACTGGAAAATAATTATGAACTTGTTCAGCAATGAATTGGAATTGCATTTGTTTACATATGAATTAAATCAGTGATTCTATTTTTTACCTTTTTATATTTCAGGGTTACCAAAGTCATCAACGGGCGATGTGGTCGGCTTCAAGGGCTGGCCTCGTCTGCAATGGACTGTGACAGAACACTTGGCGAGGGCTCCTCGTGATTGGCTACCACCCACTCTCTTATCTGATGATACTCCTGCGTACATTGAATACACATCAGACGGGGATGGTTCAGGTATACCTACCTACAGATTTCAAACAAGATCAATCCATTTCATGATACTATATCATCTTATAATCATTTTTTTAATGAATATATATTTGTAGAGCTTGTCAAATAAGAAAATGCTGGTGACATTTTTTTACTGTGCAGATATCCAATTCAGAGTATGCCCCTGTACCAAACAGACTTATACTCCTTTCTTATAGAGTGATCTTTTTCCTATAAGGGCATTACTATAGTTATCGCTAAAGATCTATAAAAATCATGTCGGTGCGCAGATGACTACATTGAATTTTTCGCTTCATTGGTTTGATCATGTGTGTATAACTTATAAAGTAAAAATATATAAATGAATTTGTCAGAACAACTAAAAACTATAAACGAAAAGGCATTCCAACGGGAATCGAAGGCTAGACTTTGTATCAAGAACTGTGTTGTAAAGTAAAGTAAAGTGTTGTTGTACATTAACGACTACCATATTACAATGTTAACTACAATTAATTATTGTCATGAGCCAATCTGCTTTTTTAATAATTATTATAAATGGAAAATAAAAAAAACTTACTAAAGAAATATGTAGAAAATTAAATGTATCTGGTCCATTGTTTGAAAGTCATTTTTACAACAGTCATTTACTTCTTATTTTTTATTCTTTGTTGGTATTATAATACTTTCTATGTATTTCTGTAGTATGTAAATCCTTTAAAATGGGAATAAAAATTGTAGAATATCATATTTAGCTTGATTTTAGCAATTTAAATATGCCATCCTACATTCTGTTTCAATCGCTGATATCAAAATTTCAAGTATAAAACAATTAATAGCAATAAAACAATTAATAGCATTATTTTTGTAATTCTTTTAGTAATGGGTGTAACAGTATCCCGTTCAGCCATGCTAACTCACTGTCGTGCCCTGACTGCTGCGTGTGCTTACACAGAGGGTGAGGCCATGGTATGTGTACTAGACTTCAAACGAGAGGTTGGTTTATGGCACGGAGTACTTACTAGTGTCCTCAATGGAATGCACGTCATATTTATACCTTACGCTCTGATGAAGGTCAACCCCGCTTCATGGATGCACATGATTACCAAATATAGGTTTGTTTGTTTATTTATTATGAACATGCAATAACATTTACCACGCCTTAGTCAACCCATTTTTTTGACGGGAAATACTTCCCAGTACCTTCAAAGTAATTGAAAAATCGATGAAGTAGACACAGTAGGTTTGTAAACATTGAAAAGAAATTACAGCATACTTCCCTTACAGGCCATGAAAATGTAGCTACTTGAGGTATAGTGAAGAATTCTCATTTATTATATTTCAACCAAAATTGTGTAAAATCGGGCTGAATGCCTTTTGTTTTTACCTCTTTGCAAAACCAACTGAACAATTTTATTGTTACTTTTCAAAAAAGGGAATCTAATTTTATTATTTTGTTAATTCACCTGCAGTAATATTATATTCTGAACTCTTAGGCCTCATTCAGATAAGCCCAATTTACATGGATGTAATCTTCTCTGCACTGACGCATGAACAAATATAAAGATGCTAATGCAAACAAGTTCTTTGCGGATTCTGCCCGTCTGAACTAGACCTTTTTATGTCATTTAAGCTACTTATTCTTACAGATTTTTCTGGGAACCTCTATTATACTCAATTTTATCCAATGAGGTTTTCTGATTTGGTAAATTCCTGGCTTCTTATTTCTAAATTAAGGAGAATCAAATAGATTTATATAATTTATGGGTGGTACAATATGCATGAGCGTAACTTTATATTTTTGAAATCAAATATGATGATACTGTTCAAAATAAATAATATATTTTACGTAATAGAGGATTACAATTCAATTTATGTGGGTTAATTATTTTTATTTAATTTCCAGAGCAAGTATAGCAGTAGTAAAATCACGTGATCTCCATTGGGGTCTTCTAGCTACAAAGGATCACAAAGATATATCTCTTAGTTCTCTCAGACTTCTTCTAGTTGCGGACGGCGCCAATCCATGGTCCTTATCATCATGTGATCAGTTCCTATCTGTTTTTCAATCCAAAGGTAAATCTATACATTTTATTTTTCCAACCATGGCCTATATTGAAAAAAGCCTGTTACCTATAATATTTAGGTGATATTTGAAACATACTTAGTTTCTTGAATGTCATATTTATTGTTAATTATTTCAATGTTTTTTCGTTCATAATTGTAAAGTAAATATTAAATTTATTTTTAAAAATAAAACACCATTTTAATCCAAAATGAGTATTTTTATGAGTATAGATTGTATCTCTGAAGATAGTTGTATCTAGCGAAAGCGCTTAGGCTCATTAAATTGTTCTCACACTGCAAATAAAAGGATCCTAAGAGTCATTATTCATGTTACATGTAATAAAAAGTTCTATTCATGTTACACATAATAAAAAAAGCTCTTGGAATGATCTTTTATCATTATATGACATTTTATATAATATTCCCTTTGCTTTGAATTTTGTAATGTTATTTTTTTTTTTGACATTATTGATCAATGCACTGCTTGATAAAAATCTTGCTTTCATGATCTTCATAAATATGTTCAAATATATCAAGGATCTAAACGACAAGTTAATTCTATCTAATAGCCCTTCTCTTGGCATAATTTGGTATTTTAGTGTCCATTCTGTCTTCATTTGATATAATGTATCATTGTTTTAAAGTTAACAATCGATTTTTGTTTTATTTTGAAGGTCTGCGTCCAGAGGTAGTGTGTCCATGTGCGTGTAGCAGCGAAGCTCTGACAGTTTGCGTTCGTCGTGCTGGAAGACCCGGTGGATCCACTGGCAGAGGTGTCCTATCAATGGCTGGACTATCACATGGTGTAGTCCGCGTTGATCAGGAGAACTCGCTCACTTCACTCACACTCCAAGACTGTGGACAGGTCATGCCTGGATGTGAGTAATATTTGTTATTTAATGAACATGACTAGGATGAAGCATAGATCATTTCTTTGAACTCTTCTTCCTTCAGCCATCTCTCCACTGCTGGATATTATTATATTTTTAAATATAATGTCTGCAAACTAAAATGGTTTTATTTATTTTATTTTATTTTTTTGGGAAACAAAACAGCTGTTACATGTTTTACATTAATAAAAAAATAACAATCAGGAAAGTAAGCCAATTACATTGTTCCACAGATTAATATACATAATAAAGACAATTCAGTACAAAGTCAAAGACAAAAGTGTGGTGTAAGTGTACAATTGTGATGTGTGTGTATGTGTGTGTGTGTGTATTTTATGAAGCGAGGGTGGGACATGAAGAAAGGTAGGAGAGGAGGAAAGGGTGAGTTGTCATATTAATACAGTATTGGACATACCAAAAATTGTACAATTTTTATGACTGTATGCCTATTTATTATTTATTTAAGATTTGGTACACGATTAATATGAAATTATTAATATCCTAAATATTAATGAGACTTTTATAGTTACTTTATATTCTTGATACTGTGGCAACCATGTGGCAACTCTAAATTGCCTACACTAGGTTGGTACGTCTGTGCGAGTATGCAAAGGGGCACCAACAGCTTTTACCGGCATTGGCCGAAAATAAAAATTGATAGCCATTCGTGCTGACCCATCTCCGTAGATAGTCGATCTATCCGTGTTAAATTCTTGTACAAATTTTGTGATTAGTAAATAACCGTAATTAATTATTTCTTTTCATTGCAAGATCCTTTCAAACAGTCAGTCATATTGCTTTTACCAGCCATTCAATATAAGAACACGTGTATTGGATAGGTCATTTGTTGACACATGCTTATCAGTTCCATTCGGTATATTATTTTAACAAATATATATTGGATGGATCTAGTGTGTTGGCAATCACCTCTCCAATACCTCTAAAATACAATACCTCTTCCTATTTAACACTATAAATTTTCATCTTTTGTTATTTCAGCTGCCATAACAGTAGTGCGAATGGACGGCCCACCTCAGCTCTGTCGCACTGACGAGGTCGGTGAGATATGCGTCCTGTCTTCTGGAGGTACAGGCACCGGATACTGGGGACTTCCAGGTCTCACAGCCTCCTGCTTTTCACTGCGTCCTCTGGGACCTGACGGTGTACCAGTCGGAGATCAATGTTACACCAGAACAGGACTCCTCGGTTTCTTGGGACCTGGAGGTAAGGAAACTTCAATCACTTGTCATATATAAATCTTATTATGTTGGCTTGCGAATTTATTACAATATTATTTAGAGCGTTATTCCACTGTTTTTTTTTATTTCAAATTGTGTTATTTATGTCCTTTTTACATTGTGCATATTAAATTCATCATGATACAGATATATATAATCGGTTAGTCATCTTGAATGAAAATGAGTGTACCATTTTTATCAGTTTTCATAAAGATTTGTTTTATAAAATCACACGCAAGATAGACAATGCCTTAAAAATGGAAACAGCTGTTACGCATGTAAAACACAAAAATATAATAAACAAAGTTCATTATTCATCTATTGCTATTTGATAATAATTAAAATTACAGAAAAATATTTAATCTATATACTAAACTTATAATATCCCACACACCAATATATATTAGACCTTCAATTATGAATCTATCATATTTTTGTTCTATTGGAAATGTTATACTTATTTATTTATTTGGTAGTAAATATTGCTTGCTACCTATTAAATGATATTTTTTTATTGGTTTAAAAATTCAATATGTATTTAATTGCAGGCCTGGTATTCATTTGTGGTTCCCGAGACGGTCTGATGACAGTTACTGGTAGAAAACACAACATGGACGACATTATAGCCACCGTGCTTGCCGTTGAACCAATGAAGTTTATCTACCGAGGGAGGATAGCAGTGTTCAGTATCCGTGTTCTCAGAGATGATAGGATATGTGTCATAGCAGAACAACGCCCGGATTGCAGTGAGGAAGAGGTGAAGCTGTCAATTCCATCTACAACAGAAATCACTCCTATAAATATTACATTTCCTTGTCTCAGAACATACTTGCCATGTAAATTGATTATATTGAAAATAAAAGCAAAGTGATAACCAAATGCTTTGCATCTGTGTCGCTAATTTGTAAATTCCATGTTGTAAAAAGTTATATGAAAAAGAAATAATCTTGATACAATTTCTTCTTTGATATGTCAATGTTGTCTAAAAATGTGAAATTAAAAAAGCATGTTTTCCAACTGTTGATTTGTTCGAGAGAATTTATATCTCTTAACATATCGGCATACTATCATGCCAAGATATGTGAGATTTTTTGAGGCCAGGCTTATTTTTTTTTATTTATTTTTCAACTTTAAAAATTAAAATACATCAACGGCTTTGAAGCATATTTGTTCTATATATATATGGATTAACTCATAATTCGGAGTCGTACATTTAGTGTGTTTGTGTGTCCCTCCCCCCCTTATAACTTTTGAACCACTCAATGTACAGAGCCTAAAATTTCAGAATATATAATATGTAGATAGTTATAGGCCTACAAGATTTTTATACTCCGAATTTTGACTTTTTGGTTCAGTCAGGGGTTATCAACATTTGAATTTTTACTCTGAAAATTGGTATAAATATAGGCAAATACAAAATCTCAAATTTATTTTTTTTAAAAAAAGTTGCAGGGTTTTTCAAACATTTTTTTACTAAGCAAAATTATACATACTATTACCATCGACAGTTGGATCTCATGTGTTACATGCAACTATTTCAAAAAGAATAAGCATGTGCATCTTGTTCAAAAGTGTTGAAATATTCAATCAGTGAATCAAATCACTCAACTGCTCAATTCAAAAATTATGGATATAAAAATTAAGTTGCATTTTTAAAATAAGCTATACAATTCAAATATTTAAAGGAATTTACATAAAATGTATCACCTTTCATTATGTTTGTTTTACCTACATATGAAGTCAAACTATCACAAACAAAACTTTATTTAAATACAGTACATTGATGCTTTGGTAAATAGTGAATATTTACTTTTATAACTCTATAAAGATATCTCATATTATTCAGTTATAGGAGTGTTTTCTGTTTGTTTCATAATATTTTATCTGATAATTTGTTTCCTTATTACAACATTTTTGTTATCTTTTAATGAATTTGCTGTCTAAATATTTACGCACACATTAAAACTAAACCACCAATCCTCAAAAGCAAACAATAAAATAATAGCACACCATGTTCAACCAATCTGCGATTTGTTTATATTTTGCATAATAAATTGTGTTCTTCAATGGCATGCGAATCGAAACTTGCATTCCTTTGTCAACTGAAATAAGTTGTCCAATTTAAAGCGTTGTTCTGTGACTCATCAATATGGCATGAAATATTTTTTTCATAAAAAAAAATATTTACACTGGAGAGGTAAAATGACTGAATCACCATTTTCTTGCAGTGCAGAAGAGCCCTTTCACTTTTTAACAATTAAATATCTTTTTTTTTTACTTAGGTACATGTAAAAGAAATATTTAATTTACGGTTATATATAGTAGTCGCCAAATATCTTGAGCCACTTCTCTGAGAAGGGGGGCAATTTGCACATATACCAACGAAGCAAAAAGACACAAATTTGTGCTCTGCGCACCCGGAAGGCAGGTTCAAGATATTTGGCGAAAACTGTGCAATGCAGGTACAGCTATTATTATGATTTGATTTCAAAAGTGATAAATTTACTGACATAAAATATTTATTACTATAACCCTTTAGAGCCTTGTCCCCTCTATCATTTTACCTTTCCAGTATTTAAAAAATTACATCTTTCGTAATAAGTCTTTAGCTTCTTGAATATTGAGTTCTTTCCTTCCTAAGCCTCCAGTTTTCAACATAATATCATGGAGAATCGTGCCATCAATTCTTGTAATTTATACTATCCTCTTAAATGATATTCTTCTAGAATCTGTTCGGCTCTATCACTATGATTTTCACTCTCTTGCTCTGCCATCTGTCAGATTTGTTAATGAATATTTTTTTTCTTCAAATACATAGTTATATATTATGTAGTTTTTTTTATTATTTCAAACATCACAGATTGATTTCTTTGTATTTATTTTTATTCTTTAGGGAAATTAGCTTGCGATGAATTAAAAAAAATACTAATGTATATTATGATTGTTTATCATATATATAATATAATTTATAATACTTTGAAGGAACTTTTTATTCTTTAGTATGTTTCTTATCTTAATATCTTGAATTCAGACATCTAATTTTTAATGAATTGAAGACTTGCATATGAAAAAATAACACATATATTATGTGTCTGTATTCTAGTAAGAAACTTTCTAAATAATTTACCTTCAATGTATTATTTGTCACATTGCGTATATGTATTTGTGTTATATAAACAAATAGCAATATGATTACCCTTGTACTGCAGTCATTCCAGTGGATGTCGAGGGTATTGCAGGCTGTAGACTCCATACATCAAGTTGGTATATACTGCCTTGCCCTGGTCCAACCAAACTACTTGCCCAAAACACCACTTGGAGGAATACACCTTTCAGAATGCAAAAGAAGGTTTGTACTTTAATTCTCGATTGAATGAATGACATTCTTTGTATTTTTGCTAAAACTGTCCAAAAAGAGTTGATAATGTAGTCGAGATTTACATAAGAATTTTGAAATTTATTTCAAATTTTTATACATACTAAAATTCTGAACTAAATCTTTTAATAACAAGCATTCAACTCTTAAAATTATTATTTTATTCCATTTAAATAGGATCTTTAAACATTTATAACAATTGTGCATGAAATTTTATCTTATAGATAAAAAAATCATATGCCCTCTAAACACTATCAGTTGATTTCTTGTTTTTTTTTTGCCATTAATAGTTTTTTTTTTATTATTATTAAAAATGAATATGTCCTTGTTATACAAGTACATATACATCTTTCTACGTTCCCTAAAATAAGCATAAATGCTTGTGCTATAGGTGAACAAAATCGGTCGAGGCAGGAGACGAACTCGCGACCACTGGATTACTAACCCAATGCGCTAACCGCTCTGCCATCGACCCATCTAAACTTTTTCATCTAAAAATTTTAGATGAAAAAGTTTACCATCACCATCACCAGTTTACCATCCATTTACCATTACCATCCATTTACCATCAACCCATCTAATAAATTTTACATTGATATTTTTTGCTATCATTTAAATTCTCTTTATAGAATCATATATTTGATCAAAGATTAATGAAACATGGCAAAAAAAATCGTTTTTCATTTTTTTTTTTTAGTGTATTAATATGAAAGGTGTGTATTTATATATTTTAAATTTTATTACTTGAAATGTCCCTTACATACTAATTAATAGCAATAAAATTAGTAAAACTCTTTTATCTGTTTTTGATCTTATACCTATAGAAACACGATTGTTTTTTTTTCTGAATTTCAGGTTTTTGGAAGGAACACTTCATCCAGCCAACGTCCTCCTTTGTCCACATACGTGTGTAACAAACTTACCAAAACCAAGGGAGATACACTCAGGTTTGTCTAGCATCACAAAATATCATAATTTTCATACCCATCATTTACTTATTCATCTCACCTTTATTTTCATAGTGACACTAAACAAAAAAAAAATTTTCACCATCAAGGATTAAAGTTTGGGATTTTTTTATTTAATTTGAAAAAATACAAATCGCAATAATGCCAATTGGTGGTAAATATTTGAACTAGAGATCTGGTTAAATAAATTAAAAATTTAATATTTACAATTTTGTATAGTGTCACTATGAAAATAAAGGTGTGATTATCTTTATAATATTTTTACATCATGACATGAAACCAACTGTGATTCAAACTTAATTATTTTTTAGTTTTTATTTTAATATTGTCACATTGGTACATAATTATGTATATTTTCTCTTTCTTCATAAGTTGCTATAACTTTGTGGCACATTTTAAATATTTTCGCAAATTGAAATTAATCGAAATAGACACCAATTCCACCTTAAATTTCTTAGATCTAAATTTAACTCTTAAAAATAATAAAATAGAATTTGGCATATACCGTAAACCTACATACACGGACACTGTAATACATAATTCGTCTAACCACCCCATATCGCATAAGTTTTCTGCATTCTATTCCATGATACATCGATTAATTAATACCCCTCTATCTCTAAATAGTTATAATCTTGAATTAAACACAATAAAATGCATTGCTGAAAATAATGGTTATAGTATAGTAATAAAATTTAAAAAGTTAATATTCGTAATAAATATTTGTATAGCGGAATGGACAGTACAAAAACAGAAAAACAATGGCGTCGTATTTTATTTATTGATGATAAATTTAATAGAATATTAGCAAAAGATTTACCAACAGATATAAATCTGGCTTTTTACACTAACAATAACATGGGTAACAAATTACGTAACAACATAGTTAAAACTCCATTGCTAAATAACTCGGGTGTATATAGACCAAAATTGTGGGGATTGTCCATCATTTTATATTGGCAAAACAGCACGTAAGTTTGACATAAGGATAAAAGAACATAATATGCGTTGTATAACAAATAACAATTTTTCTGAATTCGCCAACCACCTTATAAGTACCAAACCACACATTTAACAAAGATACAAATGTAAAAATTCTGCATATACATAAAGAGGGATTAAAACTAGATAATCTGGAAGCCCTAGAAATTAGGAAGGCTCTGAACAGAAATAATAAAATTATAAATAATTATAAATAATCAAACAATTTTGAATAATTCACCGCTTCTCAATATGTTTCCACTAGCTCGCCATAACGGTAATCCTTACTCCTCCCCCTCCACTTCGTCTTCCGCGTTACTACCCACAACATTTTTTTTTTTTTTTTGAGTGGCAGCTCTCCAAGGAGAACACACTTAGGCCGGTTGGCCCTTTGTGATACCACAGTGGGGTTGTCCTTCCCCTTCACTAAACCACATTGAACCAGCCTGAGTGGTTAATAAATGTCAGAACGTCGCTAATGTCAGCAGACGCTATGTCCATCAGGTCATCGTAGAAGAAACTTCCCAAGAATTTCCTCCTATTTCTGGAGAGAGCAGGGCATTGACAGAGGAAGTGGACTACCGTCTCTTCTTCCTCTTCATCTTGGCATGCTCTGCAATAATCAAATGCCTCTAAACCAAGCCTTCTGGCATGTTTTCCTATGAGCCAGTGCCCTGTTAATACCGATGTGACTCTGGCTAGTGAGTCCCTTCTGAACGAGAGCATCTCCCTTGTTCTCTTGAGATCATATTTTGGCCATGTTTGTTTGGCAATGGCACACGTGCTTTCTTCAGACCATCTTTGATTGGCACGAGTTATCGTTTTCTCATCGACCCGGAGTTTACATGTTGCCATGGGAACCCCGGGTCGATGATTTATTGTTTCTAAAGGTAACAGGGTACCTGCCCTGGCCAGTTCATCTGCCTTACAGTTACCTGTTATATCATTGTGACCTGGTACCCACATAACAAGTATGTTAAACCGCTCGGCTGCTTTGTTTAATGCTATGCGGCAGTTCAGGGCAACTTTAGAGGTCGTTAATGCGCCTCGCAGAGCCTTGATCGCTGCTTGGCTGTCTGTGAGGATACGGACTTCGCTGCCTTGCATTGCGGCCCTTTGTATCCATCCTATTGCTTCTTGAATCGCCAGGATCTCTGCCTGAAAAACACTGCAGTGGTCTGGCAACCTGAATGAAATATTGATATTTGGTTGCTCCGAAAATACCCCTCCACCCACCCTTCCGTCCAGTTTCGACCCATCTGTGTATATCACCATCTGGGCCTCACCATGGTGAATTGCGTTCTCCTTCCACATCTCCCTCGAGGGGATTTGGGTGGAGAACCCATTCTCGAAGAAGGGTTTGGGAATGGTGTGGTCAATACCTTCGGATGGTTGTTTGTACTCCTGAAGAATCATGGAGTGCCCAATATGAGTCCCCTTCCAAGGGTTAACATTATTCATTCTTAGGGCAGCGTTTGCCGCCATTTGTTTCCCAAGGAGGTCAAGCGGAATCAGGTGCAGGATGGTGTCAAGAGCTTTAGTTGGTGTAGTTCTTAGACAGCCAGTGATTGTCACTTCAGCTAGTCTTTGAACTTTTGCCAGCTCCTTAAGGTGTGCCCCTTTTTTCAAGGAATGCCACCATACCACCACCCCATACATCATGATTGGCCTTATGACCGCCTTGTACATCCAGTGGGTTATCTTCGGGTGCACTCCCCAGCTTTTTCCCACGATCTTTTTGCAGGTGTACAGCGCATTTGTAGCTTTCCGTACTCTCTCCTGCATATTGGGCTTCCAGTTCAGCTTCCTATCCAGAATTAGTCCCAGATATTTAGCTTGGGCTGAGATCTCTAGTGTCACTCCCTCCAGGGTTGGCAACGTGAAGGTCGGGATTACCCGTTTATTTGTGAATAGGACTAACTCCGTTTTCCTTGGGTTGACTCCCAACCCACTGCTGTTACACCATCGAGTTATCCTACCTAATGCTCTCTGTAAAAGAGATGTGAGTATGTTGGGAATCTTCCCCGACACTGCTATGGCGAGGTCGTCCGCATACGCGATTACCGTAACGCCAATGTTGTCCAATTCCATCAACAGTTCGTTTAAGGCTAAATTCCATAGAAGAGGTGATAGAACACCCCCTTGGGGTGTACCCTTCACTGGGTATCTTCTTATCTTTGAGCCTCCAAGTTCCGAGTTTATGACCCTATTTCTCAACATATGATCGATAAACTCTGTAAGCGAAGTCTCTATCCCTAGTTTCTCCAAGGACTGAGCTATATTTTCGTATTTAATATTATTAAAGGCTCCTTCTATATCTAGAAAGGCTACCAATGTATATTCTTTGTACTTCATTGATTTCTCAATTTTCTGTACTAGAGTATGTAGGGCTGTTTCAACAGATTTCCCTTTACTGTATGCATGCTGGGACTCTGACCACATTGAAGGTTCAATTTTACTCCTGATGTGTGTCTCTATGAGTCTCTCTAGCGTTTTCATGACAAACGAGGATAGACTTATTGGTCTGAAATCCTTGGTTGTAGCGTTTGATGTTTTACCTCCTTTGGGTATGAACACCACTTTTACTTCCCTCCATATTTTGGGGGTATAACAGAGTTCTATACATGCCTCAAAGACTGTCTCCAACCAAGGTATGACAATCTCTGAGGCCGCCTGTAGTTCCGCCGGTATGATTCCATCCGGACCTGGCGATTTGTAAGGTTCGAACCCAAATAAAGCCCAAGAAATTGCTTCTTTACTGAAAAGTCTCTGGGCGCTTCTTTGTTTCCTGGTTTGGTTTGTTGCTCTTGGCAACTCCTGCTTACATCCAGGAAAGTGTGTCTTAGTTAATAGCTCTAATGTCTCAGAGCTGCTTGTGGTCCAGCTGCCGTCTTGCCTTTTTATGTACTCGGGCATTACTGGATCCGTTGCTAGGATTTTGCGAATCCTATTTCCCTCAGGGATTGTTTCAATCATAGTGCAGAAAGTTTCCCAGGAGGCTTTTTTCGCTGTTTTTAATTTGCTTTTGAAAACTCTTTGACTAGCCTTATAGTTTTCCCAATTGTTGGTTACCTTGGCTAGATTGAATAATCTCCGACATTCCTTTCTCAGGGTAATGATCTCTTTTGTCCACCAAGGTGGTCTCTGTCTTCCTTTAACCGTGCGAACCGGGCATGATACCCTGGTTGCCTGATTACAAGCATTGGTAAAGGTTTCTATCGTATCGTCCAGTTCTTCTATTGTGGAAGGTCTGGGCGGTATTTCTAATAGAAGTTCGCTGAGGGCAGTGTTATACTTATCCCATTGCGTCTTCTTTCTGTTACTGTACCTAATTTTGTCCGGCTTCTGAAGGTCCAGACTGAATTCTATGTACTGGTGGTCAGAGAAGGAATGGTCATCTGAGACTTTCCAATCTCTTACATATTGGGCAGCTTGTTCATTGACACACGTTATGTCCAGAACTTCGCGCCTTATTGCGGTGATAAAGGTTGGAGAATCACCTTCATTGCAAATTTCAAGGTTATTACACATGATATATTCAAAAAGTAACTCACCTCTTTCATTTGTGTCCGTACTGCCCCAGATCGTGTGGTGTGCATTGGCATCCGCACCTATGACCACTGGTATCTTCACATTGCCTGCTTTTGCGATAGCTTCTTGAAGGATACTCGGGGGGGGCGGTTCTTCATGGTCATGTGCTAGGTATGCAGAAACCATCCATATGGTTTGGGATTGAAGTTCTACTGCCAGCACTATGATGTCTTTATTGCAGAACTCTGTCACCATGAAGGCGTTGAGCTCTTTCTTAATGAGAATGCAAGATCTAGGTTTACCAGTTCCCCTTAAGTAAAAGATCTTGTAGTCTTTGGATTTTAGTCCCGCCACTTGGTCTTTTACCACCCATGGCTCTTGGACTAGAATTATGTCCTCTCCTTTCGATGTAAGTCGGAGGAGTAACGCAGCTGACGCCGCCCTGGAGTGGTGCAGATTAATCTGAACCACTCCCATGCAGGGCCCTCTGCTCCTCCGACCCATCTTTGCGTCTTTCCCACCAGTTATGGTGGGTGTTGACCCCCTTTTGCAGTCGGGTCTGCCCCCTTTTCGGTTAGGCGATTGTAAAGTTTTATTCTTTATATTTTTGTACATTCTGGTTCGTACGGTCCTTCAGTCGACAAGGCAACCTCCAGACCTTTGTGTGTGAGGGGAAATAAACGTCCACCATGACGGCGCCCCTCGTCATGGCAAGTCCTAATCTACACTTTCAGATGCGGACAGGTGTCTGAAAAAGGCTCCGTTATAATACAGCCTGTATTACCCCCTGGCTGCAAACCTCCAATGGGCACGGTACGCATTAAACCCTGGATTAGGGGGGATGATGCTCTTAGTCTGGTTCCTCAGGAATAGCCTTTCCGGTATGGGTGACCCTCTCCGGCATAGCCTAATCCTTCCTCGAAACTCGCAAGCCTCCTCGCCACGTCAAGGCGGCACCATCACGAGGAAGTACCCACAACATAATATCGCACACGTTCGTTCATTTTTTAATAATAATTTAGTACAAGTCTGTCCTGAGGAGGGAGCGGTCAGCTCCGAAAACCGATTAGACACCAAGTATTCACAGTGGTTAAAACAAAAAATATATTTGTACCAAATTTCAATTTGCGAAAGTATGTATATTTTCATTTAAAATACATAATCATTTCACAAAAACTTTTCTGTTCTATCAAAAAAGTAGGGCACTGGTCTAAATATCCAGTTGATAAATGTTTAAATCCCGCCTCAACTGATTTTGTTTACCCATAGCAAAAGCACTTGCTTATTTTATGGGACATATCAGGATTGTGTGTACTTGTTTTAAGGGCATTATTAATTATAAAATCAATCGTCAGATTTTCTTTATTTAAACAAAAAATAATATTACATAAAGTTCATTTTTTATTTACCTATTCTGTTGATCATCAATAATAATATTTTAAATTATTACGAATATAAACCATAGTTTTAATCCACAAATTGAGTTAAAATTAGCCTGAGCGCTTTCGATGGTTACACCGTCATCCTCGGAGGTGACAATATTTATTGTCGCCTCCGAGGATGATGGTGTAA
Organism: Molanna angustata; assembly: GCA_963576475.1. Classification (NCBI taxonomy): domain Eukaryota; kingdom Metazoa; phylum Arthropoda; class Insecta; order Trichoptera; family Molannidae; genus Molanna; species Molanna angustata. The sequence continues at coordinate 41,799,249 of OY754966.1, forward strand.
CCATCGAAAGCGCTCAGGCTAATTTTAACTCAATTTGTGGATTAAAACTATGGTTTATATTTGTAATAATTTCATTATGAACTTCCACTCTGTAAACGAAACAACATTAAACTTAATGAATAATATTTTAATGTATTTCTATGACTGATGATTCCTTCCTTTCTATTTTTTAAAAAAACTCCTTCCATCAGCTCATAATTATATCACATATTAAGTATAAAAATATTTTTTATGTGCATCATTCCCTTTGAATGTTTTTTTTAGATATTTATTCAGTCGTTTTTAATTTCATATACCTACATACCTACACCATTTACTGCATTTTTATACCTTCCTACATATTTTGATTCGATTTACTCATAATATTGAAGATTTCATAATCTGGGTTTATGAATTCTGTTTATTTTGTTTAAAAATCTAATTTAATTAGTCATCTATCAAATAAATATTGTGAAGAGACATACCATACTTCTGTACAATAAAATCAAATGTGTCATCTATTTAAACTTCTTACATTTCAACAAATAGACTCAGCCAAAATCGAATCCAAATATGTCCCTTTTTTGTACTGATGTGTTTATATTTTTATTGATGTACTTTTGAGAATATACTTTCAATGTTTGGTCAAAATTTATTTTAAGGTACATATTATATCACATTGAATACTGTATTCAATGTTATTTAAAGAAAATGAACTCGACAATGAAGTAATAGTTTTTCTATTTAACTCCATTGTACATCATGAATATGAGACAGAAATTAACCAAGACTTTCTTCCTTTGTTAATATCTGTCCATGACGAATCAATGCATGATCATTTCACCGTTTAAATCATTTTCAATCATTCTCTTTGTTGCGTGCTTTACTTCAAACATTAATAAAGAACCTTGAAAATTCTCAACTAACTCGCATAGTTTATCTTTACTATGAAAGCCAAAGCACAGTTCTAGGTAATCCAATTGACTTCTTTGCCGGCTTTCTGGGTTTGATTTCCAGCAGAGGAGAAATTCATTCATAGTTTATTTTTCTCTCATAATCTTGCTTCTCTGGATTAGACTGACTAATCGGAAAAAAATTTCAATAAAATAAAAAACCTTCCCTTAATTTTTCTCAATTTATTTTAATTTTCCATAGGAAAGTAATTCACGACCCTAAACCATTTTCTAGCAATGTCAGATGCAGGTTATGAAATAGTTAATAATAACAGTATTTTTGTTGTATGGGTAACTTACTCTTGGTATAATTCAATTTTATAGAAATATTAAGTAAATGGATTGAAAATATAGTCTAAATGAACACACGAGAGTTACATTTGTTTTTTAATTACTTTTAATGTTCTTGTAAATTATTTATCCATACATATTTGTATAAAATTTCTACACCTTTAAACATATCATTTTATAATCTTTTCATAGAATATTTTTCATTTGATAAATACTTTCAAATGTGTAAAACGAAAAAAAGAATGAGAGAATGTGAAAAATTTCAATATGCAGTTTAATTCTTTAATTTAAATTGTATGTTTCACACATAGATAAATTAATGTTTGACGTAATTCACTCACATTTTGTTTATACTCTATCTTTCTTCTGTTACTTCTCATCTTACAAATTGGCTCATTAGAATAATATATTATTATATTTCGTAATAAAATGTATCACCCAAAGAAAATTTTAGTCTTTCAACAAAAATTAAACAACCATTTCTGGCTGTTATAATTTCGTAATTGCATATTCATTTTCATAATGTATTTTTGCACATTATTACTGTCTCTTTTATTTTTACCTTTATTCATTTATATTTTTTTTTTGTCCTCTAAAAACACAGCTTGTCAGTGTGTTTTAATTTTTAACTGTGCAAGACAGCATGCATCTCCTATGTGTTTCGTTCATTCCATAATTATTACTATCAAGCACAAATCATATTCGATAGATTTATTTTTATTTTAACTCTTAATTCAAAAAAATCACACTGCAATATTATTTCAATGCATCATCTGTGAATTAGAGTTTCTTTAAGTTTACATTACGCCACATTGGGACATAAGAGGTAACTGAAAGGAATATTTTTTGTCATCTATTCTATTGTTACAAAGAACAAGTGTAGTCATTTTTGATTAACACATATATCTTGTATACTATACCTACAAGTTTCAAACACTGTTAGAATATTAATTTTTTTTTTAATATATTCAATTAAAAATATATTTCTTCACTGTATGAGAATGAGCTTAACATGAAGTAAGAAGAGACATAGAGGCTTTAGGATAGTAATTTCTGAATGAAAAACTAGTATCTCAATATATCTGTACATTTATTTCTTTGTATAACCAAAATTAACATCCTCATTTACTAGAAATCATATTGACAGTTGAAACATGTTACTTTAACGTCTATCTGGGTTCAACCTCCAATTAATATTTTTCTGGTGGGTTGTTTAGATAATTTCTTATTTCAATTTTCTTTTCTTCATAAATGATTTCTGTATAATTTAATTTATCACTTCTGAATTTTTCTCAGCGGCACATTATCTAAACTTACATAATTTATCATTGCGTATTCAAATATGCAATAATCTGAATATTCCTTGTGTAGTTTGTTGGTTTCCCAGACTGTCTCTCATTGTTTTTCCATACTGCAAATAATCCTTGCCGCTGCATTAAATATCATCTGTTGTATATTTAGCTGACACTTAGGTAATCCAGCATAATAGAAATACAGTAATTAAGAATAAATATTAGTAATTAAATATACAGTAATTAAGCCAAGATACAATAAATGGATTTATTAATTCATGTGTCCAAAATTGACACTAAAATAATATTCCCAGAATCAATCAGACAGTATTTTCATTAGTACAGATTCAGTAGTGTGATTTAGCCCATACACTGAATGTTTTTCTTCGAAACCGATCATGCTCTTACAAATACTGCATCATGTAATGTATAAAGAATCTTCAAAACTACTATAATTCAACCGAATTTTGTCTAAATCACAAAACATCTTCGGGTCCTTGTTAGTAAATTTGTGTCTTAAGAGCACATACACACGTTCCAGTCGGGTGTATTAATTCTAATTCATCTCCATGAGATCTATTATAGTATATTTTGTGTAGTTCTCTGTATTTTTAAAATTAAGTGTAATATATCAAAAATATGAACCTAATGAATTTATAAAACTCTAAATACATAAAACAAAAATTTGATTTCATGTGTTTCGTCATATTATGAGATCCTTTAAAATATTGTTTGTACCAATATTCTACATTCGTTGACAAAAATGAAAACGACACAAAAGTTTGGCCAAAATTGTTAGTATATGTCATGTGATTGAGGGAGGAAGGGAGAGAAAGAGAGAGTGTGTGCACGTCAGTATGAGAGAGAAACAAGAAGATATAAATATATACGTACCCACGTTCAGTTACCTCAGTTGTGGCAATACTTGCCGCCCGTGTGTTGTGTGGTGTGGCACCGACAACAGGCGAGTGTGTTTCAGATGTGGGACCAGCCTCAGTCATTGTTGGAAACCTTGTGCAGGGGAACAGGCTCGCATCAGCTCAAGGCAGGGACATGGGGCATACGGATGATTCTGACGCTGCTCGCAAGGTATATTTATATATCTATTTTTCGTATGAGTCAAAATAAGTCTAATGGAAACAACCCATATTAATCCCATTTAAAATCATTAACATATCAAAATCATCTCAATACAGGTCAAATCTCGGAATACCGAATACTAAAGTAACGAAATTTTCCGTATAACGTATATGTAAATCGTCCTCGATAAAACTTCATTCAAAATGTACTAAACCTAATTTCACTGTAGCGAAGCCAACCTCAGAATTGCAATTTTTTTTTCCAGAATGTTTCAATTTTACGCAAACTCAGTCTATTTTTGACACTAGGCGGTGCAGAACGTATCTATAAGATATTGCATAGTCAACATATGGTTTCCAAGTGCTAGTTTTTATCAATATGCATCTTTACCCATCTTTGGTGTTTCTAAAACTTATTTTTCTAAAACATTTTTTACTGTGTGAAAATGGATGCAATTAAACAATAAACTAGCATTCATTGTAGCGAATCATCAGTATAACGTAAATTTCTTTTGTATCCTTGTGAACTTCGTTATTGTAATGTATAAGATACCTACATGGTAAGCAGACAACAATACGAGCTGTCAAAATCAATAAACATGTGCTAAACCGAAAGTTGGTTTTAATTCAACATAATAGTTATACTGATATTTCACCTGTAATAAGAAAAGGGTTAAAAATTTATTTTACTATCACAATATCAGTTAAAAGAGATAATAAAGTTATGAAAGAATAGAATTAGGATAGGATTTATTATGTATATGGATTAAATGAAATGAAAGGGAAATCTAAGAAGCTTAAACAACATGAATGTGTCTGGGATTCATGTCAAGATAGAATATTGTGGGGTCCAGTTCTCTTTGCCTACCAAGTTATCATTTTTATTTGAATGAACCATTAAAATTAATCATCTAATTTTTATTTTTCAGTATCAATTCATCTCAGAAATATTGAGGTGGCGTGCTCAGAGCACATCTGATCACATCATCTTCACTTTGCTCAATTCCAAAGGAGCAGTAGCCAAGGTTCTGTCCTGCTCAGAACTACACAAGAAAGCGGAAAGGATAGGCAATCTCCTCTTGGAGAAGGGAAGAGTCAACACTGGGGAACATGTTGCTCTCATATTCCCGCCTGGCCTAGAGCTGATATGTGCCTTCTATGGCTGCTTGTATGTCGGCGCAGTGCCAGTCACCATTCGCCCACCCCATCCACAGAACCTTCAGACCACTCTACCCACAGTCAGGATGATTGTGGATGTCAGCAAGTCGGCTCTTGTCCTCTCCAATCAAAACGTCATCAAACTACTCAAGTCGAAGGAAGCCAGCAATGTCGTCGACATCAAATCTTGGCCTATGATTCTTGATACAGACGATATGCCAAAAAAGAAACTACCAATTATGTATCGAGCCCCAACAGCTGAAATGTTGGCTTATTTAGACTTCTCTGTATCAACCACAGGAATGCTCGCCGGAATCAAAATGTCCCACGCTGCAGTGACATCACTATGCAGATCTATGAAATTAGCGTGTGAATTATATCCATCTCGACATATAGCTCTGTGTTTGGATCCATATTGTGGTTTGGGCTTTGCTCTGTGGTGTTTAAGTAGCATTTATTCGGGACATCATTCAATTCTCATTCCACCATCAGAAGTTGAAGTTAATCCGGCCCTTTGGCTAAGTGCAGTTTCACAATACCGAGTTAGGGACACATTTTGCTCTTACGGTGTCATGGAACTCTGCACCAAAGGGTTAGGTAGCTCAGTTGACCAACTCAAGTCCAGGGGAGTGAATCTGGGCTGTGTTAGAACATGTGTTGCTGTAGCAGAGGAGAGACCTAGAATTAATTTGACTGCATCATTTTCAAAGCTTTTCTCTGCTCTAGGTTTAAGTCCAAGGGCAGTTTCAACATCATTCGGTTGTAGAGTGAATATAGCGATTTGTTTACAAGGTGCATCGAGTCCCGAGCCCTCCACAGTGTATGTAGATCTGAGGGCTCTTAGAAATGACCGTGTTTCGTTAGTGGAAAGAGGTAGTCCGCATTCTTTGTGTTTAATGGAATCTGGAAAGTTACTTCCAGGAGTGAAGGTGATAATAGCTAATCCAGAAACAAAAGGACAGTGTGGTGATTCGCATCTTGGTGAAGTGTGGGTGCAGTCGCCACACAACGCAAGTGGTTACTTTACTATATATGGGGACGAGAGTGATTACGCTGACCATTTCAATGCAAAATTGGTAACGGGTAATACTGGTGAAGTGTATGCCAGAACAGGGTACTTAGGATTCTTGCGTCGCACCGAAGGAGCTCCAAGGGGAAGTGGAGAAGAAGGCAGCGGTGATGTTGAAGCCCTTCCTGACTGCGGAGATCAGCAGGATTCAGTGTTTGTGGTGGGAGCTCTCGATGAGACTGTCATAATGAGAGGAATGCGTTATCATCCTATCGACATTGAAAATTCTGTTATGAGATGTCATAAGAAAATAGCTGAATGGTAAGTTTCTTTTCATTAATTGCTGTGACACCGTGGTAAATAGTTAGACTTTTGCGCCGACATCCTGTGTTTGATTCTAAATAGGGGAAAAATATATTTATTTCTCAGACAGTCAAAGTCCTTCTAAACTGGAAATACTGGATAGATATAAATTCAAACTAGGACACATTTTTTTTTAATTTTTATTACTTCCAACAGACAGTGAGAATGTTTAACTTGTGTATTTTTTTTTTCACGTAAAGTCCGACAGCAATAACAATACAAATATGTTTTTAATCCATAGCAATTATATTTACTAGTGAGCTTTTATATACTTACAAATGATTGAATTGAAATTTTCTTCAATGATTCAACTTACATAGTTCTTATAAAACAATACCTGTAGAAACAGATCATACGTCTACCAAAAGTGGAAGAAAATATTTATGAAATGTTTTATCATTTATCTATTTGATTAGTTTAGTTAGTGGGCTGTTGTTTATCACTGATGCTGTTGTACAATTCTGAATGGGTGTCATAAATCAACCAGTATTTTAATTTGGACACTTAAGGCTAGCGTCCATACAGGTGCAATGTATGGATCGGATCTAGTGCATCAGAGGGATTTTAGTGTTATTTGTAAAGTATGTAATTCATACAAGTGTATCCACTGATCGATTGGCATCATACGGAGCATGCGCATTATTGCTATCATTGTTGGTAGGAGACAAAAATCCTATCCGTTAACCCCGCCTGTATAAACTCCTAGCCGTTATATGACATTAAGTCATAACACTTGCCCCTCTACTCATACCCTAACCTCTCTATCAGTTCTCTCAGCCTACCTTATGAGGGATATAGTTTGAGGGTACTCGTATCTTTAATATAATTGGGTAATTTCGAATTTCCCGAATATTAATGAAAAAATTTAAGATCAATTTAGGATAGTAAATAAGTGAGTTGGAATCACAGACCAATAATCTATAGACATGACAAAAGCAAGATTTCTTGGTACTTACTGCCACCAAAATTTGATGGCAATCAATTAATGTATTTGAATATTTTCCTAATGATTTGGAATGTATATCAAAAACTAATATCAAAAAGTACATGTTGTTAACAAACAGATTTAAATTTCGAAATGCAATCTTTTTACTGCTATATAAATGTGTCATTAATATCCAATTTATATTTATTTAAACAAAAAATGTATTTGGGATACCCGCGTTCCACCTCACTTTATGTATGTACCAATCCCTTGGCCCAAAGTCGTAGTTTATGTCAGCTCTGTATATTCTTTTCTCTGTGGTTGGAATCAACATCAATGTTGTAAGAAAACATTTTTTATGAAAAACGCGAGGTTAGTGTCTATCCCGAATAATGACGTCATTCTGGTGTCAACAATCACTTTTTTCTATGGTTATTGATTCCTCCTCGTGTCATTATAACATATTTCGGCTTTGGCTAAAATTTGCAGGGTTTTTGTGAGTGTATGGAAAAATCATTTATAAAATATTAAAATATTTGGGGTCATGGACTTAATTTTCACTTCACTTATATTTTATTCATCGTTTATTGACAATATGCCTATTGCGATCCTAAATTAATTTTTATGTTTTCAGCGCTGTATTTACTTGGACAAACTTGCTGGTAGTAGTTGCCGAGTTGGATGGCAACGACAGTGAAGCCCTGAATCTGGTGCCCCTAGTAACAAATGCTGTGCTCGAGGAGCACCACCTGGTGGTGGGTGTTGTAGTTGTTGTAGATCCGGGAGTTGTGCCCATCAACTCCAGGGGGGAAAAACAAAGGATGCACCTGAGGGACGGATTCCTCTCCGATCAAATTGATGCTATCTACATTGCATACAACATGTGAACTGATTTTCAACTGAGTATGTTTCATTTTATTGAGTTATCATCAAATTTTGCATGCATACAGCAGAAATGAAGATGCTATAATGCAGGTGTAACATGGGAGGATGTAGCTAGAAATTTTTGCACCATAGTAGGTACTTCCAGACCTTGATTCGGGATTATACTATCAAATAGTTCAGAAGAGGATAGTACTTATTGCACATTCATTGAAATTTTGGAGGCAAATTTCCTATGTAACATAAAACATTTGATATTGTCATATATAGCTAACAACTATGGTTGGAAATTTCCCAAAATTAACAGTGTACACATTGTTATATTCTGCTAAAACTTTCAAGAACATTACACAAAATATCTCAAAACACATCCTTTTTTTGTCATAATGACTCATCAAACAATTTATCTGCTCAGTGATATTTTATGATAAATTTTTAAACATCTCAATAGAGACAAAGTTAGAATATCATCGGAGAACCATGAACTCAAGACACCTACACAGCTTACGGCCTGTCATCGGCTGGTTTTTGTGATCATTTTATACACTTGCCCAACATACACCAACTATGCCTTCTTATTGTTTTTAAATAAATATATAATAATTAATAAATTGGGATGATTTTCATAGTGCCGTTTTGTATATTTTATATTTTGATTTTTATATTTTTGTTTGAATTCAACCTAAATCGATAATTCTAATTAATTAAATCCCTTTTTATATGTTTTTCTCATATCTTGATGCATGTTTATAAATAAGAAATGTGATTAAATTGGGATTGAACCATAGTTGTCGGTCTTCGTGGCTCAGTTGGTTGGGTATCTGACTGCTGATCCAAAGGTCCCGGGTTCGATTCCCGGTGGAGACAGTTTTTAATTGTGTTTTTAGTCTGGACCTGTGAGACGATTAGTATCTTAAGTCTCCAGAATGTGACAGCTTATTATTGGGTGCGTGTTATACAAATAATCAAATAAATAGTTCAATATTTGAACCACGTTTATAAATTACATTGCAAGAGTGTTGAAATAAATGTTATAATTTTTATGAACACGAATTATATGGACTGGTATATTATTATAAAATTCACTATGGGGGACTAGTCTGGTCAAACGGTGAAGCCAAAACCCTAATGATTACCCATATGATAATTATATCCATGATATGGGTAAACATGGATGGTTTTGACTCCGCCGGTTGACCAGACTTTCCCTCCTAATTTATTATCTTTCACTGACTCGAACCTTATATGTATAATTTGATTTTTCAGGTCTGTTCTTTCCAAATGCTATTTGTGGTTTACCCTCCGGATAAATCGGAATGTGTCGAGTGATTTAAACAAAAAACATTATCCAGTAGACAAATCTTCAAATGTGGACAAATTTTGGATCGTTGTGATCTCTACTTATATATAGGTAAAGATAGTATGTGTATAAGAAACTTACCTTATTTTTTGTAATAAAATTATAAAAATGTTATAATAATAATATTGTGTATGTATATTTGAGAATATTTTAAAGTAAATAATATAATGACAAATTTTATTCAACAGTCATCATCACCTTATAATTATATTAGCTTCTTGATTTGTTTACTTTTTACAATGACTCTTTAGCAAAGATATATTATTATTTTTATCTCAAAATTTGTAATAGTTGTATTGCTCAAAAATGATGTGACTGATTATTTAATTCAACATCATTAGCTGATAGTTTCTTAGATGTTGATTGTATCAGCGGCGGTCATTTTATTGAAAGAAGAACAGGGTGTATGAGGCTACCTATAAATACCAGGCATTTATCACGGCCATTATTGCTGAAATGTCAGTACCTATATTGTTGAAAGATTTTTTTTCAACAAATACACTGATTGCTTTTATTGTCCTTTCTGAAAAAAAAATACCAGACAAGGGTCATCTTATACATCTTGAATTATATTAACTGTAATTGTTCAAGCGACACTTGCATTAATAGAACAATAATTATTTCAATGAAAGTGCCATCCATTTAATTAAAATGTCATTGATATAAGAGTTTAAATATTAAGAAACAATATTTTATTAATATCGGTTTTTTGTCTAGTTTTGATAACAAATTGAATGTCTAAATTGTATATTGTTTTAATTATAATATTAGCTGTGCGCTCAGGTAAGTTTGTATTTGTACAAATCACGATTGGTAAATTTTCAAAACAATTTGTGAATATTATTGTTGAATTTAGAGATTTCAATTGAAAAACAAAATTAACAAGCTATTTTGGTGAGGTAATTTAATTCTGGAGTAATTGGAATCAAGATTTTTGAATTAAAATATATAATTTTTGAGTTATGATGACATATTTCAGTGGCTTTTAGATTGCATTACCTACACTAGTATTATTTTCAATATCTATCAATATCGGCCTGTCTTCCAAAATTAATACATATTTTCTACACTTTTTTTCCGCTTTGAAATGACTGAATCTATTTTTATAATCTTGATATAAAATAATACTGAAAAACCAACATTATGGAGGATCCAATTTAACTTTTTTTTGTTTTTTAATTATTCTGTAAACATTATATTTTTATAACACTTGAAATTATGAAGGCAATACTAATATGCCACTGAAATGATATTAGGTAGCTTTTTCTTTTGTAAATCACCACATGATGAATGCAAAAAAATTTGTTATATATTAATGTATAAAAATATTTCATAACAGTGAATTTATTTATACGAAATAGCGGTGATATAGTTGAAATGAACATTACATCTCGCAATGTAAAACTGAAGTATGGGTAAATAATATATTTGAAGATATGGGAGTAATCCAGTCATTATCAGAGAGTACTAGGAGGTTGCTTCTGAAATCTTGGATTGTGTCGTAGAGAAGCAATGACCGGTGAATGTTTTGATACCCCAAGAGTATAGGTAAATCCAATTTTTCCAATAAATATGAAATCTTGCAACTCTATCTCTAAACTATCGTCTTTCCACATACTTCAGTTTTACATTCACGGTTGAATCTGATGATGTAATAAAGTATAATATGAATTTAAAAAAAATAGAGTTTAATATAAAAAATTTGATATTATTGTATGTTAATTAGACATTGAAAATTGCAGTAGTTTAGTATTTGAGTTTGGTGAAATTTTTGTATATTTCTCACTCTGCCAAAACTTTGTGATTTTTGGTTGAACTTTATTGGATATATCTTTAAAACTACTTAAATAATAATATTAAATCTTAATAGGTTGTTTATCATTGTGTCTAGTAATTTAAAAAAATTATATTTATACTCTTTGACCAGATTAATTCAGCTAAACTGAAAAATATACATTACCATTTTTATTAACTTATTGTATCAATTGAACTGCATTGATTTTGTTATACGTAGTAAAATTTTATTGAACATTTTTCAAATTATTATATTCTGAAAATCACAATAGTTTAAATTTTAACAATAATATGCTTGAATCACATTTTATTATTTTTCAAATGCAGTCTTATCTTTTAATCATTGAAAAGTAATGTGTACAGATCTAATGATTTCATAAACAAATTAATAAATCTTCAATTTTTAGAAGAAAACTGAATAGAAAATTAAATTTAAAATCTAATACTTACATTAAATTTTCTTCATTCCATCACATTTATTTCATCTTTCAAAGCCACACCTCTCTGTACTAGCGGACACACAAAGCTTATATTTTTTTTATTAACGTAAAATCTCAAATGAAGTGTACATAGATTTTTTTTGACTTTGAAGAATTAAAAATAAAACAAATTTGGAGAATAAAAAAAAATGAAAAATAAATCAGATTTAGTTTGTATATTGTAACATGTTAAATATTTTTTATTAGTCATTAAGATGCTTTAGTTACTATAAATATTATAATATAATTGAATATTTTAAATTTAATTAAACTTAATATACAATTAATGTTGTATACTGTACTGTCTTTTTCCGATGTTTTTCAAAAAAGATGAACTTCTCTTATTTACAGGAGACATACATACAATATACTTAACTATCAAAGTTGTATTTGTAGTTAAATATTCACACCAAAATCTGTTAAGTCATGGTTTTGTATATAAATAGTGAATACTTTAAAAAAATACTTGTATTATTTTTTTTTATATGAAGATTGTATGTTTGGTAACAGGATTCAACTTAATTTATTTTATTATGTTTACTATAGTATTTTTTCTACGTGATTTTGAATAATATTTACTTAAAAAGTAATAACCGTTCATAGAATAAAATAGTAATTGCACAAAAAATAGTTAACAAAAATAGTTTTACATATAACAAATTGAATTTTCGAAAAAATGATCTTATTCAGTTTGTAACTGTTTATGAACATGTATATTTCAACTTGAGATGCTTGGTAAGTCATTTTACTTTTATAAGAGCGCCCTGAGTTCAATTTCTAGCAGAGGAGAAATATATAATTATATACCGTGTGATTCCTATGTTTCTTAACTGGTTAGTTGATAGACATTAATTTGGTAATAACGTTGATGCTTGCACATGGTACAAGAAATTATTTCAAACACATTTTAGTGATAATTGTGTTTACACTTTTTTTTAAAAATTCAAAAAACTTATATTTATTACCATACCATTTTTGAATCATTCAGATGTGTAATTTCTATTACATTCTATTCAAATCTAGAAAATCATTACACTTTTTTTATTTAAATGCATATACATATTATTAGTTACATATTATTTACTATCAAGAAAAGTGATCTGGTTATTGATTCAATATTTGTAAATTACCTGTTTAAAAATTGGATTGCTTTACAAATGAGATAGAAAAATGTTACTTTACAATTATTTTTCTGCATTATGTTTATATTTTATGATGTTTTTTAATTATCTGATGTAAACTTATTCCTAGTTCATATAACAAGTCATAATATGTATTTATTTCATGGAAATGTAAAATTTATAACAAAATAATTATGTATTTATATGTTCTCTGTAAATTCACCGACACTGGGATATGCTTTATATGTAATTACTACAATTGATTCAAATTCAAAATTAAACTTTTTTCAAGTGTTTCAATTTAGCAAATATTTTATTTGAAATTATTATGTGCATATAATTAGTGTACTTCACTGTTGATTGTATTACTATGATTACATATATATTTGCTTGTTTTAGTGCCAAGTAAAATTTAAGTAAATCATGATTGTGTTTTTCTGATTTATTTTGGCAAAATACTTTCTATTGTATTCTAAATTGTATCCAATAATGATAATATATGGATGGATAATTGTGAAAATATAAAAGCGCATTTTGTGACAATAATTATTTAAATTATTGTAAATGCTTAGTTTTATATATTGAAAATACATTGTATTTTACTAGTAAATTGATATTTGTAACTAATTTTGTTATATTACGAGTGTCATATGAAATATCATTTTTTGTATTTTTTTATATTCTTATAAAGTATGAAGCTTTTATTTTTTCTTTCATTTGACATCTTCTGAATTGTTTTGACTTCAAATATTATTGCATTATCTTCATTTTTTCATACAAAACTGATCAATATATTTCGCACAAAAAATGTATGTTTTTTTTTAAAGTTAAGAATTATTTTCATAAAATATGACAGTGAATAGTTTAATACAGATGAATATTTTTTTACCCTTAATATTATCATTTTTATTAATTTATGAGCATACATATTATGTTAACATTTTAGACAAGTGTGATAAATCAATACATCACAGGATTAGAAATGAGAATATTAGTCAAGAATGTATGATTAAATGAGAAAATAGATTTATTGATATTGAAAATTATTTACTAAGGAAAAAAAATACTTTAGTAAATAATATGGTACCCAAAAACTATATTTTATTTTTGAAGAATACAATGTTCTCAATGCTAAATAATTATAGCTAAAGCAAAGTATAATAAATAATAAAAAAAACTGGCTCATTGTTTCACTGGCTCGCACTGTGAACTATCAAAGGGTGTGTATGACAGCTATTGTATTAAATTTTTAGATTTTTGTATTTTCATAATGGATTATTATCACATTTATGTTTAATATATATAATACAATAATTTTTAGTTAAAAGTTATTTTAATTGACAATCTGTTTACTTGGTCTGTATACAGTACAGTTTCATACATCCAATCATATTCCTTATTTGTTTATAGAAAATTTACCGATTAATGAATTATGTTGCATATATAAAATATATTATAAAACTTAGTTGTAAAAATTTTTGTTAATATATTTGTTGTTTTAAAATAATTTTTGTAATATATTTATTGTCTTCCTTTTGGTCGCTAATTTTGGCATTTTCTTTAATTTATTTTTTTTCAGTTTTTTGGCTCAAATACAAAAATGCACATTTTATTGCATAAATTTAGATATACGGTATTTATGCTAAAAGTAAATAAAGTTTAAGGCCTATTTGAATTGTATGAAGGGAGTTGTTAGAATACTTGTTTCATTATAAAATGCCCAACTTGTATTGTGATTTGATATGAGTTGGAGGAATATCTTAGCTCAATGGTTAATTGCAATCTTAAAAAGTATTTATAATATAATAAATTTATTGTTGTTTTGCGCGTGCCTGTGCAATATATATTATGTAATTACTTAAATCCTAAGTATTTTTTAAATTACTCATTTTTTTGTATACATTAATACTGAGTAAATGTATAATGCCATTATAGCTATTAATTTACAAGGCTCTAGTCTATTCAAAATCATTGACACAGTTTTATAATAAAAATAATATTTGATAATATTAAAATTGTATTTAAGCAGTTATTGGGTTCTGTGTATTGATACCCTGTTTATAGTATTCAATACTGTAGTCATTATTTGCAAGCAGTGAATTAAATATAATTCATCGCATTAATATTTTATCTTTTATTTACAACCTTACATCATATTTTTTCAATTTTTAATGTTAAAAAGTGATAGTAAAAACAAAATATAAATAATATTTGTTTGAAGATGGATCAAATGGTAATAAAATGGTAAATAAACCTATGTACAGAAGTTTCAAGCAGATATGAATATAAGGCCTAGAAAAGACTAAAAAGCAGATATTGACGACAATTGGTATTGGGAAATCATCAAAGGAAACAAAGAATATACAATGCTATTCAAATATTCTGGGAATTAGACTACAGGTATTAAAAACATTTAATTATTTTTATTTATTTAGTACTTAAATGGCTCTTGCAACCTCAAATGGAGGAACATAGTCAAGTTTGTTATAAAAAAGTGCATTTTTAAAATAAACAACAAATTATAAAGTATATAGAATACAAAAATAAATGATAATAATTAATACATAAATTACAATTCAAAATGTTATTCCGTCTGATAAATTTTGTGAGAACATTAAGTACTTGAAATTTATCAAGGCTGACTAAGGAGGTGATATTATGAGGAGGAAATATTTTAAATATAATCAAGCGTGTCAAAGATATTGGGATCTTAGATGTAGGACAATTGAAAAATATGTGATCCAAGCTGAAGCTGCCTTCTTCTTGGACACACTGACAAAGAGATGAGTTCTTAATACCTTGCTAGGTGAGAAGGAGAACAACAGTGTCCGAATCTCAATCGGCATATGACGAAAGATTCATGTCTGCTACAACAGTATTTGGAAAACATTACATTATAATTCTATGCATATGAGAAGAAAATCAAAAATTCATTCAGAATGAAGAAAACATATTATTGGATTGGAATGGCAGGGATAAAATGTTGAATTTTACTTTTAATAATAAACACTTCCTTGAACGCTGCGCGAGTTGCGCAGGGTACAAAGGACTTTTGTTTAAAAATAGTTTTTTTTTTTTTTTTGTTTTTTTTTTTTTTTTAACATGTCTACGTAGGGGACGCCAGCTATTAGGATTTGGGTCCATTTTACTCTTCCGAAGAAGCGCACTACATAGCGTTGGGAGGGGTTTGCAATCTAGAAAAGAGTTTATTAATTCGGATTTTAAAAAGACCCGGGTTGTACGAAGATGGAAACACAGAATTCGGAAGATCGTTCCACAGTCGGGCTGCTGTGTTAATAAAGGAGTTCGAGAAGCGACTTGTTCGTATATGTTGAAGGTCCACTGTGAATGGATGCTGCGATTGAGTGAAGCGAGTGACTCTGTTGCGAGTGGGTGGAGGAGGGACCAAAGATGCAAGTTCTTCTGAGCAATTTCCGTGGTAGTATCTATGGAATAAACTTAAAATACCGACTCTGCGTCTGTGTTCTAGTGATTGCAATCCATCAGTCAGTGATGGATCATCAATCAGACGTATAGCACGCCTTTGGACAGCGTCGAGGGTATTCAGTAGGTATTGGGGGGCGCCACTCCAGAGGTGACTGCCATATTCAATAATTGGGCGTATTTGCGCTTTGTAGAGTATACAGATCTGGGTCTTAGTAAAATATCTGCGCGCTCTATATAGTACGCTCAATTTTTTGGAGGCGAGTTTCACCTTAGCTTCGATGGAGCCCTTGTAGTGTAATTGGTTCGTTATAGTTCGTGCTTCCGTTGAAAGACACTTGCAATTCATTGGGGTTTCTCTTCGCAGAAATTAGACAGGCTTGGGTTTTTAGGACGTTAAATGAAACAAGATTACTTTCGCCCCAGGTATTGATTGAGTGGAGGTAGCTATTTATTTTTTGATGAAGGTCTTTCCGGGCTTCTGATATTTCACTCTGTTTAGGAGGTTTGTCAAAAGAGAAATTGTCATGGACTGTGCTGTCATCAGCGTAACAGTGGATGGGGGCGCGTAAGAGCAAGTCATTGATATGTAGGAGGAATAGGGTTGGAGATAGAATTGACCCTTGAGGGACTCCCGCATTAATGGAATGGGGAGAAGAAGAGCAACCGTCCACTACAGTTATGACTTCGCGATCTTTTAAAAAATTCGCAATCCAAGTACACAGAGACTGGGGTAGTCCATAAGAAGGGAGTTTCATTAAGAGACCTCGGTGCCAAACCCGGTCGAAAGCTTTAGAGATGTCAAGGGTGACAGTTTGAGCTTCTCCAAAGCGTTCCATAACTCGACCCCAAACGGATGTCACATACGCGAGTAGATCGCCACAAGATCGATTTCCACGAAATCCATATTGGCGGTCGCTTAAAATTTTGTTTGCTTCGAGGTATGTGATCAACTTGGTGTTTAGTACCCTTTCCATTATTTTGGAGAGTACAGAAGTAATAGCGATGGGTCGGTAGTTAGATGGGTTGGAGCGATCACCTTTTTTGGGAATTGGGTGGATGACCGCTTTTTTCCAGTCACATGGGACAATACCAGTTATAAACGAGAGTTTGAAGAGTTTAGTGAGAACTGGGGCTAGTTCGGCGGAGCATTTTTTTAACACAAGAACGGGAATTCCATCTGGTCCATTAGCTTTGTTAACATCCAACCCTCGGATGGCGAGTAAAACCTCAGAGAAGTTAATCCTTACTTCTTTCATTTTAAAACCACAATGTGGAACTGGTTGAGGAGTTTTTCCTCCGTCGTCAAGGGTTGAGTTATCTGCAAATAATTTACCGAGAAGATTAGCTTTGTCGGTGGCAGAGTTAGCAATGGATCCGTCATGGTTCGTTAAAGGTGGAAATGAAGATGTGCAAAAGTTCTGACCTATGGAGGTTGACAATGACCAGAATCTTCGGCTACCGTTAGGGCATGAGGAGAGTTTTTGACTTATATGTTGGTCATGGAGTTTTTTAGCCTGATTAATGGTTTTTTTACAATCCTTTGTCATCTTGTTGTATGCTTTCTTGTTTGTTAGTTCAGTTCAAGATGAAATAGAAGAATCTGACAATATCCCTTTACAATATTCGTTTTGTAATTATTTGAAACAGCATTTCGTCCAAGATTTCGTCCCTCCGAATGTGTCCTGTGGTCCTGTCAAATAATCTCATAACTCATAACATTCGCGAAGTTGGTCACATGTCATAATATCTTTTTCAACAGGGGCAACACCAAAATAAAAATATTAAAATCACCAATCATTTATACGATTCATATATTATGTTCATTTATTTTATTTTATTTTACAAAGGACAGCACACAGTACATGCATACAATTATTAAAAGTAAATAAATAATAATACAAAAATATCATGTACCTCTTACGTATTATACCTAATATCAAAATAAGACAGTAAAAAAGTGTGAATTAGTGTGGGTGCGCGCATGAAAGAAGAGTAACAATAAGTACGTGTGTGTGAAAGAGTTAACTAGAAAGAGTGTGGGTGTGTATGTGTGTATATGTGAGAATGGGTGTGCATGTTTGAATACATGATAGACTAACATATATTGACGGATTCATAAGTTGAGATGAAAAAGAAAATATTTTGCTGAGGGTGGTTGGGAAAAATAAAATTAATCAGTATTTAGTTATTTATTGTTATAATGTCACGATGTTAGATATAAGTTTGTTTTTTAATACATATACTTGGACGATTTATATAGCGCCGTTTTTGTGAGAGCTCACCTCAAGGGCGCTTTACATTGGTTTTTGCATGAGTTAGTGGTAGCTTAAAATCTAGGTTAGTTACCTTAATATTAACTTTATTAAAACTTATACAAATTCTATTTTGCTAGTTTAATGCCACGAGACATTTAGAATAAAACCATTTGAAGTTTGTCAGTTAGTCAGGTCAGTTAGGTTGGTTCAGTTATTTCCATGTGATTTTCTGAAGAGGTGTGTCTTTATTTGTTTTTTGAAAGTCATAATATTATTTACTTGTCTTAGCCTGTGGGGTAGTTTGTTCCATGATGATGGACCAGCCACTGCAAAAGCACGATCACCGAATTTAGTTTTATTTACTCGATTTACTTGACATACCTTTCCAATCGCTGTGTTTGTTGCTGACCTGAGAGTTCTTTGTCTTTCATTCATAATAAGTGGAGTACATAAGTCAGATAGGTACTGTGGAGCTAGATTATGTATTGCTTTGAATGTCATAAGACACAATTTATACTCTATCCTCTCAGGTCATTTAAGCTAATGAAGGTTTTTCAGATGGTGTGAAATATGAGAGTATTTTGAAACCCCTGTGATAACTCTGGCAGCGGTGTTGAAGACAGATTGAAGTTTATTAATTTGTTGTTTTGGAAGATGGGCATATAGGCTGTTGCAGTAATCGAGTCGTGAAATAACATAGGCATTTATAAGTGATTTGATAGCATCCACTGGAATGCTTCTTCGAATTGATTTAATTTTCCGGAGGTGGTAGAACGCGGCACTAGTGGTCATATTTATTTGTTTATTGAGTGTAAGATGTGAGTCTAAGTGGACACCAAGAAGTTTCACGCAGGATTTTGGAACAATATTGGAGTTATTTATTGTGATAACAGATTTATCTCTGAGTGGCAATCCAGAGGAACTCTGTTTCACTTGGATTTAATTTAAGTTTATTTGAAGACATCCAATTGTTTACCTCCTGAATACATTTAGATGTTTTTTCCTTTAGAAATTTTATGCTTTCGGGAGAGCATTGTGAGTATATTTGCCAGTCATCTGCATAACAGTGAGCGTTTAAGTCATGTGATTGTATAATGTCAAATATTTATTTTGTGTATAGAATAAATAAGAGTGGACCTAATACAGAGCCTTGTGGTACTTCCGTTTTCATCAGTGCAGGTTTTGATTTTAATTCATTTACTGTGACAGTCTGATATCTATTTGTTAAGTACGATTTTAACCAGGATATTGCAGATCTTTGGAAGCCATATGAAACATTCAGTCTGTCAATTAGTATTTCATGATCGACTGTGTCGAAAGCAGCACTCATATCTAGGCATGACATAAGTACTGCGTTACCAGTTTCAGTTGATAGTATTATATCTGAGAGTATTTTGAGAAGTCCAGTTTCTGTAGAGTGGTATTTTCTGTATGCTGATTGAAATTTGTTAAACAAAGAATGTGTTTCAAGGTGTGTATTAATTCGTATGGATACAATTTTTTCAAGAACTTTTTCTATAAACGGTAAGTTTGATATTGGTCTGTAGTTGCTTAAGTCGTCTGGGTCTAATGTGGGTTTTTTCAAAGATGGAGTTATTACCGCCTGCTTCATGGCATTAGGTACATATCCTGATGATAGAGAAAGATTGAAAATATTTTTTAAAATTGGTATAAGTTCATGAGAGCATGACTTGAGAAGCCATGTTGGAATAGGATCGAGAGTAGACTGTTTGTTAGGTAATTTACTAATGATATATAATATTTCTTCTTCTTTTGTTTCGGAGAAAATATTTACAGTTTCTGTAGTTAAATGAGCATGTGATGGTTTTTGGTGTGATGTTGTTTGGGTGTGAATTTTTTGAATTTTATTTTGAAAAATCCAATATTTGGTCGGGCAGTACTTGAGTAATCGGGGATTCCTTTGTATTACAGAGAACACTATTGATTGACCTCCACATACGTTAGGGATTGTGTATCTCTGACTTTACTTTAGTTGTCCAATAGTTGTTTTTCTTTTGGAGCACGGTTTCTTTGTACAAATGTTGAGCATTCAACCATTCGACGCGGCAGTGGGCAAGTTTTTTGGAACTGAATATGCGTTCGAGTTTTCGCATGTTTCGTTTTTTAGCTCTGCATTCTTCGTCAAACCAGTGATCTGATGTTCGGGTACGGCGTCTTTTTGATGTTTGTGGAGCATGTTTATTTAGTAAAGAAGTTAGAACGTGATTGTATTCGTTAATTAAATAATCGATGTCGGTAATATGAATTGTTATCGTATCACAGAGGGTTGATGATTTGAGGTCAGCTTTGAAATTTTCAACGTCGAACTTTCGCCATGCCCTTGATGTGATGTCTTGGTATATTGGTGGGGGTTGGTCAAGGCAGATATATGCTTCGATCAGGCGGTGGTCGGATAGTCCAATGTCGATGATTTCTGGAGTTTGAATTTTCCCGTGTTCTGCATTGGTAATGATGACGTCAAGAATACCCCCTGCGTCGTGGGTGGGTTGTTTAACGTGTTGTGTCAGCCCAAATGATGCTAAAATGTCGTTAAATTTAGTAGTGTGTGGTGTGGTGGTAATGTCATATGTGAATCAAAAAACATGTCTAAGTCGGCATTTTTTCCATCTTCTTCTTCTTCTTCAGCCCTCTGTCTTCCACTGCTGGATATAGGCCTCTTCCATATTCTTCCACTTCCTTCTATCGTTTGCTGCTTTCAGCCAATTTCTACCCCCCACAGCGGCTATGTCGTCAGACCATCTTTTTTGCGGTCTTCCGACGCCTCTCTTACTTTCCCAAGGTCTCCATCTCAATATTTTAGGGGTCCATCTTGCGGGTTCCTGTCTAGCAATATGTCCCGCCCATTGCCATTTCAATGTAGCTACGCGATCCATGACGTCCGCTACTCTGGTCCTTTTCCTAATTTCCTCATTTCTTATTCTGTCTCTTAGGCTTATACCAAGCATGGATCTTTCCATGGATCGCTGTGTGCATTTGAGTTTTTCTACATTTCTTTTTGTAAGGGCCATGGTCTCCAATGCATATGTAGTCACTGGCAGTATACATGATTCATATGTTTTTCTTTTCAGAGAGATCGGAATCTCTTTATCTTCTAGAATGTGTCTAAGTTTGTTAAAAGCTGCCCAACTCATTCCTATTCTTCTTGGCAGTTCCGCTGTTTGGTTTTCTTTGCCCAGTTTTATCTTGTGTCCAAGATATATGTATTCATCCACTATTTCGAGATTTTTATTGTTAACAGTGATGATTTTGTTTTCTGGACTTATAATTTTCGTTTTTGCTATGTTCATACTTAGACCAATCTTGCTAGAAGCCTCATGCAATTCATTAATCATTTGACTTAATTCATCAATGCTCTCACCTACAACAACTATGTCATCAGCGAATCTTAGGTGACTCAAATATGTGCCATCTATCTTCACCCCTTTGTTATCCCAGTTGAGGGTTTTAAATACATCTTCTAGGGCTAGCGTGAATAGCTTTGGCGAAATTGTGTCACCTTGTCGCACACCTTTTTGAATTTTTATTTTTTCAGTTTTAGTGTCGTCATCGATTACAACAGTCATAGTTGCATTTTCATATATAAAGTTTATTAGTTGTATATACCTGGAATCTATTCTTGCATTTTGGAGTGCCTCGATAATTGCCCATTTTTCAACTGAATCAAACGCTTTTTGGTAGTCAACAAAAGCTAGATGTATAGGTATGTTATACTCTGTTGTCTTCTCTATGAGTAGTCTTAATGTCTGAATGTGATCTCTGGTTCCAAAACTTTTGCGAAAACCAGCTTGCTCTACGGGTTGATAACTATCAAATTTCAGGGTTAAGCGATTTGTTACTATTTTTGTTAGCAACTTATACAGGTGGGAAAGCAGGCTAATGGGTCGATAGTTTTCTAAGTTATCGCTGTCTCCTTTTTTGAATAATATTTTTACTTCAGCGTTTTGCCAGCCATTAGGTATCCTGCCTTGTTCTAGGCATTTGTTCAATAATATTTTTATAGCTTCTATCAACTTTCTCCCCCCTAACTTTAGCATATCACTTGTTATCTGATCATCACCTGGAGCTTTGTTACTTTTCATTTGCTTTAAGGCATTTTCAATTTCGTTAATTTCCACTTCTGGTAAATCTTCTGACCCTACGTTCATTATACATTTTTGGTTTTCTTCGTGATGAATATGTGATGTATAAAGTTTTGAGTAAAAATTTTCAACGGTTTTGCATATAGAATGCTTGTCTCTTACGACAATTCCATTTTGATTCTTAATTTTAGTTATGTTGTGGTTGCCGCGAGATTCTATTCCTTTTAAGACTTTCATATTTTTGTTATTTTCTATTGTTTCTGTTATGAGTTTTGTATTATATCTTCTAATGTCTTTCCTTATCTCTTTTCTGATATTTTTGTTTAGGAGCTTATAATGATCTGAATCCCTATCGAGAGTTTTGCGTTCTTCAAGTAACTTGAGAGTGTCATTTGATAGTTTAGTAATATTTTTCTTTTGTCTGTATGAAATCTTTTTAACAGCTGTTTGAATAGTTGAGGCGATTTTGTCGTTAAGAGTGTCCAGTTCTGTTTGCTCGAGTTCCCTCTTCCCTTCCATCCAATTATTTATTAAGTATTTTTTCCATAGGAGTTGAATAAGTTTATCATTCTGTTAATCGTAGCGTTTTTTGAAGCATTCGTTTTACAGATATTGGAGAAGAAAAGTGACGTTTGTCTTGTCCGGTGAGTAGATGTATTAAATTTAATATTGGTAAGAATTTCATGGCATTCTTTGTTTCCATTTAGTATGCTGTGAAGGAACATAAGGTCTGAAATTGTGCGTCGCCTGGTCAAAGAAGTTAGTATAGTAGGTTGGTTAGTATTGTTACAACGGTAGTTTGAATATTTGATGAATTTATTCTGAATTTGATCCAACGAGTGAATGTAAACCTTGTCCTGGGGATACCATATAGTTGATGCGTACTCAAGATGTCCTCTGACAAGAGAGCAATATATATATTTTTTAATGTATTGGGGTTTTTAAAGTATTCACTGATTCTAAATATAATAAAGCCTAACATTTTAGAAGTTTTTTTTTTTCAATAATTTCAACATGTTTGTCGAAAAGAGAAGTTTTATATCAAGGTGTATGCCAGTATATTTATACGATTCATATGTGTTTTTTCATATTCAGAGATATCTTTATATTAGGTCCTTACATATGAAATTGGCGTTTTGTATGGGAGGAACACAAAGTCGATTTTTTTTTAATATAATATATTTATTTAATCAAAGTATGTACCATTGCTATCTATGCACTTTTGCCATCTCATAGGTAGTTCATCGATCCCTTTACGAAAAAACCATTCGGACGGAAATCAATAAAATCTTTGAAAGCGATTTGGACTGTCCCATCGGAGTTGAATTTTTTCCCTTGCAAGAAGTTATACAAATTTCGAAAAAAATGGTAATCTGTTGGGCCAAGGTCCGAAGAGTACGGAGGATGTCTTAGACATTCCAATTGAAGCTCCTCTAATTTGGTAGCCGTCTGTTGTTCAGTGTGTGGTCTAGCGTTATCATGAAGCAGCAGTGGCCTAGAGCGATTAACCAGCCTCGGTTGTTTAACAGCTAGCTTTTCCATCAAGGTTTGCAGTTGCTGACAATAGACATCTGCCGTAATCGTCTGGCCAGATTTAAGAAAACTGTAGTGAACGACACCAGCACTAGTCCACCAAACGCTCACAAGTAACTTTTTGGAGTCAATTTTCGCTTGGGGCATGGTTTGGCTGGTTCAGCAGGGTTCAGCCATTACGATGAGCGCTTCCGATTATCGTACAGGATCCAATATTCATCACAGGTAATGATTCGATTTAAAATCCATTCATTATTGTGCCGGTTGAGTAATGCAAAGCAGCAGTCAACGCGCGTTTGTTGATTTGCTTCACTCAATTCGTGAGGTTCCCACCGTTCAAGCTTTTTCACCTTCCCAATTTGCTTCAAGTGGATTAAAACAGTTTTATCACTAACACCGCATCCTGCAGCTAACTCGGACGTGGTTTGCGATGGATCCGCTTCCACAATAGCCTTCAATTCTTCATTATCAACTTTGATCTCCGACCGTCCACGGGGCTTGTTCTGCAGGTCGAAATTTCCAGAACGAAAACGTTGGAACCAAAAACGCACTGTGTTTTCTTTTGCGGAACCGTCGCCATACACATCATTAATCCTTCGAGCCGTTTCTGCAGCACTGGTGCCACGGTGGAACTCGTACTCGCAAATAACGCGATATTTCAAGTTTTCCATTTTGTAAACTGAGTGACGCAAAGACAAAAAACAATTGAGGAAAAAACAAATGAATTATAATTTTCGAAACACAAATACATGTGTAAATAGCTGTATAAATTTGAATTTGGAATTCCTAACCAAAGAGAAGATATTTGAGATCAAAGTTGCCAGTACGGCAAAACGCCAATTTCATATGTAAGGACCTAATATATACACATATTGTTTACAATTGGCAAGATAACTAGTGAACCATTTCAATACTGACTGAGCTTTGTTTGGTTGACTACGTAGTTGATTGAGCGTATTGACTTTTTCAATATTATCAAGAAGGATCAGAGGCGAAGCAAACTGATGATTTAACTCATTGATGTCGATCTTAGAGGTCTCAAGGTCACCACTATTCCCCACTACTAGAGAATGGAAGAATTTCCAGGTGCGACGGGGAGCAGATTGACCGATGAACTTTTGAATATAGCTTTGTTTTGCATTGCGACAAAACTGGTCGCAACGGCTACGTAATGCCTTACAGCTACTCCAGTTGGTATCGGTCGACTGCCACAAAAAGGCTCAAATCTCTACTTGCCAAGAGGTTTTTAATGGCCTCGGTAATCCATGCACATGGTATGTTCTTGAGCTACACTCATGTAAGAGGTGCATGAGTTTCGAAAAGTTTAAACATCGAAACTTTGAGATCGATATCTTGAAGAATATAAATCCTACTCCAATCAATGTCATTGGCATCACTCGTTAATGCTGATTCGTCGATACTCCTAAAATTTTAAAGAAAAGCTATTTTTCGTGGTGATTTATTACAGCTCAGCAAAAATCAGATCATGGCAAAAAATGTACATACATACCATCACGCCATGTCCCTTGCGGGGTAGGCAGAGAGAACCGAACGCCACATCTTTCTATCCTGGCAAGCATCTCTCGCCTCGTCCACATTCATGCATCGTCTCATACATGTTCGTCTATTGCTCACACTTCTAACATTTCCGTCTTTCAAAATTTCGTTCACATGGTCGTGCCACCCCTTTCTTGGGCGTCCCCGACCTCTCATTCCATTCCTTTCCGCTCTGTATATTTTCTTCGTCAGGCGCTCCTCATTCATTCTCCCCATGTGACCAAACCATCTCAATGTGTTCACTTTCATTCTAGTAATGACATCTTTCTTCATCTTACATTCTTTCCTTATGTCCTCATTTCTTACCCGGTCATACATCGTTCTATTACAAATCCTTCTTAACGATCTCATTTCAACTGCATTTATTCTACTTTCATGCGTCTTCTGCCAAGTCCAGGTTTCACTTGCATACGTCAAGGTTGGCACTACGATGGCGTTATGAATGGCAACTTTGGCATCCTTTGATATGTTGCGATCATTCATGATTGGTCTTAGTGCTCCATTCACTCTGTTTCCTGCCATAACTCTTCTTTCGATCTCTTTATCGAGTCGTCCGTTCCGTTGAAATATGCTTCCCAAGTATACATATTCATCGACTTGCTCGAGCCATTCGTTCTCTACTCTTATTTTACACGCTGTTCTGCTTTCACTCTTTTCAAAGACCATTGTCTTTGATTTGCTGGCATTCATCCTAAGTCCGTTCTCTATACATCCTTCATAAACCAAGAATGTCAGGTACGAAAAATGTACCTTGATTAAAAATATAAGTAAATTTAGAAGTTTATTATTCTGACAACGACCGTTTCAGAACATAGGGTCATATTCACTAGTCATGTTTTTTCATGTACATTTATGATATGTTAAAAATATTTTACTCTTTTTTCTTATAATTGTTATTTATTTGCTAAGGTTGTTCTTATATTACTCTATTTTTGTTGATTACATTATGCAAAATGCATGTTTTTTTTATTATTATTGAAAATGCTGTGAATAGGGCATGAAATAAATAAATTTGTAACGAAACAAGAATCATCAAGGTATGCGTGAATGAGTTAAAAAAGAAATTAATAGTTGAATCGTATGGAATTAAATAGGGTACTTAATTAGAAAAATCAATATTTCATTACTGGCAATAAAAAAAAGTATATTTTTGCTGTGGCAATAGAATAAAATTCAACTGACGTTTTACTTCCCTACTGTCATCATAATTTTCAAATATTCTATAGATGTATTAGTATAAATTAGTGCATATCGTGCATATAAATTGCATACGTAGGGAGATAGATAGATTCCTGAGGGTATAAATACGGGGTACGTTCCCAGGAGCTGTCATTTAATTTCAGTTCTCCGACTAATTAACTTCTCTAACTTTTTCATTGGTGGAAATTTACAATAATTAATTTTCTTCTTTTAAGTTTTTTATAATTTAAATTCAAGTCTTCAAGATGTTTAAGATTCATCCAAATATCCATAATAAGGAGTACAACACGGCCCTCGAGGTTTTGGGTCGAGTGGGAGAAGTAAGTTATTATTTTATTAAATATTTGCAGCTAATTCCAGTTTTATTTTTTTAAATTTAATTTGCATTGACGATTTTCAAATCGGACTTATTATAAAATTAATATCGCCTGCGAATACTTCATTTGCGATGTCGAGTTTTTATTAATATCTGTTTTTTTTTTTATAAAGCATTGCGATTTTCTTGCAGAATATTTTTTTTGGTTCTCATTTCAGCATTTTAATGAGAAAAAATATGGATATAGGTTTTTCCTTTAAAAGAAAGTAATTTTTTTATTTAATGATAGTAATTTAGATTCTCCGAGTGATTTTAAATATTTTAAAATAATTTACTTTATTTGATTATCTTAATGTATCAAGTATAATCTTTTTCTCATATTTTCAATCAGGTTGGTTCATATTTGTATTTAAATGTTTGAATATTTTAAAAAATAAATTGTTGCTGAATAACTTTTTTTTTAGTTTATAGTGAGTGCTCGAAAAAATGCGATTCACGTCGAAGAGAAGTCATCGTGCATTGATTTAGTCACTGCCACTGATAGGGAATCCGAATTGTTATTAATTAATGGACTCAAAAATACTTTCGACGGAAATGCAAGGTGCGTATGATTTTTTAAAAAATTATTTTTTTGTTACTTTCATTATTACTTTTGTCAATTTGATTTTTATTATATTGAATCATATTTATGTATTTTATATATATTTTTTTTATAATCAGGTTTTTCGCTGAGGAGAATGTATCGGAAAAAGGGTTCGGTGAATGGAATGATGACTTCATTTGGATTATCGATCCCATCGATGGAACAATGAATTTTGTTCATGGATTTCCTCATTATTGTATATCACTTGCGCTATACCATAAAAAGGTAATTATTATTATCATTTTATTTATTTTACATTTATTTAATTAAAATATTTTCCATTGATATAATTTAATTTATTTTGTTTTAAATTTTCAAGGAACCAGTGATGGGATTCATCTACAATCCTTTCTCCAAGGAATTGTATCAAGCTGTGAAAGGCTTTGGAGCTTACCTGAACGAGCAACGTCTTTCTGTGTCTAACTGTACGGACCTTCCGAAGTGTCTCTTGATGATGGAGCTGGGCACCAGTTTGGACGAATCAAAGATGGCTATGAATAAAACAAATTTCTGTCATCTGATGGAGAGAGTTCACGGGTAAGTTAAAAATATTTTTCTTTACTTATAATTCAGAAGGGTATAGATAATCTCTTTACTCCTTCACAGTCAAGGGCCCTGGGTTCGTTTTCCAGTGGAATTTTTGAAATGTGGTAAACTCTTTATTGGTTGTTAGTCAAATTAATATTTGACATAGAACTTTTTAGTTTCCCAAAAAGTTATCAATTTACTATCAGTTTTCACAGTTATTATGTTTTTTTATAAAATTAAAATCTAATTTAATTTCTTTTTTCTTTTCAGCATTCGTGCTTTGGGTTCTTGCGCCTTGAATATGGCCATGGTTGCTTCTGGAAAGGCCGATGCTTACTATGAAATCGGCATTCATTGCTGGGACATTGCTGCTGGTCGACTCATCGTAGAGGAAGCAGGTGGTGTTTGCATCGATCCAGCCGGTGAGTAGCTTTTATAATACACTGTTTTCATTTACTACACTGAGACACTGGACGTTTTCTTTTCCTCAACTTTTTCCTCATCGACTTATGTTAGGACTAAATGTCCCGTCGTTTATGTCTCCGATAACCATGTGTCCCTCCATATGATCGTGTTTCTGGAAGTCTGATAACCATAGTTATTTTGTCCTCCTTGTTTTCTAATCATACATGTCTAGTCCTCGATTTCAACAATATCATTCTTTCTTCTCAATATAGATTTTTTTAACCATTATTGGTTCTATTCTTTTATTTTATTCAGTCAATTCAATTATTCTTTTATGTTCAGCTTTCTGATGAGCATCGCTCTCCATAGACATACACTTTTCAAACTTGGTGTTTGGATTTGCCTTGGTAATTTTTGATCCTGAAATTGATTTAAATTTGTAATTAATTTCTAATTCCTTTTTTATTCGCCTTATCTTACTTTAGTTTTAGTAAGGTTTTCTTCGTGAGTTTACATTTTGTTACCTGACTACGTGTATAGTGGACGTCATTCTTTTTCTTCACCTGTTATCTGGTAGTGCTAGCCATATTATTTTCATGCATTCTGACAAATGTGCATACCAAACTTCTTCTTCATCTTGGGTTAGGTCATTTGACCTGTTTGTGAAGGTGGACTATCCTGGGAAGAGGACGTTCAGCTGTCCTTCCATTAGATGGGTTGATGGCAGGGCGGTTAGCGCGCTGGGCTAGTAATCCAGTGGTCGCGAGTTCGAATCCTGCCTCGACCGATTTCATTCATCTATAGCACAAGCATTTATTTGCTTATTATAGGGAACGTAGGCAGATGTATATGTACATGTTTAACAAGGACATATTCATTTAAAAAAAAAAAAATTCTTCATTGGTCTTCTGTTTTGGGATATTTCATCTTTGAAATTTTGACGATTCTATTGCTGTCCACACATTGGACATGTTCTCTCCAGAATCACCTTCTACGTCACCATCCTGTTATGTCCTTGACACTGCATGTAGAACTGATCGTCTACTTTCATAAGCAGTCCCCGAGGATTCTGGATACAAACATAGTTTTCAAATTATCTCTAAATTATTTTCGGTGGATTTTCTTATTTTTATTCCGTGGGTGACAAGATCAAGCATATGTCTCCAGCTTCATATATTATTTCTAATGACTCGGAAATAAACTAAATTATTTTTATTCAACATTTGGATATTTCTGCAACATAATTTTTCATGTTTGGTGTCTCAGTGTATTGTGTTGTATTACAGGTTTGATTTCTGCAACTCCATTTTATAAATATGTTTTTTCATGTCAATTATGTATTTTTAAGGAATTGGGTAAAAGTTTGTCAGAAAATAAATATGTGGAATTTATTATTAATAGGCGAATGTGAAATGATGAAGGAATTATATGGGTGTGATATGTAAGAATACGAGTGAAGTTTATGAAGATACATATATATGATGTAAGTTCGATACAAATGTGTGATGCATGATACAAGTATATGATGTAAGTACAATCAAATGTGTGATGTATGATACAAATATGTGATGTAAATATGATACAAACGTTTGATGTATGATACAAATATGTGATGAACATATGATACAAACGTGTGATGCATGATACAAATATGTGATGTAAATATGATACAAACAATACTAACGTGGGCCCATGATACAAATAGACATACACTGTATGACAGGGTCAGAAATGAGGACATAAGGAAAGAATGTAGGATAACGAAAGATGTTATTAATAGAATGAAAGTGAACACATTGAGATAGTTTGGCCACATGGGGAGAATGAATGAGGAACGCCTGACGAAGAAAATATAAATTGCAGTCAGGAATGGAATGAGAGGTCGGGGCCGCCCAAGGAAGTGATAGCACGTCCATGTGAATGGTATTTTGAAAGATGGAAATGTTAGAAGCATGAACAACAGACGGACATGTATAAGACGATGTATGAATGTTGACGAGGCGATGAATGTATGTCATGATAGAAGTAAGTGGCGTTCGGTTCTCTCTACCTACCCCGTGAGGGACATGGTGTGATGATATGTATGTACAATACAAATGTGTAATGTAAGTACGATCAAATATGTGATGTAAGTACAATACAAATGTGTAATATAAGTACGATCAAATGTGTGATGTAAGTACAATACAAATGTGTAATGTAAGTACGATCAAATGTGTGATGTAAGTACAATACAAATGTGTAATGTAAGTACGATCAAATGTGTGATGTAAGTACAATACAAATGTGTAATATGAGTACGATCAAATGTGTGATGTAAGTATAATACAAATGTGTAATGTAAGTACGATCAAATGTGTGATGTAAGTACAATACAAATGTGTAATGTAAGTACGATCAAATATGTGATGTAAGTACAATACAAATGTGTTATGTAAGTACGATCAAATGTGTGATGTATGATACATATATGCGATTTAAGCATGATACAAATATGTGATGTAAGTACAATACAAATGTGTAATGTAAGTACGATCAAATATGTGATGTATGATACATATATGCGATGTATGTACAATACAAATGTGTAATGTAAGTACGATCAAATGTGTGATGTAAGTACAATACAAATGTGTAATGTAAGTACGATCAAATGTGTGATGTAAGTACAATACAAATGTGTAATATGAGTACGATCAAATGTGTGATGTAAGTATAATACAATTGTGTAATGTAAGTACGATCAAATGTGTGATGTAAGTACAATACAAATGTGTAATGTAAGTACGATCAAATATGTGATGTAAGTACAATACAAATGTGTTATGTAAGTACGATCAAATGTGTGATGTATGATACATATATGCGATTTAAGCATGATACAAATATGTGATGTAAGTACAATACAAATGTGTAATGTAAGTACGATCAAATATGTGATGTATGATACATATATGCGATGTATGTACAATACAAATGTGTAATGTAAGTACGATCAAATGTGTGATGTAAGTACCTACAATACAAATGTGTAATGTAAATACGATCAAATGTGTGATGTATGATACATATATGCGATGTAAGTATGATACAAATATGTGATGTAAGTACAATATAAATGTGTAATGTAAGTACGATCAAATATGTGATGTATGATACATATATGCGATGTACGTACAATACAAATATGTAATGTAAGTACGATCAAATATGTGATGTAAGTACAATACAAATGTGTAATGTAAGTACGATCAAATGTGTGATTTAAGTACCTATAATACAAATGTGTAAGGTAAGTACGATCAAATGTGTGATGTAAGTACCTATAATACAAATGTGTATGTAAATGTAAGTACAATGTATGTAAATGTAAGTACGATCAAATGTGTGATGTATGTACAATACAAATGTGTAATGTAAGTACGATCAAATGTGTGATGTGTAATACAAATTTGTGATGTATGTAACTGTTGAAAGGATGTTTTACAGGAAGTAAATGTGTGGTGTTTTATGTTAAATAATGTATGCTTAGAATTATATAATAGAAATATATGATGAATGTGGTTTGAGATAGAAATTTCCTTAATATATTTCACCTAGTTAGCAAAGAGTGGTGTTATAAAAATTAATGGGTACAAAAGAATTGTCAGGCTAAAAATATGTGTTATGATGAATGTAGGGGAAGATATAAATGCTTAAGGTTTTTGTAAGGATTGCTATGATAGAAATTTTTGGTAATAATAAACATGTGCCAAGAACAAAAGTTGTGATTTAGTGTAAGATATATGTTGGGTGTTCGATATTAAGGTATAAGTTATGAATATTAAGAATCCTAAGTAAGATGAAAATAAAAGCCCTAAGGTGGTTTGGCCACATAGAAAGAATGAGTGATGACCGTCTGACAAAAATAGTTTATAACGTTGATAAAAGTGGAACGAAAAGTAGAGGTCGACCAAGGAAAAGTTGGCACAATCACAATAATGGAATTTTGAAAGATGGACACGTTAGAAGTAAGGGTAACAGATGAGACGATGCATGGACATGAATGAAGCAAGTAATTTATGTCAAGAGACAGGAGTCTGGCGTCCAGTTCTTCCTGCCTACCCCAAATAGGGAAATGGCGTGGGGGTATGGTATGTTATGAATACTAGCTAACTGATGTATGCCAAGATAGAAACATTTGCTTTTGAATATTTGACAATAGACATATACTAAAATGTGTCAGGATAAAGGGTGTATTTGTGGTTATATTTTTTATGTAAATATTAAGAATGTATGCCAAGATAAAAGTGTGTGGTGTCAGGTGTGCACCAAGGAAGAAATGTTTCTTTGAATGATGTATGTCAGTTTTTGGGATAAGTGGTGATAATGAATATTATGTACATATATGTATGTAGCATGTAATGTGTGTGCCAAGATAGTAATGTGTGGTATTGATTAATGAGTGCCAAGATAGAAATGTTTATTTTTCATTGTAAGATGTTTCAAGGTATGTCAGGATATACCTAGATATATTATATTAGTGACAATGGAGCCAAAGGTCCCGGGTTCGATTCCCGGTGAAGACACAGTTTTTAATTGTGTATTTAGTCTGGATCTGTGAGTGAGACAATAAATATTATAAGTCTCCAGAATGTGACAAATTGGTATTGGGTACGTGTTCAATTAATATTTTACATAGTAGGTACCTGTTAGTTCCCCAAGAAGCAATGTTACATGAAATAAATAAAGTTATGTATGCCAAGATAGAAATGTGTGGTTTTGATTGAAGCGATCCGAGATAGAAATGTTTATTGTTGTGGTGTATTTCAATATGTCAGGATGTTGCAAACAATGTTTTTATAAGTGCACCAAGATAGAAATATTTATAATGATTGTGAAAAGTTAATGAAAGGTTATCAAAATGTATGCATATAAAGTACATTTATATTGTATGCTTGGATACAAACATTAAGTACATGGCCGTCTGTTCGTGATAATATGAAGAATGAGCGATGAATATATTTTTATTTATGTAACAGCTGATTTCTGTCGGATTCCTTAAAGTACACTTATTTTAAGGAAGCTAAGGTAAGTCTCATCGTTGGAAGTAATCCTACTGTGTTTATGCCGTACGTTCCCAGTTTATATTGCGCAAAGATGCTAAGTTAGGAATTTAAATGTCTATTAACTACTTAAAGGAACTAGATATTAGAATACACCACAGCTCACATTACCAAGATTG
Source organism: Molanna angustata (assembly GCA_963576475.1). Taxonomy (NCBI): domain Eukaryota; kingdom Metazoa; phylum Arthropoda; class Insecta; order Trichoptera; family Molannidae; genus Molanna; species Molanna angustata. The sequence goes on from OY754966.1 coordinate 41,833,142, forward strand.
AATGAGCTGTTAAAGTTGACATTAAATGTGAAAATTTACAACACAAAAAATAATAATCAGTATTAAAAATCATACATTTACGTTAATATGTTAAAACGTAAATGTATGATTTAACGTAAATGTATGGTGAAAATAGCTTTGACAAAAACCCATTTGAATATACAAAAGCTAGGTTAAAACCTACGTCTGGGAGTCTAAATATGGAAGACACTGATGTAGTTTCCTTTTATAAGAATAAATAATCATCGAAAAAAGTCAGTGGAATATACAACTTTAAGCGAATAAGAGCTACCCTCAGAAACACAGTTTAAATTTGATTCTCCCACTTTGTCAGAAATACAAAGTCGTATCAGGTAAAAGAAAAATAATTCCTCCCCTGGACCTGATGGAATACTTTACATCATATATAAGAAATGCCCCTCATTACAAAAAACTCATACAAGGAAATATGGAAAAAGGAAACAGTTCCAACTTCTTTAAACATGCTATATTTGTTCTACTACCAACGAAGGAGATTACCAGTGACCTAAAAGATAAGAGGCCAATAGCCTTAACAAATACCATCGCCAAGATATTTCTCAGCCTAATTCAGGAAAGGATGTTAGATTTTATGCTGAAGAATAAATACTTTACTGCAGTCATACAAAAGGGATTTCTCCTAGAACTCTCGGGTTGATCAAAGGGAATGGAAGTAAACCCAGCAAAGTCATATGGAATGACATTGGCAAGACGGGGTACGAAATACGGTCCCACGTCGAAGATCGTCCATTTATGTTTCTGGATAGAATATTTGACTTCGATGGAAAGTCACACCCAGTGGATTGGTTAGTGAACTAACCAGAAAAAATGCTGAGTAAGGTGGACACCTTTGTGATATCGGGAACAAGAAAATCATGGTTATATGACAATTATATTATAACGACACCAGCTGACATGGTCATTTATGATCTATGAATTCCAGAAAGGAATTTTGTCTACGATGGATGCCAGAGTAACAGGAAAACTAAAAACCTGGTTGTCTCTGGCTAGGCCTTGTGACACTAGCACCCTATTCAGAACGAAAAGTACCTTTGGCATGAATTTTAAAAACCCTCAGTTATGTATGAAAAACTAAGAATCACTTGACACACTATTCTGAAAAACTCTAAAGACCAAACCATAGTAGAGATTACTCGAGAAGAAAAAGAAATAGGTAATCTGAAATGTATGGTTAATTTCCATAATAAATTCATCGCGGGTTGTAGTAAAAACCGCTCGGGTCAGGGTGGGGAGGAACAAGACAAAAAAAGAGCAAATGAAAGACTGTTGTACAAGATGCAAACAATGAAGACGAACTTCATGCGTTGAACTTGCAAGTTCAAAACGATTAGTTGTCCTAGGGGGAATTTTGTATTCCTCCAGCACTGGGATGGAAACAGATCAAGCATGGATGGTCATCTGAGATGCTGAAGTTCTATGTGAACTCAATACAGGGTACGCTCTCAGACCCGAGTAACTTGAAAAGATGGAATATAGAGAGAAATGACAGTTGCCGCCTCTGTGGGACATCTGCATGCACACGATGGAGTTCGCGAACTACTTAAACACCGGAGGACGTTATAGGACTCTTTGGTCCTGTTCGTCCCCGACGCAGCCGCAACGTCAACACAATATCCACTACCCATCTGGTTCAACCACTGCCCCCGAGAGTTCAACCTCAAACGTCGGGGCCTCCGATCGGTCTCGAAATCGGTCGCTAAGTACACCCCGATCGAGTCGGAGGGGCTTGTCCCCGAACCCCTCGGTACTCGTGTTGGCGTCCGAAGGTTCCGCGGGCTAACACCGGGGGCATCCGACGCGTTCATCACTTGTCAGATATGACGTCTTGTTGTCACCACTAATGGTCTGACCCGACGTCTGCGCCGGCAGTGTGCCCGCTCTCACAACAACATTCGCCACAGTTGACGAGTCACTGCTCTTCTCTAAGTACAGAATTGAAGGGAGCACAACAGCGTCGGCCGCCCACCCCCTCCTTCACTGCTTAGGCCCTTAGAGCCGCAACCTAGGCCACCTGCATGCACAGCTAGGCATATCTTGGCCGGCTGCAGGATGGCACTACGGGAGGGAAGGTTCTCATGCAGACACGATAAGGTGCTTGAAATTGTGAGCGAGGCTTCCAGCCTTCCGGTGGCAAGAGCAACCAAAGGATTAACCACATGGAAACAGTCGGTTGTAACATTTTTAAAACCGGGACAAAAAGTCAGACCTACAACAAAGAAATTAATATCAATAATTAGGAAGTCAGATGACTGGAATATCCTAATGAAAACGAGAACAGAGAGATATAACCTTCCAAAGGAGATCTGCATCTCGTCTCTTAGGTCTGACTTGACAATTTACTCTCTTTCATTGAAAATAGTTATTTATGTGGAGCTGATTGTTCAATGGGACACAAATATTTCAAAAGACCACCAATACAAACTAAACAAGTATAAGGAACTGGTAAATAAAACAGTTCAAAATGGCTTTTGCACAGATATATATGCTGTGGAGATGGGGGCGAGAGGCCTGCCCGTAAAATCTATATATTCCTACTTTAAAGACCTGGGTCTCCCTAGAGGTAAAGAACTTTTGGATAAGGTGGTAAAAGCAGCATTATCCGCATCCTACTGGATTTGGTTGCGCAGGGGAGTGGAGCATTAGTCGGAGATTGGTGGATGAGTGGTGAACGTGACTTGAGTCATAAAGGGGCCCCTTAATCCCGCATACATGGTCGCAAGCCCATGTGGCTCGCCTGTTCTGGCTGGTACTGTAGTCGCCTGTGCTCGTGGGCCTGGATTCATGAATCCAGTGAAACCTCGATTGTCCTTGTCTTTTGTATCTTATTTGAAAAATGTGACCAAATGCGAATACTTAATAAACTTATTCCTAACCTCAAACGATAAAGGTATAATATTTTTCCGGCAGCAAATTTCCATTCAATTTTATGAAAGCAACTCACTCACGCGAGTCGCTATTTTTATTAACTACAAACTAAACCTAACCAAAAATTAGGGGGAATGGAGATTTACGTACACATCACACCATTATTTTGGTGTCGTATTTTATTACATCCCATATAATTTTCGGTAAGATATAGTTAATCTCCAATGATAATAGCGACTCGCGTGAGCATGTTGCTCTATAAATTGAATGAAAATTAGTTTCAGGAAAAATGTTATCAACACCTTTGTGATTCGAGGTTAGGAATAATTTTATTATGTGTTCGCATTTGATCACATTTTTCATATAAATTATATTTCTCATCATATTATTTACGTACTTGTATGATATTTAACACTGTTCATCATTTATGTTGAAAATTTTCACACTTAATGTCAACTTTGACAGCTCATCCGACCTTGGTAAATGTGAGCTGTGGTGTATTCTAAGGTCTAGTCTAAAAGGTCGGAATAATTTTCAAAATCAAAAGTCTTTGCGATCCTACATAGTATATAGGTTCGATTCCTAGTGCAAAAGTTTATTTAAAATTACTCCTTACAAATTCTGTTTTTTTTTTCATGAATAAAAGTTTTTTATTCTCTCTTTACCTTTAGGTGGACCACTCGATGTTTTATCTCGGCGCATGTTATGCGCATCAACTACGCAGCTAGCGCAAAATCTGTCGAATAATATATCAAGTGATTACTTTCCTGATAGGGATTTAACCATATAATCAATACTCAAAGCCATCGTTTTGTCTCGTAAAAAATGATCATCTATCAAATTATTGATTTTCAGTAGAGGTCTTAGTCAAACTGAAGCTAGTTAATAACAATGGGAATTCGATACAGCGGTATCGCTTTCCTGTTGTAGCTTCGAAGTTACCTATTTAAATAGTCAAGTACCTATTTAATTAATTAATTTATAAATTCAAATTTATCTATATAATTTATTAAAAATAGTAGTCAAAATTTCATCAGATAGAGGTCAATTTTAAATTTAACGATGACTTTGGTATATTTTAAGTACATGTTATCATTATTGTTATCAAAATATCCTTCTGTTTTTAGTCGTTATTTTTATATTTGTGTCTCCATAAGCAAAACGGTTGGTAGTATGGAACCATCTCGTCTATAGGAGCATAAGTCACTTTTTTTATTAATGTCTCTAGAACAGTCGAGGAACGATTATATTTTTTCGTAGAAAACACTCGGAATGTACCAGGGCTTATGATTCGACATCGACAGCGCCCTTGTAATATTCTATGTATAAATCATTATTTTTGTTCAACTTCCTATTCAGACAACTTTTGTCGTATACGTTATTTTACTATAACCAAGTCGAATTACGTAATTAATATCTATATGTTTGTAAAATTACAATTATTATTTGCCATTTTTGGCATAATCAAATTGTTCAATTTATGAATTAACCTGCTTATCAATAAAACGAGCGTCACTATTACATTTATTGAATACAATTTATGATAACATGTACTTTATTTTCTTGATCTAAAGCATTTCTTAAATGGCATTTGATTGTGATCATGGTTAAACTTCCAGAACATTAAACTGGCTAGGAAGGCAAACAGTTTACACAGAAAACTTCATGTCGCTTCTTTAGTAAAATATTTCGTTCGGATTTTTCTTTAAATGTGTACTTATAAATACAATATATGGTCTGGATCTTATATTTATAAATATATGGCCACCTCCGGTCAATTTGATGTTCTGTCATTTTAAATATTGTATATTGAATGAGACAAATTAAGCATCGAATGCGATGTATTAATATTTTACAATGCGTATAACTGTACATCGTGTATTAAAAAAAAAAAAACAAATCACGTTATAAGTTTCTTGGGAGGTTGGTTCATAAACGTGTGCTTAATTATAACTATTGAAAATAAACAGCGATATAAATTGAATAAAAGTATCAACGACATGAATATAAACGACAAAATGAGTATATCATCTTATTCCCCGATGTATGAATTATGAGAAGGAAGTGTAAGGATGAAAGGATCGATAGGCAGGAGCTAGTCACATGTATAATATTTTGACATAAAACATTTTTTTCTTAATATCTATTCTATGTATATTTTATCTTGTAAGATCATATTGTATTATGTGTTATGTACGTGTGTGCATTATTATCTTATAAAAGAAAGCACGACATACGTGGATTTATATATATTTTTTGGGGAGAGTATTTCCAGTCGGTGAGGTTAATTGAATGTTTCAAATGTCGTAGAGTTGTAGCCAAATATCTTGAACTTTTAGCCGAGAAGGGGGGCGATTTGCACGTAAACCAACGAAGCAAAAAGACACAAATTTGCGCTCAGCGCAATCGGAGACTCGTTCACGATGTTTGGCGAAAATTATATCTGTTTTCATATCAAACTTTTTTAATAAATTTATAAAATTTATTCACATCGATGAAACGAGTGCATGTATTCATAGACATTTCCTAAAATTACTGTAAAATACTGTTGTGATAGATGAATGAAATAGGTCTTAGCAGGATTTGTACACGGGTTCACTAAACTGCTACTTTAACACAACGATAGTACGACCCGGGTTCAAATCCTGCCATACTATTGGTTCCCTAAAAGAGCAGTCCAGTGAATCAGTGTTCAAATCCTGCCATGACCTATTTCATACGCCTATGTATAACAAATGTTTATTTGAGTTTATTTTGGACAATGTACGCGGATGTAATATGTACTAACTTGTTCAAGTGACCTTAAAATTTAAATTCTCCAGTTAGTTTTTGCGATTTCCCTTCTTGTACCACAATTACCGTCAATAAATTAACTACATCCATCATGGAACATTTTCCGCTACTCGGATTGAAATACTCTCTGGGCGGGTGGGAAAATGGGGAATGTGTAGTTGGTCTAAGGACACTCTGGTGTCATTAGTCATTCTATAAATTCCCCTTGTCTTCCATGCATGTTCATCCACTCTTTTTCTCATATCACATAATACAATTTAGTTTATATTCCATACACCGTTTCTTAATAGGTATTCTTCAAAACTCAACCGCTACCTCATAGGTTTAGTTATATTTTAGTTACAAAATAATTTTCAAATAGACGTATTCGAATCTTATTTAGTATCTTACGATAATTTAGAGATAATTTTAGTTGAACATATACTACAAATACAAAGTATTTATTTATACTTTGTTTTTACGTTGGTAAGATCTCCGTCTTCGATCATTTTGCCAACTGTTGAGTTCAGACATTTCGTTTCTTCGTGGTATTGTCTTTCCGGCAACTCGATTATCTCTTGTTGTTCATCTGTCTGTATTGCCAATGTTAGGAGGGATTCTCTGTCATTTCGATTGTTTTTTTTTTTAATTTCTCAATTCGCAATCATTCCTTTGGGGGAATGTTCGAGATCGTGAAATTGATTGCTTTGGACGGTGTCCTATCCTTAACTTTTATTTTCCCGGTCTGGAACATTCACGGGTGGTGGGCTACCAGAATACGCAATGACTGTTTGATTCGGGATACTCGTTCAGTTTCAAACATTTGTTGCGCATTCTGTTATTTTAGCATACACTTGCTTCTTTTATTATTTAGAAGCTGTGAGTGTATGCTGAAATTTCTTCTCTTCCCTTTCATTTATTTCTTCACTTTAATTTCTTCCCATTCATTAATTTCTTTCGTTTCCTCCCTATCAATTTGTTACATTTATTAATTTCTTTCGTTTTCTCCCATTCATTTCTTTACTTTTATTCATTTCTTTCCTTTCATTAATTATTTCGTTTACTCCCTTTCATTTCTTTACTTTTATTAATTTCATTCGTTTTTTCCCATTCATTTCTTTACTTTTATTCATTTCTTTCCTTTCATTAATTTCTTTCATTTCCTCCTTTTCATTTCTTTACTTTTATTTGTTTCTTTCTTTTCTTTAATTATTTCGTTTACTCCCATTCATTTCTTTCCTTTCATTAATTTCTTTCATTTCCTCCCTTTCATTTATTTACTTTTATTTGTTTCTTTCTTTTCTTTGATTATTTCGTTTCCTCCCTTTCGTTTCTTTACTTTTATTAACTTCGTCCCTTTCGTTAGTTTCTTTTATTTTTTCCCCTTTCATCTATTTATTTTATTTAACTCTTTCTTTCATATATACCTTCTTTCATTTATTCCTCATTTCTCTTTTTATTCTTCAATGAGATGTCTGGAAGTTAAAGATTTTTTATTGTCATTTGTATTTAAGTTATGCGTTATGAACACATCATCACAATATTATGAGAATAAGAAACAAAATATAAAAAAAATAATAAAAAATCTTATTTTCATAAAATTATTATACGGGTAGTAGTTTATAATTTTAGATTCTGGGTATAAGGAACATTTTGCTATTTAAGGATAAACGGCTCGATTTTTCATTAAGTTTATCATAAATTTGCCATGAAAATAAAATATTCTTCACTTTCACATTCAGACATAATAAATAAGTTTTAATATAGCAAACTGAGAATAATAAATAAGTTTTAATATAGCAAACTGAGAATAATAAATAAGTTTTAATATAGCAAACTGAGAATAATAAATAAGTTTTAATATAGGTAACTAAGCATAGTAAATAAGTTTTAGCATAGGTAACTAAACAATAGATTAGGTACATCTAGCATATTTTAGTTTCATTTTTAAAATGAAGCTTAAAAGTATGATTTCAATTGGCTGTGAAATTGTCAGCATTTTCGATATTAAATTGCGTATTTTTTTTAATTCTATTTCCATAACACATTTTAATCAATTTATTTTCAAATATAATATGTACAACGTTCGTTCTGGGAGAGGCGCAACTACCTCAAGACTAATGTATGAATGATGGTGGCTATTTTATTTTCTAGCAGTTATCCACGGATTTTTTTTTTATTTTATACTTCACAATACCGGATATACATATTTTTTCGTTTTGATCCCACAGTAATAGCAGTTTAAAATAGATAATTCAGTTTTATTTTCTCAGAAGTAACTTTGTGGCTTCGTTATAATTTTTATTTTATAATATAAATAATAACTTAGTATACACCAATTATGAGCACAAATAACTGTCGACCGGTTTCGAGAACAATATTTTCACCTTCAGGACTTACGTACTTAGAACATTGTTCTCGAAACCGGTCGACAGATGATTGTGTTCATAAGTGGTGTATACTAAGTTATTATTTATATTGTTTCATTTTCATAAATCAAATTTATTTGAAATAGTTTTGTATATTTTTTATTATTCCATCACAACATTCGGATATTAGTCTCGTGGTGAAGACCAGTCGCTAGAGTCGTCGGAATATTTGAAAATAAAATGATTAATGTATTGACACAAAATATTAAGTAATTGATCTGTGAATTCACCATTTTTTCCACACTCCATACATCCATTTTCGCGCTCGTGTTCATTCTTCATCTTATTCTTTTGCAGCTGATTATCATTTTTGACATTCAAATTCTAAATTTAAATCCATAGTTTAGCGTCGTCTTTAGAATCACTTAACCAATGTACAAAAATAGTTCCCATCCGTTTTCATTATTTTCATTTAATTGTAGAATTATAATTGATATCGCAATTTGACTTTTATGCTCGTATAATATTTGAGTGAGATATGTATCTTATTAGTATTAAGAATAGACGTAAGTTCTGATCATCACAAAAAAACAACTACATGCAATTTTATACGTTTCAACCGAAAGTACCTGTTTTATGGAAATTCAGTATTTTTATGATCACAAATATATATCACAATTGAACCAATTTTCAAAATTGTTTTTCATCAGTTTTCATTATTTACAGTTTATTTAAATCACAAGTCCATACCGATAATTTCTTCATTTTTTTTCCTCACTATTAGTTTAGCTTCTGACCATCATTTTTGATATCCATATTCAAAATTTAATCCATAATTTAGCATCCTTATTAGAATCATTTAACCAATATTTTTATGCGTTTTACATTATTTTCATTTGTGATATTGTAATTTACATCACAATTAGAATTATGCCTTCAAATATTTTTTCAGTGAGTTAAGTACCTCGTTACTATTAAGAATGATCTAAGCACTAATTACCACAAAAATTGAATTTATTCAATTATCATTTTGTTATCCGATAATGTACGAGTACATCAAAATTCTATACCGATAGTTTCTTTATTTATTTCCTCATACCATACATCTGTTTCTGTACTCGTATTCTCTCTTCGCCCTATTCTATATTTGATATTCATTATTTTTTTTAAATTTCGATGCCGATAATCCATTTAGACATTCATATTCCAAATTTTATCAATATACAAAAATAAGTTTTTTAAGTTTTCATTTTATTTAGGTCATCATAATTTTGCACCACAAATCCATACTGACATTTCCTTAATTTTTTAACTTCATCCAAATTTTGCAGCTGATTATCATTTTTGACATTCATATTCTAAATTTAAATCCATAGTTTATTATCATTATTAATTTCATTTAACCAATATACAAAAATAGTTTTTCGTTAGTGTTAATTTTATTTAGGTCTATAATTTACACCACAAATCCATACCGACAATTCCTTCATTTTTTTCATTTAATTTGTCATTATAATTCACACCACAAATCTATACCGACAAATCCTTCATTTTTTTTTCTTCACTCCAAATTAGTCCATAGTTTAGCATCGTTATTAGAATCATTCTACCAATATATAAAAAAATAGTTCCTATTCGTTTTCATTATTTTTATTTAGTTGTAGAATTATAATTGATATCGCAATTCGACTTATATGGTCGTATAATATTTGAGTGAGATATGTATCTTATTAGTATTAAGAATAGACGTAAGTTCTGATTCCGTTTTCATTATTAACAGTTCATTTAAATCACAATTTCATACCGATAATTTTTATTCCTCACTATTAGTTTAGCTTCTGACCATCATTTTTCCTATCCATATTCTAAATTTAATCCATAGTTTAGCATCCTTATTAGAATCATTTAAGTGGGTGACTGCTGCCAACATTCCTATTTTTTCAATTTGAATTTGCATCATTACTACATAACGAATCATTTTGAAAAAAAAATAACCTAGTTAGTTTGAATATTTGTAAAGAAAAATATACCATAACTTTTTAATTATGTTCTGTATATATTCTTGTAGGAAAATAATAAACATACCCCGATTTTTGACATTTATCTTATATTTCTAAAAAACTATAAGGTATAGAGCATTATATTTTTTTTATAAATTAAAGAAGATCAAAATATCTGGGAAAATACGATGTAAGGTTGCATTAATGCATCAGGTTAAGTTAATAAACCAAAAAAAAACATTTATTTCGTAATGGCACTGAATGGAAAATAAATGCTTTTTAGGTTTATTTACTAAACCTGAAGCATTAATGCAACGTCACATCATATTATTCTAGATATTTTTGTCTTCTTTAATTTAAAAAAAAAATATGTTGAACTACGCCTTATATTTTATTAAAAATATAAGATAAACGTTGAAAATCGGGGTATGCCATTATTTTTCTACAAGAATTTATACAGAACATTATCAAAAAGTAAAGATATATTTTTTTTATTGATACCCAAACTATCAAAATTATTTTTTCCAAAACGATTTGATAAGAAATAATGATTGTATATCTAATTGAAAAATAGGTACGTTGGCAGCAGTCCACCCCTTAACCAATATTTTTATGCGTTTTACATTATTTTCATTTGTGATAGTGTAATTTACATCACAATTAGAATTATGCCTTCAAATAATTTTTCAGTGAGTTCACAATTCTTTCATTTTTTTCCTTCATTTTTTTTTTTTCATTTTTTTGTCATTATAATTTACACCACAAATTAATACCGATAATTCCTTCATTTTTTTTTCTTCCTTCATTTTTTTTCATTTTATTTGTCATTATAATTTACACCACAATCCAAACCGACAATTCCTTCATTTTATTTTTCTTCCTTCATTTTTTTCATTTAATTTGTCATTATAATTCACACCACAATCCATACCGACAAGACCTTCATTTTTTTTTCTTCACTCCAAATTAGTCCTTAGTTTAGCATCGTTATTAGAATCATTTTACCAATATATAAAAAAATAGTTCCTATCCGTTTTCATTATTTTCATTTAATTGTAGAATTATAATTGATATAGGAATTCGACTTTTATGCTCGTATAATATTTGAGTAAGATATGTATCTTATTAGTATTAAGAATAGACGTAAGTTCTGATCATCACAAAAAAAGAATTACATGCAATTTTAAACGTTTCAACCGAATGTACCTGTTTTATGGAAATTCAGTTTTTTTATGATCACAAATATATATCACAAATGAACCAATTTTCAAAATTGTTTCTCATCCGTTTTCATTATTTACAGTTTATTCAAATCACAATTCCATACCGATAACTTCATCATTTTTTTTCTTCACTATTATTTTAGCTTCTCACCATCATTTTTCATATCCATATTCTAAATTTAATCCATAGTTTAGCATCCATATTAGAATCATTTAACCAATATTTTTATGCGTTTTACATTATTTTCATTTGTGATATTGTAATTTACATCACAATTAGAATTATGTCTTCAAATATTTTTTCAGTGAGTTAAGTACCTCGTTACTATTAAGAATAGATCTAAACACTAATTACCACAAAAAAAAAAAATTATTCTATTATCATTTTGTTATCCGATAATGAACTAGTACATCAAAATTCTATACCGATAGTTTCTTTGTTTATTTCCTCATTCCATACATCTTTTTCTGTAGTCGTATTCACTCTTCGCCCTATTCTATATTTGATATTCATTATTTTCATATAAATTTCGATGCCGATAATCCATTTAGACATTCATATTCCAAATTAAACCAATATACAAAAATAAATTTTCGTAAGCTTACATTTTATTTAGGTCATTTATAATTTACACGACAAATCCATACCGAAAATTCCTTAATTTTTTATCTTCCCTCCAAATTAAGCAGCTGATTAATATTTTTGACATTCTTATTCTTAATTTAAATCCATTGTTAATTATCATTATTAATTTAAATTTTCCAAAATACTAATAGTATTTTTCGTTAGTGTTCATTTTATTTAGGTCATTATAATTTACACCGATAATTCCGCAATCCATATTTTGCAGCCGATTATCATTTTTGACTTACATATTCTAAGTTTAATTCATAGTTTAGCATCATTATTAGAATCATTAAACCAATATTTTTAATCATTTAACGAATATTTTTAAGGCTTTTTACATTACTCATTTGTGATATTGTAATTTACATCACAATTAGAATAAATTATGTCTTCAAATAATTGTCCAGTGAGTATCCACAATTTCAAAAAAATTGAATTTATTCAATTATTATTCTGTCAACCGATAGTACTAACAAATATAGTTATTCACCTTTTCATTTTATTAACGTCATGGTAATTTACATCACAGTTCGATACCCATAATTTCTTCGTTTTTTTGTCATTCCAAATTTTGCACCTGATTATCATTTATGACATTCATATTCTAAATTTAAATCCATAGTTTATTATCATCATAAGAATCATTTAATCAATGTACAAAAATATTTCTCATCCGTTGTCATTATTTTCATTTAATTGCAGTAATTATAATTATGCTCGGATAATATTTGAGTGAGATATGTATATATTAGTATTAAGAATAGACGTACGTTCTGGGGGGCTAGTCTGTTGAACCGGCGGAATAAAAAAAAATCCATTTAATCCATATTATGGATATAATTTTGTTATGGAGTTCTATAATATCTTAAGTTGCTATAGAACTCCATATGATAATTATATACATGATATGGGTATACATGGATGGTTTCGATTCCGCCAGTTGACCAGGGGGTAAGTCTGGTCCGACCGGCGAAATCAAAACCCTAGTGATTACCCATATGGATAAAATTATCGTATGGAGTTCTATTATAGAACTCCACATAATAATTATATCCATGATATGGGAAATCGTGAGGGTTTTGATTTCGCCGGTTGGACCAGACTTGCTACCCCAGAATTGGCCCCCTGATTTTCACAAAAATATGAATTTTTTTTTTTGTCAACCGAAAGTACCTGCTTATTGGAAATTCATTATTTTTATGATCACAATGTAAACAAGAACAGTTTTTGAATATTTTTTTGGTTTTTTAACGACTACAATTATTGTCGAGCGCGTTTTTTTTTAATATCAAATGAAAAGTTAAGAGCATTTTTAATATATGGATAGAACTTAGTGACAAACATAATATGTTACAAACCAGTGTTGAGCTAAATGTGTGAGATTGATATACCAAATGACAATTTATTACCGATGATATTAGTAATAAATATGCTGGAAGTTAATTATATATACTTTGATTGATTGCAGTTGAATGTAGATAATTTTTTTTATTAAGATTATTTATAATTTGCCTGCTATTTTTCTTAATTATATAATATTATTTTCCTATCATATATTTACAATGTCTTTATGAAATTTTATTGTCATTCTGTATTTTTATCATACACATATTCACTCTGAACCAAAGAGTTTGTAATATATTTTTTCGTGACTTAGTCTTGTTCATAGTTTAATAATACCCATTTGGCTTCTCATTGGTTAGTAAATAAAAATCGTTCACAAAAATATTTGAAGTCATTAATAAATTGAATGGTATGATTGAAAAATGTTCTATATAATAAATTGTGTTATTCAATATTTAAAAAATCGAGTCGTTTTGTATTAAAACGGAATATAATTGTTCAATATGTTGAGACGCGTAACGATTGTGTCGATAGATTTAGTTGCGGAGGGTATTAGAGTATTGTGTTGTTTGTTCGGAGCGATATATTTTTCTTAGAATGTTTTTCGGTAACGCTTGAATATATTATATCCGTTTTAATATGATAAATTGGTTTAGTTTGTATCATTTATTTTCTGAGTTCACCTGAAATAGCTGTGTTATAGAATTATCTTGCTGTGTTTTTTTAATCACTTTTATCTTAGGTAAATAGTTTATATAAAATTGTACTTTAAGTTATTGTATTGAAACGTCAATATGTTATTCAATATGTTGAGATGCGTAACGATTGTGTTGAAAGAATGAGCTGTGGTAGGATTGGTGAGTTTTTTTTGTTGGCTCGGAACGATATATTTTTATAAGAGAACGTTTTTCGGTATATGCTTGATATTAATATATCATCGTTTCAATATGGTTTCTTGAGAATTCGTTTTTAAAATAATTAAGAATAAGTTAGTATTGCCGTAAAGGATTGCTGTTTTTTTTTTTACTAAAATAGGTTTCTTTTTCACAATAGATTATATTTTTAGTTATCAGTGTTTCAAAACGGAAGGTTGTTATTCAATATGTTGAGACGCGTAACGATTGTGTTAATAGATTGAGTGTAATGGTGGGATTGAGGTTATTTTTGTTGTTGGTTCGAAGCGATATATTTTTATGTGAAGGTTTTTCGGTATATGCTTGGATATATAATCTCCGTTTTGAAACTAGTATAAATTATAATTGTTTTTAGAGTTCATTTATTACAAAATCTTTAGTATTACTTGGAAGGTATGCCTTCTCCTCTCGAAATATATCAAAATTTTGTTTTGGGGTTGGGTGGAGGGTAGAGCTGGTTAAGATCTGAAAGACATTTTGTTGGCTATATAGTATAATGTAGGTTATAAGGTAGAATAAGGTAGAATAAGTTTAGTTTTAATAATCATAAGTGCCTTAAATAGATATTAAGTACTAGCTTGTATTTGAATCGGTATGTTTGCTTTTGGTCTGAATGTATTGTTTTGCTCTATGTATTGATATTATCAGTTAATTAGACATTTCAAAATTATTTTTTGTCCACCCTGCTATGTGTTTTTAATATTTGGTAATTGTAAAACTCGCAGTCCATTTTTCCAAATATTCAACGTATTCTTCATCGTCATATTTTCAACTGATTTTGTTCTCTGTCCAACGCTATTTGTTTCAAACATGTTTCGGGAGATCTTCTGAGCGTGTTTCCGAAATATTAATACACCTATTCCCATAGCAGCTATTTGTATTTTTTTTCGGGCCTTCAAACATTTTCGTTGTTAGATATAATATTATAAATATATATGTATTTAGGGTTAGGTTTAGCCATTAGGTACTATTTGCAATAATATTCCTTATCAGTAAATTCATTTCGTCTTGTGTTTTTTTGCATATTTGTCTCTTTCTTCATTTGATCCTTGCAAGCAATACGTTGTTTTATAGAAATTAAATTCTTTGAGTGTGATTGTTATTAAAATTTGTTTAAAAATTCAATTCTTTGGCTATAAATTCAATAAGTTTTGATTGGGTTTGATTATCGATTATTTTTTTAAGGCTTGCATCGAGACGTTTGTCTGGTGTTAGATTTTTTTTAGTTAATATTTTTGGTGTTGTGTAATAATTTAAGAAAGATTTAGGTGTGATTTAAATGTATTGTATCGTTTTATTGGTTCAATTTGCATGTTGTCAATTTATTTTCGTGTCACGGAGGGATTGAAACATTTAGATTTTTTGAGTTCGTTTTTATGACTGCTAAAGTTTTTCTCATTCTACCTTTCTATCAGAACATTGTTTTTATTATACGGTACTGACATTGCCGAACCCCATCTTAGGGTTTTATTATGTCAATATTCTAATTAAGGTTCTCATGATTATGTGGATCTTTTCGGCTGAATAGCCCGTTATCACCTGTGTCCAGTTACACCTCAATCAGAATCTTCATTTAATAAAACACTTTAAGGACATTCATATGGCATTATACACTTAATTCAATTAAAGAGTATTATTTAAAAACGGTTCGGAAATGTTTGCTATGTCTACTCATAACGAATAGATTATTTTTTAAATTGTCATTACTGACGGCGTTTTATGTGTAGAACTCCATTATACTAGGTATTTCTGAAACAAAAATGATTATGGTTCTACATGTATATTTTCCTTATAAGACGACAGTTTCGTCTGACTAGGGCCTACGACTAGTTTGTAAGGGCCTAGTCAGCCGAAACGGTCGTCCTATTATAAGGAAAATATACATGTAGAACCATAATCATTTTTGTTTGACTGAGAAATACCTAATAGAATAGATTTCTATTATATAATTTCAATGATTTTTGGTTAATACAGTGGAAGAAGAATATTAAATTTATTTATAAAAATTAAAATAAAACACCGTTTTTATCCACAATGAGTACAATTTACTTTTTGAATTGCTCATTAAATTGTACTCATTGTGAATTAAAACGGTGTTTAATTTTTATTTTTATGAATAAATATAATATTTACTTAGATTTTTATTAATTAATACTCTTAAACATTTTTATTTTTTATTAGTATTTTTACTATTGTTTTTTTTTTTACTTTTTTTATGTAAATATATTTAATTTTTTTGCATTTATTAGTTTGTTGTCCGTCCTTTAAAGTCATTAAAAATGTGTTTTTATTTATATTGTTTTTAAACTTACGTGCAGTTATAAAATCTACGATACAATTTCAATCTCTCTGCAAATACCTCTTAAACATAGTGCAAAAATAGAATTAGTATAATTAGGCTTAATTAGCAATTGGCAAATCGTTTTCTCATTGCTTCACATTATCAAACGTTTTAATATACTTTTAATAATCAATAATTTTTTTATACTTCTTTTGTCATGTTTTTTTTATAAGTTATTTTTCGGAAAATTATTTGTCGTTTTTATGTTTATTTTCAATCATATTATGTTAATTTTTATTATTTTTTCTTTTTTTTTGATAGTATATTTGATTACTTTTTAATTTTATGTATTTTAATTTAGTTTACTTCAGTAACTTTCCGCCGTGTTTTCATTATCAAGTAACTTTGGGGGCATGTCCAGTCAGCGGAATCAGAACCCTAAAGGTTGCCCATATCATTGATAAAATTATCTTCTAGAGTTGTATAATAACTTAAGATATCATAGAACTCTATATGATAATTATATCCATGATATGGGTAAACATGGATGGTTTTGATTCCGCTGGTTGACCAGACTTGTCCCCCTGGGCTCGTTAAGGCATAAGCAGGGCGTAAAGCATTTAACGTGGTTTATAAAATCGGCATTGTTTTTATTTTATTGGTTGCTTTATTTTGAAACCCTGTTTTTCTCCAAGTTGTTGTTAGTTTTATCCATTTGTTGTGAAGTATATATAGATAGACGATTTGCTCTCTTCCTCTTTGAAAACTGCAAACCTAATAAGATTAAGAGTATTTTCGTACTAATAATAGTTTTGTTTTTTTTTTCATTAGTCGTATGTAAGCCATGTGCGTGCATTTGGCAAATATACGATGAATTTTATTTACATTTTGATGTCTTAGCTACCACTCCAACGTACAGTACAAAGAGTTCCATTTGAGTTACACCGATCATTTGTCATTGACTCTCTGAACATTCAATATAAAGCGATAGTTTACACGAAAGAAATCGGTGTTCCTCAATGTGGGAAAAATTACTGCCATAAAAGTCAGAAACGAACTACCTCAAATAAGAGTAAAAGTAAAAACACCAGGAAACAAATACCATCACCGTCACAATCAACAAATAAAATGTTATCGACACATTATGTAATGAAATGTTGTCTTCCTTTGGTCGGGATATTCACCCAGCCAACACTTCACTATAAAGTTCAAATTAAATTTGTAATAAATTAGTCATTAGTCAACGTGCACTTTCATATACTTAAAAGCAATGAATACAAGTACCTACTCTTTGTCTTGTGTGGTTATGTTCTAAACACAATTTATGTTCTTAACACTATAAATACTATTTTAAAATATAACTTCGCAAATAAGCTCAATATTATTTGAAAGTATATTTTCAGTGTATTTCTATTTTTGTCTAAGTATAATTACATAGGTTTAAAGTTTATATTTAACTATTTCGAATCTAGCAATATTCCTTATACCCAGATTACGTTATACCGTAGAGTTTATTTAGCATTTATGAATTAGCAACTTATTTCCATCACTTTATTATTATGTATTTTTGTAGTTTCGGATGTTTCATATGGTTCAAAATCTATGGTAGATGTGGAATAATCCCATTTTTTATGATATTTTAACATCATTCGTTTGATGAGTCATTTGGAATAAATCAAATGGGTGGGAGGGTTGAACATCTTTGGGTGGGTCATTTGAAATATTCCAGATGGTTTCAACTATCCAACTGTTCATACCAAATGGGAGGGAAGGTTCAACATCTTTGGGTGTCATTTGGAAATTCTCAATGGTAAACTAGTTTAAACTAGTTAGGCTTAGGTGTGTGTTGTTTCTAGTAGGCATAAGCTATTTCTTTTTATCTGTAAAAAAATAAAAAACAAAAATTAAAAAAAAAGTGTAGTATAAGTATTTTTAATTTCTTTCAAATTTAAATAATTAGTTTAGTTCTTTGTTTTAACATCTTTGTGTCATTAAGAATATTTTCAATGTTTGTGAATGTTAACATCTTAAGTTCGATGGGTCATTTGGAATAAATCAAATGGGTGGGAGGGTTTAACATCTTTGGGTGGGTCATTTGAAATATTCCAGATGGTTTCAACTATCCAACTGTTCATACCAAATGGGAGGGAAGGTTCAACATCTTTGGGTGGGTCATTTGGAAATTCTCAATGGTAAACTAGTTAGGATTAGGTGTGTGTTGTTTCTAGTAGGCATAAGCTATTTCATCTTATCTGTAAAAAAATAAAAAACATAAAATTAAAAAAATAGTGTAGTATAAGTTTTATTAGTTTCTTTCAAATTTAAGTAATTAGTTTAGTTCATTGTTTTAACATCTTTGTATCATTAAGAATATTTTCAATGTTTGTGAAGGTTAACATCTTAAGTTCGATGGGTCATTTGGAATAAATCAAATGGGTGGGAGGGTTTAACATCTTTGGGTGGGTCATTTGAAATATTCCAGATGGTTTCAACTATCCAACTGTTCATACCAAATGGGAGGGAAGGTTCAACATCTTTGGGTGGGTCATTTGGAAATTCTCAATAGAACACTAGTTAGGATTAGGTGTGTGTTGTTTATTGTAGGCATAAGCTATTTCATCTTATCTGTAAAAAAAAATTAAAAAAAAGTGTATTATAAGTATTTTTAATTTCTTTCAAATTTTAGTAATTAGTTTAGTTCATTGTTTTAAGATCTTTGTGTCATTAAGAATATTTTCAATGTTTGTGAAGGTTAACATCTTAAGTTCGATGGGTCATTTGGAATAAATCAAATGGGTGGGAGGGTTTAACATCTTTGGGTGGGTCATTTGAAATATTCCAGATGGTTTCAACTATCCAACTGTTCATACCAAATGGGAGGGAAGGTTCAACATCTTTGGGTGGGTCATTTGGAAATTCTCAATGGTAAACTAGTTAGGATTAGGTGTGTGTTGTTTCTAGTAGGCATAAGCTATTTCATCTTATCTGTAAAAAAATAAAAAACATAAAATTAAAAAAATAGTGTATTATAAGTATTTTTAATTTCTTTCAAATTTTAGTAATTAGTTTAGTTCATTGTTTTAAGATCTTTGTGTCATTAAGAATATTTTCAATGTTTGTGAAGGTTAACATCTTAAGTTCGATGGGTCATTTGGAATAAATCAAATGGGTGGGAGGGTTTAACATCTTTGGGTGGGTCATTTGAAATATTCCAGATGGTTTCAACTATCCAACTGTTCATACCAAATGGGAGGGAAGGTTCAACATCTTTGGGTGGGTCATTTGGAAATTCTCAATGGTAAACTAGTTAGGATTAGGTGTGTGTTGTTTCTTGTATGCATAAGCTATTTCATCTTATCTGTAAAAAAAATAAAAAACAAAAATTATAAAAAAAAGTGTAGTATAAGTTTAATTTCTTTAAAATTTAAGTAATTAGTTTAGACCATTGTTTTAACATCTTTGTGTTATTAAGAATATTTTCAATGTTTGTGAAGGTTAACATCTTATGTTCGACGGGTCATTTGGAATAAATCAAATTGGTGGGAGGGTTAAACATCTTCGGGTGGGTCATTTGAAATATTCCAGATGGTTTCAACTATCCAACTGTTCATACCAAATGGGAGGGAAGGTTCAACATCTTTGGGTGGGTCATTTGGAAATTCTCAATAGTACACTAGTTAGGATTAGGTGTGTGTTGTTTCTTGTATGCATAAGCTATTTCATCTTATCTGTAAAAAAAATAAAAAACAAAAATTATAAAAAAAAGTGTAGTATAAGTTTAATTTCTTTAAAATTTAAGTAATTAGTTTAGACCATTGTTTTAATATCTTTGTGTTATTAAGAATATTTTCAATGTTTGTGAAGGTTAACATCTTATGTTCGACGGGTCATTTGGAATAAATCAAATTGGTGGGAGGGTTAAACATCTTTGGGTGGGTCATTTGAAATATTCCAGATGGTTTCAACTATCCAACTGTTCATACCAAATGGGAGGGAAGGTTCAACTTCTTTGGGTGGGTCATTTGGAAATTCTCAATAGTACACTAGTTAGGATTAGGTGTGTGTTGTTTCTTGTATGCATAAGCTATTTCATCTTATCTGTAAAAAAAATAAAAAACAAAAATTATAAAAAAAAGTGTAGTATAAGTTTAATTTCTTTAAAATTTAAGTAATTAGTTTAGACCATTGTTTTAACATCTTTGTGTTTTAAGAATATTTTCAATGTTTGTGAAGGTTAACATCTTATGTTCGACGGGTCATTTGGAATAAATCAAATTGGTGGGAGGGTTAAACATCTTTGGGTGGGTCATTTGAAATATTCCAGATGGTTTCAACTATCCAACTGTTCATACCAAATGGGAGGGAAGGTTCAACATCTTTGGGTGGGTCATTTGGAAATTCTCAATAGTACACTAGTTAGGATTAGGTGTGTGTTGTTTCTTGTAGGCATAAGCTATTTCATCTTATCTTTAGTAAAGTAATTTTTATCTTTGTAGGCATAAGCTATTTCATTAAAACTTTAGTATAAGTAATTTTTCATTTTATCTTTGTCATTCTTTCAAATTAAAGTAATTAATTTAGTTCAATGTTTTTATGTCTCAGTAAAATAAAATCTATGCATGTGATTAGCAGCTGTGTATGACTTTTTTGTGATCGATTTAATTCTTGTGTATTAAATCGATCACTTTCCCCCCGTCAACTAGGGGGAGTTCTCACATCATGAAAAACCAAGAGGGTAATTAGAAGTTTGTGAGGGTAATTGGAGTCGTTGTATTCGTGTAATTGTTTTTATTTTTAGTATATGTATGTATATCACTTTCTTCCGTTCAACCAAGGGGATGTCTCATACCATGAAAAATCAATATGGTTTTTTAATAGTTTGTATTTTTAGATTTTCGTATGTGGAGTCGTTGTTTCCATATTATTGTTTTTATTTCTTTTATATCCCTCCTTCCCCTCCCGTATAATAAGGGGGACGTCTCATACCATGAAAAATCAAGTGGGTTATTTAATAGTTTGTATTTTTCGATGTTCGTATTAGAGTCATTGTTTCCGTGTTTTTATTCACTATCCCCCCGTACAACCAGGGGGATGTCCCACATCATGAAAAATCAAGAGGGTTATTTAATATTGTGTATTTTTCGATGTTAGTATTAGAGTCGTTGTATCCGTGTTTTTATTCATTATCCCCCCGTACAACCAGGGGGATGTCCCACATCATGAAAAATCAAGAGGGTTATTTAATATTGTGTATTTTTCGATGTTCGTATTAGAGTCATTGTTTCCGTGTTTTTATTCACTTTCGCCTCGTACAACCAGGGGGATGTCCCACATCATGAAAAATCAAGAGGGTTATTTAATATTGTGTATTTTTCAATGTTCGTATTAGAGTCATTGTTTCCGTGTTTCTATTCACTATCCCCCCGTATAACCAGGGGGATGTCCCACATCATGAAAAATCAAGAGGGTTATTTAATATTGTGTATTTTTCGATGTTCGTATTAGAGTCATTGTATCCGTGTTTTTATTCATTATCCCCCCGTACAACCAGGGGGATGTCCCACACCATGAAAAATCATGAGGGTTATTTAATATTGTGTATTTTTCGATGTTCGTAACAGAGTCGTTGTAACCGTGTTTTTATTCACTTTCCCCTCGTACAACCAGGGGGATGTCCCACATCATGAAAAATCAAGAGGGTTATTTAATATTGTGTATTTTTCGATGTAAGTATTAGAGTCGTTGTATCCGTGTTTTTATTCATTATCCCCCCGTACAACCAGGGGGATGTCCCACATCATGAAAAATCAAGAGGGTTATTTAATATTGTGTATTTTTCGACGTTCGTATTAGAGTCATTGTTTCCGTGTTTTTATTCACTATCCCCCCGTACAACCAGGGGGATGTCCCACACCATGCATAAACAAGATGTTATTTAGTATTGTGTATTTTTCGATGTTCGTAACAGAGTCGTTGTATCCTTGTTTTTATTCACTTTCCCCTCGTACAACCAGGGGGATGTCCCACATCATGAAAAATCAAGAGGGTTATTTAATATTGTGTATTTTTCAATGTAAGTATAAGAGTCGTTGTATCCGTGTTTATATTCATTATCCCCCCGTACAACCAGGGGGATGTCCCACATCATGAAAAATCAAGAGGGTTATTTAATATTGTGTATTTTTCGATGTTCGTAATAGAGTCGTTGTATCCGTGTTTTTATTCACTTTCCCCTCGTACAACCAGGGGGATGTCCCACATCATGAAAAATCAAGAGGGTTATTTAATATTGTGTATTTTTCAATGTTCGTATTAGAGTCATTGTTTCCGTGTTTCTATTCACTATCCCCCCGTATAACCAGGGGGATGTCCCACATCATGAAAAATCAAGAGGGTTATTTAATATTGTGTATTTTTCGATGTTCGTATTAGAGTCATTGTTTCCGTGTTTCACTTTCCCCTCGTACAACTAGGGGGATGTCCCACATCATGAAAAATCAAGAGGGTTATTTAATATTGTGTATTTTTCGATGTTCGTAATAGAATCGTTGTATCAGTGTTTTTATTCAATTTCCTCCCGTACAACCAGGGGGATGTCCCACATCATGAAAAATCAAGAGGGTTATTTAATATTGTGTATTTTTCGATGTTCGTAATAGAGTCGTTGTATCCGTGTTTTTATTTACTATCCCCCCGTACAACCAGGGGGATGTCTAATAAATATGTATTTAGTGAACTGTTATTCAATCTTACAGTTGTTTTTTGGCATATACATATATATTGAAAAGTAATTTACCACCTCCCACGAAACTTTTAATTTCATCAGTTTATTTTTGTAAGTGTAAATTAAATTTTATATGTAACCGTGAATTTAGCACATAGTTTTTAATTTTCACTGAATAATTTGATTTCAATATTAATTTAAACTTGTATTTTTTGACATTGTTTGATTATAGTTATAATATATTCTATAGTAAGAATTAAAAAAGAAAAAAACATAAAAAAATATGTATATACTTACTTACGTATAAAAATAAATATGTATCCTTAATGTATAAAAATATTTTATAGGTAGGCAGTATTTAAAGTGATTTTCAGTTCTTAGATGTCTTATGATCACCAACAAAGCCATAATCAATAAATTTTTCATTTTCATTAATTATTTTAATGAGTAATATTGTCAAATATTTTATGTATGGATGTTTCATATTAGTAAGTAGATATTATGCTATTAATTGGAATTATCAATTTGCTTCAAGAAATTATCAATTTTTATCATTCAAGGAGTTCAAATTAAGTATTTCATAGTGGTTTATCTATTATAATTTTTTTATTTCGTTTAGTTGTTTCAATATTGCCAGCAAGTTGACTTTTTATTTATAATTCAGTTTATATTAATATACCATTTTTTATACATACAAAGCCACAATTATTTCATCAAGTGATCTGAACATCTTTGGATGAATCATTTGAAATATTCCAGATGATCATAAAAATCCAATGGATCGTTCCAAATGGGTGGGAACGTCAATCATCCTTGGGTGGATCATTTGGAAAAAATAAAATGGGTGGAAGAATTTTACATCTTTGGGTGGGCCATTCGTAATATTCCAAATGTTTTTTAAATTGTAATCATCTTCGAATGGATTGGTCATTTAAATGAATATTTGGAAAAATGCGTGGATGGGTTAAACATCTTTGGGTGGGTCATTTTATTTTTCCAGATGATCTCAAAAATCCAAGGGAACATTCAAAATGGGTGGGAGGGTTTTAATTTTTAAGAGGGTTTATTTGTGGTCATTTGGAATATTCCAAATTGTAGTAAATATTTGGGTGGATTGGTCATTTGGAATAAATCATTTAAGTTGAAGGGATTAACATCTTTGGGTGGGTCATTTTAGTTTTTGTGGTTGGTCTCAAAAATTCAAGGGGACATTCCAATTGTGTGGGAGGGTTTATAATGTTTGGGTGTGTCATTTGGATTTTTTTTTTTGCATATTTTCGCTTATTTTTTAGATTATAGCGTTGGTTGATTCTTTTATTTTAACTTGTGTTTCGCATTTAGATACCTTATGTGTTTAATAATTTAAGTTTTATGTTACAACAATATATGAAATAAATAGGTATATTAAAAAATAACATATATCATTTGTAAGTTCTTTATTTTTTGTGGTTTAGTATCGAGTAATATATCTGATTAAAAACATTAAAAATATGTATAAAATTAAAAAAAAAAAAAATTTTATTGTATAATTTTCTAGATATTCGTGTTAGTTGATAGTTCTATTTTAAATTGTATTTAGCCATTAGGATTCATCCTTCATTTATTTCTGTTTTCATTTATTTCTGTTTTATGAACTCTTAAAATAAAAACAATAGATTATGTATTAATATTTTCTTTAATATCATTTAGATCGTATTTTGTGTGTTCTTAATAGTTAACATTTTGTGGTTTAGTTATTTCACCAAGCACTATCTTTTGCACCATATAAAATAATTATTAAATAATAAAAAAAAATGTTTTAATTTTGTTTTGTACTGCATTTTATCGCTTATTTTCTAAATATTAGTTTTGCTTTATAGTTCTACATTAACTTGTATTTGCAATTAGGTATATAATTAGGTATATGTGTTTTTTTAATATATATTAAATTCATTTAGGTCTTAAACGTGTGCTTAGGTGTGTCTTTAGTAAGTATATTTCATATCATGGGGTTTAATTATTTCATTGAGTATTATCTGATTGTACTAAACATAATTTAATTACATTTTTATACCATTAATTTTTACAAGTAATTATTGTAGATTTTTTATTTTATTGTTTCAACATCTTTAGGTTATTAGATATATTCTCAATGATTCACACCTAGGTTTTGTTACATAAATTATTCCAGATAGTCTCAAAAATCCAAGGGAACATTTCAAATGGGTGGGACGGTTTTATTCAACATCTTGGGGCCATTTGGAATATTCCCAATTGTAGTGAAGGTCATCATATTTGGTTGGATGGGTCATTTGGAATAAATTAAATGAGTGGAAGAGTTAAACATCTTTGTGTGAATCATTTTAGTTTTTCAAGTTGGTCTCAAAAATGCAAGGGGCATTCCAAATGTGTTGGTGGCTTTATAATGTCATTTGGAATATTTGTTTGCATTTTTTCGCTTATTTTTTTTAGATAATAGCGTATGTTAATTGTTTTATTTTGACTTGTTTCCCATTTAGATATCTTATGTGTTTATTATATTTAAGGTTTATGTTTCATAACATGTAAAAAATATATAAAAAAAAATATCGTTTTCTTCTTTTATTTCTGATTTATGTTACTTTTATTTAACAATAGATTTTGTTTATATTTTTTCTTTAATATAATTTATGTCGTAATTTATGTGATCTTTATAGTTAACATTTTGTGGTTCAGTTATTTCATCAAGCACCATATAAAATAAAAATAATAAAATTAAAAAAAAAATGTGTAATTTAGTTTTATACTGCATTTTATCGCTTATTTGCTAAATATTAGTGTTGTTTGATAGTTCTGTTTTAACTTGTATTTGCCATTAGGTATATTTTTTTCGATGTTGGTCATTTTTTACTATATTTTAAATTCATCGATGTCTTGATAAATGTATGTGTATGTATGTCTTTAGTAAGTATTTTTCATATCATGGGGTTTAATTATTTCGATTCTCAATAATTCGTACCTTGGTTTTGTCACATAAATTATTCCAGATAGTCTCAATAATCCAAGGGAACATTCCAAATGGGTGGGAGGGTTTTACTCAACATCTTGGGGCCATTTGGAATATTCCCAATTGTAGTGAAGGTCATCATATTTGGATGGATGAGTCATTTGTTATGAAAAATAATATGAGTGTAGATTTATCATCTTTGCTGGGTTATTTAGAATGTTATTTTTTTTTCTAAATTTGGTCATTTGGAATAAATCAATTGAGTTGGAGGGTTCATTTGCGTTTTTAAATAGTTATCTTTATAGAGCTTAGTTATTTCATCACGTGTTTTATTGTATTGTAGAAAAAAAAGATATAAAAAATAATAAAAAAACTAAAATAGAAAAAAAAATACATTATTGTATTGCTTATTTTCTAGATAATACCGTTGGTTGAATGTTATATTTTTTCTTGTGTTTGCCAGTACCATTAATTAATTATGTGTAATTATTTGCCATTATATTCATTTAAGATTGATGTTTATGCAATAGCACTAGATGTGTAATTATTTGCCATTATATTCATTTAAGATTGATGTTTATGCAATAGCACTATATGTGTAATTATTTGCCATTATATTCATTTAAGATTGATGTTTATGCAATAGCACTAGATGTGTAATTATTTGCCATTATATTCATTTAAGATTGATGTTTATGTAATAGCACTTGATGTTGTGAATATATTTTCTTTAATATCATTTATGTCGTATCTTGTGTGTTCTTTATTGTTCCCTTTTGTGGTCCAGTCAATTTATCAATTATTATCTGATTGCTTCAAATAAAATAAAAAAATGTAAAAAAAATGTGTGTTAATGCATTCTTTCATTGCTTTTTGTCACTTTTTGTCTTGATATTAGTGTTGTTTGAAAGTTCTATTTTAACTCGTTTTTTGTCATATGTATTTTATGATCCATATTTCATTGTTTTTGCTATGCGGTTTATATTTTTGATTTTTATGATTGTTTATAATATTTGTGTTTTTCATGTTTTATGTTTAGTTTATTAAAAAATGATATATAATGTGTTTGCGCAGTTTTCAACTCTATGGATTTGTTATTTTGTATGTGTTTGTATGTGTTTTTTTTTTCTCTTTAGTATTGTATTATATCTACTGCCATTTGTTTAAGCATTCGAGTTTTTCGTTAAAAGTATTATAGGCAAAAAAAAAATATAAAAACAAAAAAACAAAAAAATATTGTAATGAGAATTTTATTTTATGAATGTATAGTTCTTGTTTTCATTCATTCTTTCTCGTAATTATGTATCTTTCTAATCTTTGTCGTCATTGTTAAAAAAAATCGTTTGAATAATTTTGGATGTTTTTATTTAAAATATGCAATTTTTTATATTATTAAATTTTCATGTCACTCATCTCATTGTAATTCCGAATAATTGTTTCAGTTATCAAACAAGAACTAATGTTTTAACTTTATAATATATGTTATAGAATATGTTATGTATGCTTAAATAATAAATATATTGTGTGTGCTTAATTAAATATTTGTTTTATTTGAAAATAATAATTGATCACCCTATTATGTTTCTTTAGATGATTCAAAATATCCTGGATATAGGTTCTTGCAAAAAACTATATTACCTACTTAAAATGTAATATACGATAAATGTTTCCAGGAGATTATGGAGTAATAGTTTTGTAAAATACAATTTCACTCAAATTCTAATAATTTCTTCTAATCTGACGACAAACGTTTGTTAACCTACATTGGAACCCTAGCATTGAAGGACATAATTTTAATACTGATATCTCTACTAAAATTAATCAAATTGGAATTATATCAAATATTGATGCAATGGAGCTATATTATTTATTAAAGGTAAAATAATATATACCATAACATGATGGAAGGATTTCTGTATTAGTGTTTTAGGTTCGAATCCTATCACATAAAAATATAAGAAAACATTTCTAAAGTAAATATCGCTTATTAGAACTGGGGGGCAAATCTGATGAATCAGGAATCAAAATCATCCATTTTTACCCATATCACGGATATAATTATCTTATGGAGTTGTATAATATCTTAAGATGTAATAGAACTCCATTAGATAATATCTAAGATATGGGTAAACATGGATGGTTTTGATTCCTCCTGTTGACCAGACATGTCCCCCTGGACTCTACTTAATTGTAAGAAATTAAAATTTATTCAAATATAGATGCAATGGAGTGTTACTACTTATATTATGTAAAATAATATATACCATAAAATGATGGAAGGATTTCTGTGTTAGTGCTGTAGGTTCGAATCCTATCACATAGAAAAATAAGAAAAATATTCTGTTAATCTCGCTTCTTAGAACTGGATTCTCTACTTATATGTAAGAAATTTGTGATTTTAATTACATTAGGTAAAATAATATATAACACGATGGAAGGATTTCTGTATTAGTGCTGTAGGTTCGAATCCTATCACATAGAAATATAAAAAAAAATCTGTAAATCTCGTTTCTTAGAACTGGATTCTCTACTAAGTTGTAAGAAATTAGTGATATTACTTATATAAGGTAAAATAATATATACCATAACATGATGGAAGGATTTCTTTGTTAGTTCTGTAGGTTCGAATCCTATCACATAGAAATATAAGAAAACATTTCTGTTAATCTCGCTTCTTAGAACTGGATTCTCTACTAAGTTGTAAGAAATTAGTGATATTACTTATATAAGGTAAAATAATATATACCATAACATGATGGAAGGATTTCTGTAGGTTCGAATCTTATCAAATAGGAAAACAAGAAAACATTTCTGTAAATCTCGCTTCTTAGAACTGGATTCTCTATTTAGTTGTAAGATATTAGAATTAACTCAAAAAATGATGCAATTAATATGTACACAAATATTGATGCAATGGAGCGTTACTACTTATTAAAGGTAATATAATATATACCATAAGGATTAATGGAAGGTAAGGATTTCTTTATTAGTGCTGTAGGTTTGATTCCTGACGTATAGTATATATCGCGTTTTAGAACTGGATTTTCTATTTAGTAGAAAGAAATTATAATTAACTCAAATATTGATATATTATGTACAATAATATTGATGCAACGGAGCGATATTACTTATTAAAGGTCGGCCTTCGTGGCTCAGTTGGTTAGGTATCTGAATACTGATCCAAATATCTCGGGTTTGATTCCTGGTGGAGACACAGTTTTTAATTGTGTTTTCAGATTGGATTTGTCAGATGATTAATATCGTAAGTCTCCAGAATGTGGCAACTTGTTATTGGGTGCGTGTTAAATAATTATAATTATTTGACATAGTACCTACCTGTTAGTTGCCCGAGAAGCTATGTTCATAAAGGTAATATAATTTATGGTAGGATTTCTGTATTAGTGCTCTAGGTTCGAATCCTATTACATAAATATAGAAAAAATATATAAAGTAAATATCGATTTTTAGAACTGGATTATCTGCTTGGTTGGAATGAAATAAAAATTGATTAAAATATTGCTATGTAATGGAGGAATAAGGTTTTAATTAGGTATAGCTTAATGACATATTATGTATTATTATTGTCAATAACATCTCAATAGAGACGAAGTTGGGATATTACAGAAGAACCAGAAACTCGAGGCACCTATAGGGCTTACGACCTATCATCGGCTGGTTTACGCGATTACTTTATGCGTCCACCAATTATGCCTTCTTAATGAGTTCCCTTATCAATGTAAATCTTTGAAAGTTCTATATATTTGAATAATGTGTAACAATTCACCTGAAAATAAGAAATTATACTATTGCCATCTATGACCTAACGAAAAAACCTTTTTTGTAACGCCATCTATTGAGAAATTAGTTTATTTGTAAATTGGTGAACATTGCGCAAGCTCATAAAGTGATCACGTAAACCAGCTGATGGCAGATCGTAAGTTCTGTAGGTGCCTTGAGTTCCTGGTTTTCCAACTGTCGATTCGTTCATGAGAATTCAATTCTCTTAATGAATCGACATTATTACCTAAGTCAAGATGCGTGTACGATGGAAAATTTTGTATGGTGTAGTGGACTTTTTGCATGCTAATAAGACGAACTAGAGGCCTCGCAGCATATATGTTCCCATACATGGATTTACTCAGAATTCGGAGTAGAACATTTTATGTGAGTTTTGTGTGTCTGTGTGTGTGGTGTGTGTGTGTGTGTCCCTTATAACTTTTGATCCGCTCATAGAGTGCACATTATGAGTTACGTTGTGATGTGTTTGTATGTATGGCGTACGCCGTACGACGTTCACCGTACGGCGTAGGGATTTTCCTTATTGTGTCCTCTCTACAGCCCAAACTATAAGTCCGATCGACTTATTTACATCACATGTGTAGTGCATAGACCTAGGGCTGATTAGTTCTCCATAGACAACTTTTAATTTCTTCTCTATGATTTCCTCACTTACGTTGTTTTCTTGTGTACTCTCTACAGCCCTAACTAAAAGTCCGATTGACTTCATATTGATATCATATGTAAAGTCCATAAACTAAGAGCTGATTAGTTTTCCCTATATATTGTTTACTTGTCCTTTTTGCATATTGCTCGAGAATCAAGCGGGATATATATCCGTTAATCTCTTCTCTATGGTTTCATCTGTCCAAATTTTCAAAATGCTCTCACGATCTGTAAAATCGAGGTAATTTTATACTTCATTAGATTATTTTTTTAAATTTTTTACAATCCTTGAATGCATATTTGTGAATATTTGTTGGGTCAAAATTTCAAACAGTATAAAAATACCTCGATTTTCCAGACCGTGAGAGCATTTTGAAAATTAGGACAGTTGAAATCATAGAGAAGAAATTAACGGATATCTGTGGAAAACTAATCAGCTCTAGGTCTATGTACTTTACACATTTGATGTTAATGTCGATCGGACTTATATGTAGTTTGGGCTGTAGAGAGGACACAAAAAGGATAATCCGTACGCCATACATACATACACATCACGACGAAACTCACAGTGTGCACTCTCAACATAATGCCCATTGAGAAATAGATGTAAAAAAATACGCTTAAAAATTGTGAAATTATGACTCGTCTCTCCACACTATGGCATATAGTAATAACAGGAAATACACATGAAAATGACCGTAAGCTCCATACTGTATGTAATATTAACTTAATATAAGTACTTGGCTCCGCGCCGTACAATGGATTCAGAATATTTCAAAGAGCTTCAATTACTTACATAGTTGTGTGTTGTTTTAAAAAAGAAATTATGCGTTTGCGTTTCAGTTTAGGTATGCTCGAATTTAGCTTTCAGTTTTGGTACACTCACGTTTGCGTTTAAAATTATTTAACTATACCTACATGTAGAAACTGCGTGACTGGATTTGCAGTAAGCACTTAAATGCTAGTTTAGTAAATCTAAGTTCATAGCATGAAAATTAGGGCATGGTGCCCTCTAGATCAGTAATAACAATAATAATAATGAACACTTCCTTGCACCCTGGCTTACGTGATCACTTTATGCGCTTGCGCAACGTTCACCAATTATGCCTTCTTAATGAGTTCCCTAATCAATGTAAATTTTTGAAAGTTCTATATATTTGAATAATGTGTAACAATTCACCTGAAAATGTGAAATTATACTATTGCCATCTATGAAGTAACAAAAAAACATTTTTTTGTAACGCCATCTATTGAGAAATTAGTTTATTAGTTTATTTGTAAATTGGTGAAGCAATATTTGTATGAGAAATGAATTTAAATAAATTTCTCTTCTGCTGGGAATCGAACCCAGGTTACCGCACACGTATTTACCTTTCCTTGTTGATAAGGAGGCAAGTACTGCCTCGAATTAGGCACTAGTTTGTTGCGCTTGCGTTCCTGCTAATTCGTCGTCTGTAACTGTCACATTTGTATTTTGTTCACAGATTATAATATATGGTAATAATCAGTAATTTTGTTTGTCTTCAAGCAATATGGAAATTAAAATTGTTATTTTGGACAATTTTAAAATTGTAAATTACGAAGGAGATAAGAATAATTACCAATGTAAAATTCGATGCCCTATATCGTGTGAAGGTAATTACGACGCAAAGTGTAATTATTTCATTGAAAAAAATTCAGAGTACCAATCTCTGATTTTTTATGATATATTGTAGGTAGATTTGTGTAGATTAATTTATTAAAACAAAAACAATCACACACTTAAAATGCCTCTAACACAGCCGTGTAACGCTCAATCAATACGCATGGTAAAATTAATAAACCCGTGTACGATTGAAAGACGTGTGCCTTGAATTGAACACGTATTAGCAGGAACAATTTGAGTTGCTAAACCGTGTTCATTTGTAGGACACGTGCCTTGAATTCAACACGAGTTTTTAAGTGCATTAGCGCATCAAACTAGTGAATAATTCGAGGCAGTACTTGCCTCCTAATCAACACGGAATCGTAAATACGCCGTCCGCACAGAAACCGAACGGTTTACCAACTGTGCCACGGCGGTCGGCTAATCTCAATACCATAGTGCAAAAAGAAAAATTGACGAATGTGAATAGAAGATTCACACTAGTGGACTGTCGTTGACTTCAGATCTTTTTAAATGTAAAGCATCAAAGATGTGACTAAGATAAAGTTGATGGGAACCATCCAATAGTAAGACACCATAATTATGAACTTCTTTTTTTTCTATAGGAAAATCTATAGTAATGCTTTATGGCACCGACATAGAATAGTGCTTCTACTCTTTTTAATGATCATCGTTTTCGGGTGTCCCGTAAGAGCCGGGTAAATGAAGATACAAGAGGCAACAATAACATCTCACGTAGGTCAGCATTGAGATGCACCAACATTTTTGAATTTCGTAGTTTTTAGGTGTGACGAGGCTGGTGCGTGGGGATGCACGGATGTGTCCATGTGAGAGGTTATTTTTATTTTTTTTAAACCTAGCAAACATACAGTCATACAAACAAATATTACAACAAATTCAATTTTTACAATATATCATGGATCATTTTTGTTCGCGGATATTACATTATCTTATTTAAGCTGCACAGTGTAAAACAATTGCTATTTAAAATTTAGTATTCGCAGTCAAAAAGAACAAAACAGGAATCAGCTACCGTAAACCTCTAAGGGTCTCAGAGATGGCATTTTTATATTATGTTTTAGGATGTCTAAAAATATCAACATTCTTAAAAAAACATTAAGGGTCGTATTACGGGAGTTACATATTTAAGAGTAATGTCAGAAAAAGTTTAGGTCCCGTAAGCAGTATTTTCGTAATACGGGACCTTACAGTTTTCTTACATTTTTCTCAAAAAACTCCTATAATACGACCCTAAAACGTTATTTTGCATGTTGTATTTTTCACATAATATGTAATAGTACAGTTTGTCCAACTGTCGATTCGTTCAAGAGAATGAATTTCTATTGAAGGAAGAAGCAGTTTAAATCCAACATGCGTGTACGAAGGAACATTTTGTATGGCGTAGTGGACTTTTTGCATGCTAAAAACATCAACTCAGAGGCTTCGCAGCATATATGTTCCAGTACATGGATTTAGTCAGAATTCGGAGTAGAACATTTTATGTGAGTTTTGTGTGTGTGTCTGTGTCCCCCCCCCTCCTTATAACTTTTGATTCGCACAATTTACAAAGCCCAAAATTTCAAAATATATAAACAGTTATAGGCCTACAAAACTTTTATACTCAGAATTGTGAATTTTTGTTTCAGTCAGGGGTTATCAACTTTTGAAATTTTGATTTATTTTTCCATATATCTCTGAAACCATAAAAGCTAAAACGCTGAAAAATAGTATAAACATAGACAAATACAAAATCTCAAATTTGTTATTTTGAAAAAAATTCCAGGGTTGTTCAAACATTTTTTATTAAGAAAAACATTTTTTTTATGATAAATTTATGAGTTTTACTGCCTATATTTCCAAATTTTTTAAAAATATCGAAAAAAGTCGAAACACCCCAACTAGATAATTTAATTTTCTATAAAAAATATTAACATTGTATTAGCACATCTCAAATTTTTTTAACAATTTTTATAAAAATTGAATTTAGTGACGTCATTGCTTCATACAATTTGTATGGCAGTACACACAATATCTAAGAAGACAATAGTTTGATACTAATCTCCAAACAAACATACATACCATCATGCTGTTTTCATATTCTAGGTAGGATCAAAGGACTGACTTCCATACTATCCTATCATGACATACATACGCGTGCGTGAACCCGGAGGTCAACTCAACTCTATCTAAGATTCATGTACTTAGTTCCGAAGTATATGCAAAACTTGTTAACCTAGGTGTCAATAAGGGTGCGGGGCCTGACATGATTTCGCCAATGCTTCTTAAAAAATGCGCACCACATCTTACAAGACCTCTACGACTAATCTTTAACAAAAGCCTTGCTGAGGGTCGCTTCCCAAAACTATGGAAAATGGCGTATGTTACACCTATACATAAGTCGGGTTGTACATCTGATATACAGAACTACCGTCCTATATCGATCTTATCTCAATTTTCTAAAGTTTTTGAGTCTATTTTGAAGGATCGATTGTTCCATCATCTAAAGCCATGCCTACTTGATAATCAACACGGTTTTGTGAACAAAAGATCAACGGTTACAAATCTGCTTGAATATTCTGATTACTTGTTTGAGGCCATGGACAAGCGGGTGCAGGTAGACTCAATTTACACGGATTTTAAAAAAGCTTTCGACAAGGTTGACCATGACTTGCTGATTAGGAAGTTGAGCTCTTACGGAATTCATGGTAGTCTGCTGCGTTGGGTTGAGTCTTACGTTAGTAATCGTTTGATGACTGTTGTCATGAATGGCTACAAGTCTAAATGCGTGGCCATTTAGACTTGTAGAGTTCGTTTTTTGTTGTTTTTTTTTTACTTTTTTTTTCGAGTGTTCCACAAGGGTCTGTTCTGGGACCCCTTCTTTTTACATTCTTCGTCAATGACATTGGTACATGCTTTAAAAATTCAGAATTTTTGCTGTTTGCCGACGATCTCAAAATTTATCGGCGAATACGTAATGAGGAGGACTGTATGGGGTTGGAGGACGATTTGAACAGACTCAGTAAATATTGCGATGCTAATAAGCTTCAACTTAATCTAAAGAAATGTAATTCCATTACATTTACAAAAAATAAAAATGTAATAAATCACATATATAAGATTGACGGAGTGGCTTTGGAACCGTTGCATAGTATTAGGGATCTAGGGGTTATTTTTGATTCAAAATTGCACTTTGACGAACATATACGGGAGGTTCTGATTAGTTGCAACAGGATTTTGGGCTTTATTCTAAGATCAACGAAAGAATTCAGTAATGTAAATTCCATATTGCTGCTATACAAATGCTTAATTCGCTCTAAATTAGAATATTGCTCTGCTGTTTGGAACCCCCTATATAGTAAGTACATTGACGAGATTGAGAAGCTGCAAAGAAAATTTTTCCGTATCGGTCAGCGTAGATTCCGTAACATCAGCGTAATGAATTTGCCAAGTCTGACACATAGGCGCGAGCTACTCGACGCATTGACGCTGCGCAAGATCTGTTACTCTGATTTTGATGCACCTGCTCTGTTGGCTAGGGTAAACTTCTGTATACCATCGTTGACTCGAATTCGCAATTACAGACAGTTCTATATGAACACTCCGACCAGTAATGCTGGTGTTAGAAGTCCCTTATACAGAGTCACTCACAATTTTAATAGTAAGTTTGGGAGTGTGGATGTCTTTGCCTCTTCCCTGAATGCGTTTAGGAGATCCATTAATCAAATACTTACTGATTGCTAACCTGCACTATCCTTAATACACCAAATCCTTTCCTCTTCCTTTCCCCGTGGTACTTACGATTTTTGTATTTTTTGTATTTTATGTTAGCTTTTAAGTTTTCAAATATTTTATTTTTCTTACATTTTGTTAATTATCTATGTTAGTTTTTAAGTTATAAAATTGTTTTTTTTTATGCTAAAATTGTATTCACCACTAATTGGGCAATTTGTGGAGAAATGATGACAGCGTTCATATCATTGTAATATACATGTACTCTTTGCCTGTTGGTGAGTCTTTGGGATAAATAAATAAATAAATACCTAGGTACATGTGTTGTATAGAAAACCAAATATCTTAAATTATTAAATAATTTGTATTTATGAGTTTATAGGTTGGTACTTATTCTTCAACTATACGTACTATCGCTATCGACAGTTGGATCTCATGTGTTACGTGCAACTAGTTTAAGAAAATTATATTAGTTTATTTTTAAAATTATGCTAGTTTATTTTTATTTTTATTAGCAGTTTATTTTTAATAATAGTACATAGTACCTACAGTTTTATGGCTGAATGACTTTTATGCACTATGATGCCCAAATATTAATAACCCTTTGCAAAAAAAATCACTAAGGCCGTAAAGCAATCAAAAAGAGTAGTATTTTATTGAAAGATATCATTAATTGCTGTTTTGTAAGTTCTTACGGCAGGAATAATACTAACGAAAAACTTGAGAAGGTATCTCAAATTAGCTACAGCGTCACATAATGAGTTTTACTTGTCAACCGACTATGGTACACCCGAAAACTATGTCAATCAAACATGACGGTCTATGTACGTAATTATGATTTATAATATACCAATAAAACAACATTTTCATAAATCCTTGTAGCTAACATTTCTATACTACTTGAGATATAATATATTATATGAAAGATCAGTGTTACACCGGACCACGTCATCGCTCGAACTCTCATTACGTTTATTGGGAGTTTTAAGATTTGTCGTACGTAAAAAATCATAACACAGCTGTGCTATGTATTCGACAGTGACATATATGATTATATGTATATTATATATGGACCATAAACAGGTCAGCATCTACGGTTTTCAGTGAAATAATTTCAAAAAGTGCCCCTTTACTTACTCGAACCAAATATCAATCAAATAATCACTCTGATATGTTTGCCGCCAATTTCTCCATTTTTTAAATTTAAATTTTTTAACTTTTTAACTCATGTCTTATAAAAAAATATTTCTTTTTTTGTTGGTTTTAAATAGTAATCGTTGTGTTTGGGTTTTGTATTTTGTTTTTGATATGCAGTGTGTTTTATAATTGATATTATTATGTTTACTGTACTAAAATTTGATGTTTTGATCTTTTGTATAGGTACTTGTTTTTTATATGCTTTCAAGCCGTAAATGTGAAAATAAATAAATAATATTTGTATACCTACCAATAGATAGATAATAAAAAAAGATTAATTACCCACAGGTTTTTTTTTATTTTATCGGGATAACTGATTCGCCTTTCCGAATTTAAAATAAATAAATTAAGGGGGCGACTGCTGCCAACGTACCTATTTTTTCAATTTGATATACCATCATTATTACTAAACAAAACATTTTGAAAAAAATAATCTAGTTAGTTTGGATATTAATAAAGAGAAATATACCTTAATTTTTTGATTATGTTCTGTATATATTCCTGTAAGAAAATAATAATCATACCCCGATTTTAGACATTTATCTTAAATTTCTAAAAAAAATAAGGTATAGAACAATACTTTTTTTATAAATTAAAGAAAAACAAAATACCTGGAAAAATATGA
This sequence comes from Molanna angustata, assembly GCA_963576475.1. Taxonomy (NCBI): domain Eukaryota; kingdom Metazoa; phylum Arthropoda; class Insecta; order Trichoptera; family Molannidae; genus Molanna; species Molanna angustata. The sequence goes on from OY754966.1 coordinate 41,870,905, forward strand.
AATGACGTTCCATTAATGCATCAGGTTAAGTAAATAAACCAAAAAAACTTTTGTTTCGTTGAAATCTAATGCTGTCAAACGGCACAATTTTGAACAATTTTATGAAATCAAAGTATTTTAACTATACTTTTACTGATACTTTTGTTGAAACAACCCATCCTTAGACTGTTTTTCTTGAGCAACGATTAAAGTAAATGTATAGTTAAAATACTTTGATTTCATTAAATTGTTCAAAACCTTCGGTTGTTATATTGAAATTTAATGCCGTCAAACGACTCTATTTTGAACAATTTTATGGAATCAAAGTATTTTAATTATACTATTAAGATAGTAGTAAGAAATAATATATAAAAAATACATTATACATAATCAATAACAAAAAAAAAAACTCAAATATATATTATATAAAGAATAATCTATTTCGCCATCCTGGTCCGGTCCTGACAGTAAGTACACTTAAATTATTGTTTTTAAAATTTAGTTAGTGTACATACGCACGTTAAGATTTTACTGTTTTCAGTGGTTATAAATTCAGTGTTTTAGAGTCCTGGACCTCATTCAAAGTCCGATCTTTGTTACGTTCATGAGTGTCTTAGTTATCCATCAATAAATTCAACTTTTTGACATACTTAATCAAATCAAATATAAACAACAGTGATTCGATAAATATTATAAGGCGCGACCTTTTTTTGCCAAACTTTGCCGGAAATCTTTAAAACTTTGGGATTAATAATTATTATTAAAAGTGATTCGAAATAGTGCGTTTTTTGTATTTCTTTAATTTTGTATTTTTTAATTTGGCCAAATTAATACAATCAATTTTTACAAGTGTACTTCGATTATGTATTTTTTTTTCAAAAGAAGAATATGTCCCTGCAACAATTACATATGCATACTCATACATTCCCTAAACTAAGCATAAATGCTTGAGCTATAGGTGAACGAAATCGGTCATGGCAGGATTCGAAGTCGCGACCACTGGATTACTGGATAACCCAGCGCGCTAACCGCTCTGCCATCACCCATCTATAGATATTGAAAATTGTTTTTTTTTTATAAAATGTAATGGTTTAATGAATTAATTGTGTTTTCAGTCTGGATCTGTGAGACAATTAATATCGTAAGTCTCCAGAATGTGGCAACTTGTTATTGGGTGCGTGTTAAATTAATATTTGACATAGTAGCTGTTAGCTGTCCGAGAAGTATTATAAAAATAACATTTTTACTGACAATATAATAGGTTTAAATCTAAAATTTAAATTATCAATATTTTATAAATCCACTCACCTGTTATTTTGAATAATTGTCCTTATCAGTGCTTCGCAAACGTTTTCATACATTTCCAGTAAATAACAATACATTTCCCGGTCAAACTATAGACCTATCTTTTCTCTCATAGAAACTTTGTTGCACTAAATATATTAATCACCGTCAATTTATCACAATTAAAAAGTAGTGATAGATATTATTCTATTTTTCTGCTAAACAAATAAAGATACAATATTTTTTTTTGGAATTTGTTCCATTGATTGTATTAATAGGGCCACCATCGATATTTAAAGTAATCATTAACGAAAAATAAAACGCAATTTATTTTTATAAATCTAGATCTCAAAAAATACTCAATAGAAAGAGTGATACGATTATTTTTATATGGTGAAGATAAAACTCAAAAACGCAGTCATGCATAGGATCAATGTAAGATTTTACAAGGAAGAGTATGACCAGAGTATTGATGTATTACAAATGTGTGGGAATGTAAGTGATATTTTTTTATATAAATCGTTCGCAATTGATGCGTTTTAGTGATCGATTTTACTATGTTATCAATAAATTACTTGTTTTGATATAAAGTAGTAAATGCGTTATAAGTGCGATTTTTTATTAATTGTTTTTTTATTTCATTTTAACTTTTCGTAATCTTTTTAATATATATATTTTTTTATTTATGCACTGTGGTAATCTGAGCACGTATCTTGAGTGATCTATTTGTTATGTAATTTTTGGTTGTCGTTCGGTATTGTAGAGTTTTGCGTACCTATATGTCGATTCAGTGGCGTATCTATAAATTTAATAAAGAAAAATGTAATTAATATCAAATTAAATAATTTTAACTACATGTTTACCTAGTACATCTATTTAAGTAATAAAGAAATGATGGTGTTAGTGTGTGTGTATGTGTGTGTGTCTCACGCATTCTGAAAAAATAAGAGCATCTAAAAATCTAATTTATGTGCGTGCATGTGCCATTATACCTGAATCAGTGACAAGCTAAATAAATGTGATAAAATGTTGAATTATTTTATTTATTTTATAGAATACAACAGCAAACAAGAAAAAAATATACGTAAATACAATGGTAATTTTTATTTTTTATCTAAATATGCTTTTTTATTTTTTATTATTTTTTATTTTTTATCTATATATATATTTTTTTATTTTTGTATTCTAAAATAGTATCGAATATTAGGTATTATAAAATTATTACATAAATATTTATCATTTTTTTCTAAATAGAATATTATCAAAATCAAATCGAACAAAAAGTATACGTTTTGCACGCAAATATCTGTTTACGTAGAAAGTAGAAAAACGTATTTATACAAAATATATTGTCAAATATATATAAAACATATGTAAATATATAAAGTATAACTTTGCGTATTAGTGGAAAACATGGTAATTACCTTGTATAATACTAATGTTTCACCTATTTTTAAAGTACGTATATATGCGTTTTGTTCATACAATGCTGCTATTTTGATAGCAAATCCATACACTATTTGATTTTCATACGGAAACAAAAAATTCTTGAGAGTAAAAAACCCGTGAAATAAATGAAATTATGTATAACTAGTTGCATGTAACACATGAGATCCAACTGTCGATAGCGATAGTATGTATAGTTGAAGAATATGTACCAAACTATAAACCCATAGATACAAATTATTGAATATTTTCAGATATTTTGTTTTCTATACAACATATGTAGGTATGTATGTCAAGATAGGATAGTATGGAGGAAGATCCTATTTCCTACCCAGAATATGCAAATAGCATGATGGTATGTATGTATGTTTGGAGATGAAGTATCAAACTATTAAGTCTTCTTACATATTGTGTATAGGCGACTGCCATACAAAATGTATGAAGCGATGTCGTCACTAAATTCAATTTTTAAAAAAAAATTGAGATCTTCTTCTACAATGTTAATATTTTTTATAGAAAATTAAATTATCTAGTTGGGGTGTTTCGGCTTTTTTCGATAATTGTAAAAGTTTTGGAAATATAGGCAGTTAAACTCATAAATTTATCATAAAAAAAATATTTTTCTTAATAAAAAATGTTTGAGAAACCCTGGAATTTTTTTGAAAAAACTAATTTGAGATTTTGTATTTGTCTATGTTTGTACCAATTTTCAGCGTTCTACCGTTTATGGTTTCTGAGATATATGGAAAAATAAAATAAAAATTCAAAAGTTGATAACCCCTGACTGAAACAAAAATTCAAAATTCCGAGTACAAAAGTTTTGTAGGCCTGTAACTGTTTATATATACTGAAATTTTAGGCTCTGTAAATTGAGCGGATCAAAAGTTATAAGGGGGGGACGGACACACAGACACACAGACACACAGACACACACACACACAGACACACACACACACAGACACACGAAATGTTCTACTCCGAATTCTGAGTAAATCCGTGTATGGAACATATATGCTGCGAAGCCTCTAAGTTGGTGTTTTTTGACTTCAAAGTTGGAAAAGCCGTGAAAAAAGTAGACCTCTCCATACAATTCTCGCGTATTCTGGCTTGATACATTGTCGATATGTTAAGAGAACAAAGTTCTCCTGAACAAATCGACAGTTGGATTAAGGCATTATAAAACTAGTTGCATGTAACACATGAGATCCAACTGTCGACAGCGATAGTATGTATAGTTGAAGAATAAGTACCAAACCCATAAATACAAATTATTTATTATTTTATGATATTTAGTTTTCTATACAACACATGTACCTAGGTAGTCAAGATAGGATAGTATGGAGGTCAGTCTTTTTTTCCTACCCGGAATATGAAAACAGCATGATGGTATATGTATATTGTATGTTTAGAGATGAAGTATCAAACTATTAAGTCTTCTTTGATATTGTGTATAGGTAGGTGACTACCATACAAATTGTATGAAGCGATGTCGTCACTAAATTCAATTTTTATAAAAATTGTTAAAAAAAATTTGAGATGTACTGCTACAATGTTAATATTTTTTAGATAAAACTAAATTATCTAGTTGGGGTGTTTCGGCTTTTTTCAATATTTTAAAAATAAATGGAAATATAGGCAGTTAAACTCATAAATTTATCATAAAAAAAATACTTTTCTTAATAAAAAATGTTTGAGAAACCCTGGAATTTTTTTGAAAAAACTCATTTGAGATTTTGTATTTGTCTATGTTTATACCAATTTTCAGCGTTCTAGCTTTTATGGTTTCTGAGATATAGGGAAAAATAAAATAAAAATTCAAAAGTTGATAACCCCTGACTGAAACAAAAATTCAAAAATCCGAGTATAAAAGTTTTGTAGGCCTGTAACTGTTTATATATTCTGAAATTTTAGGCTCTGTAAATTGAGCGGATCAAAAGTTATAAGGGGGGGACGGACACACACACAGACACACAGACACACAGACACACACACACACACACAGACACACACACACACAGACACACGAAATGTTCTACTCCGAATTCTGAGTAAATCCGTGTATGGAACATATATGCTGCGAAGCCTCTAAGTTGGTGTTTTTTGACTTCAAAGTTGGAAAAGCCGTGAAAAAAGTAGACCTCTCCATACAATTCTCGCGTATTCTGGCTTGATACATTGTCGATATGTTAAGAGAACAAAGTTCTCCTGAACAAATCGACAGTTGGATTACATAATTTGTCATATTATCCAACTGTCGATTTGTTCTCTTAACATATCGACAATGTATCAAGCCAGGATACGCGAGAATTGTATGCAGAGTCTACTTTTTTCACGGCTTTTCCAACTTTGAAGTCAAAAAACACCAACTTAGAGGCTTCGCAGCATATATGTTCCATACACGGATTTACTCAGAATTCGGAGTAGAACATTTCGTGTGTCTGTGTGTGTGTCTGTGTGTGTGTGTGTGTGTGTGTGTGTGTGTGTGTGTGTGTGTGTGTGTGTGTGTGTGTGTGTGTGTGTGTGTGTGTGTGTGTGTGTGTGTGTGTGTGTGTGTGTGTGTGTGTGTGTCTGTGTGTGTGTCCGTCCCCCCCTTATAACTTTTGATCCGCTCAATTTACAGAGCCCAAAATTTAAGAATATATAGACAGTTATAGGCCTACAAAACTTTTATACTCATAATTTTGAATTTTTGTTTCAGTCAGGGGTTATCAACTTTTGAATTTTTAATTTATTTTTCCATATATCTCAGAAACCATAAAAGCTAAAACACTGAAAATTGGTATAAGCATAGAAAAATACAAAATCTCAAATTAGTTTATTCAAAAAAATTCCAGAGTTTCTCAAACATTTTTTATTAAGAAAAATATTTTTTTTATGATAAATTTATGAGTTAAACTGCCTATATTTTCATTTTTTTTTTAAAATATCGAAAAAGCTGAAACACCCTAACTAGATAATTTAATTTTATATAAAAAATATCAACATGGTATTAGCACATCTCAAACTTTTTTTAACAATTTTTATAAAAATTGAATGTAGTGACGACATTGCTTCATACAATTTGTAGGGCAGTCGCCTATATACAATATGTAAGAAGACTTAGGTAGGTACTTAATCTCCAAACATACATACAGAACCATCATGCTGTTTTCATATTTCGGGTAGGAAAACAGGACTGACCTCCATACTGTCCTATCTTGACATACATACCAACATATGTTAAAATTTTCAATAATTTGGATTTATGGGTTTATAGTTTGATTCTTATTCTTCAACTATACATACTATCGCTATCGACAGTTGTATCTCATGTGTTACATGCAACTAGTTGTCCAACTGTCGATTCGTTCATGAGAATTCAATTCTCTTAATGAATCGACATTATCCAACTGTCGATTTGTTCAGGAGAACTTTGTTCTCTTAACATATCGACAATGTTTCAAGCCAGGATACGCGAGAATTGTATGCAGAGGTCTACTTTTTTCACGGCTTTTCCAACTTTGAAGTCAAAAAATACCAACTTAGAGGCTTTGCAGCATATATGTTCCATACACGGATTTACTCAGAATTCGGAGTAGAACATTTCGTGTGTCTGTGTGTGTGTCCCCCCCCCCTTATAACTTTTGATCCGCTCAATTTACAGAGCCTAAAATTTCAGAATATATAAACAGTTATAGGCCTACAAAACTTTTATACTCAGAATTGTGAATTTTTGTTTCAGTCAGGGGTTATCAACTTTTGAATTTTTAATTTATTTTTCCATATATCTCAGAAACCATAAAAGCTAAAACGCTGAAAATTGATATAAACATAGAAAAATACAAAATCTAAAATTTATTTATTCAAAAAAATTCCAGGGTTCCTCAAACATTTTTTATTAAGAAAAATATTTTTTTTATGATAAATTTATGAGTTAAACTGCCTATATTTTCATTTTTTTTTAAATATCGAAAAAAGCCGAAACACCCCAACTAGATAATTTAATTTTCTATAAAAAATATCAGCATGGTATTAGCACATCTCAAACTTTTTTTAACAATTTTTATAAAAATTGAATGTAGTGACGACATTGCTTCATACAATTTGTAGGGCAGTCGCCTATACACAATATGTAAGAAGACTTAATAGTTTGATAGGTACTTAATCTCCAAACATACATACAGAACCATCATGCTGTTTTCATATTCCGGGTAGGAAAACAGGACTGACCTCCATACTGTCCTATCTTGACATACATACCAACATGTGTTAAAATTTTCAATAATTTGGATTTATGGGTTTATAGTTTGATTCTTATTCTTCAACTATACATACTATCGCTATCGACAGTTGGATCTCATGTGTTACATGCAACTAGTAATATTTGATTCTTAGATTAGGTATATATGTTGATTTTTCTGTCAATTGTCATTTTCGTTTTTATGGCTTCGAACAAACCAATGTAGGTACCAACATATTAAAAAAATATTATGTAAAATAATATTTTTTAGATGGGTCGATGGCAGAGCGGTTAGCGCGCTGGGCTAGTAATCCAGTGATCGCGAGTTGGAATCCTGCCTCGACCGATTTCGTTCACCTATAGCACAAGCATTTATTTGCTTATTTTAGGGAACTTAGGAAGATGTATATGTACTTGTTTAACAAGGACATATTCATTTTTATAAAAAAAAAGAAAAAAAAAATATATTATACTAATTTCCTATCGATATAACTTATTCCTATCATCTAATTCTTCTTCGTCTTCTATGTAGACCTTTGATTGAGTTTTTGTGCAAACTATTTCCTGTAGTCTAATTCTTCTTCTTCTTATTTTATGCAGACCTTTGAGTGAGTTTTTGTGCAAACTATTTCCTGTAGTCTAATTCTTCTTCTTCTCATTTTATGCAGACCTTTGAGTGAGTTTTTGTGCAAACTATTTCCTGTAGTCTAATTCTTCTTCTTCTTATTTTATGCAGACCTTTGAGTGAGTTTTTGTGCAAACTATTTCCTGTAGTCTAATTCTTCTTCTTCTTATTTTATGCAGACCTTTGAGTGAGTTTTTGTGCAAACTATTTCCTGTAGTCTAATTCTTCTTCTTCTTATTTTATGCAGACCTTTGAGTGAGTTTTTGTGCAAACTATTTCCTGTAGTCTAATTCTTCTTCTTCTTATTTTATGCAGACCTTTGAGTGAGTTTTTACACAAAGTTTTTCCTTTAGTTCAATTCTTCTTCTTCTTTTATGTAGACTTTTGGGTCAGTTTTTATAAAAACTATTTCCTGTAATATTTTTTTTTTACATTTGCTATGGCAAGAATGACAATTGATATGGCAACAATGAAAGTTTCTATGGCAACAATGAAAGTTGCTATGGCAACAATGAAAGTTGCTATGGCAACAATGAAAGTTGCTATGGCAACAATGAAAGTTGCTATGACAGGAATGATGGTTGCTTTGGCAACTATGACAGTTGATATGGCAACATCACAGTTGATACTGTAACGTTGACAGTTACTATGGCAACAATGACAGTCGAACCCCCAAGGCATTTATCCTTTTTATGCTGATGACATCGTAATACATGTTTTGAATAAATTTTTGCATATTGCATAAAAAAAATCATGAATACATCATTGGATGGACCCGGGTTGTGGTTTTGCAGACACGGTCTGGAAATATTACCCTTCAAAAGCTCTGCTGTGATTTTTATAAGAAAATATACACCCCTATGGTCTCCATAATTTATCAGCAGTCCTCTATTCCAATTCAAATTTCCTTTGAATTCTTGGGTTTAGCATTTGACTCAAAACTAACTTCACTGATTTGGTTGCCTCCAAAACAACTATTATTGATTTGGTTGTCTCCAAATGTCAAAAACATCTCAATATTTTACGTGCTGTTGCGGGGGTGTGGTGGGAATCCCATTCAACTGCTCTAAAACTACTCTAAAATGCTATTATTCGTAGTCGCATGGACTATGGTTCTTTTTTATTACTTCCATCAATGACGTATTTTGACTTCCATAAACTAAATTTCTCAATCAAGAAATTTCTCAATCAAGAAATTTCTCAATCAAGAAATTGTACAGGTAACAGAATTTAAACCTAAATATACAGTTATTAATTCAGTTGAATTGTCTAATAAACTCAAAGATTTATCATTACCTCCTAACTCTATACTTGTTTCATTTGATGTTAAAAATCTCTTTACAAATATACCTGTTTCCGAAGTATTAACAATCCTTAACAATAAATTACAAATAAAAATCTCGATCCGAACTAATAAAATCATGGACCTCACTACTATCCGTATGAACCAAAATAATTTCCTATTTAATAATGAATTCTATAAAATCATAGACTCGCTCCCTATGGGAAACCAAATTTATCCTTTGTTAAGTGACATATATGGACGCCTTTGAAGAAAGTTTGTTTAATTCTAACAATTATTTAATTAAAATTATTTTTTTTATCACATGAGTTTTTTATCTTGTTTATTTAATGATTTAAATTTCGTATATTTTGAGAAATACAATATTGACTTTTTATAAGATAGTTTTAAAATTTAGGTCTTCTGTCAAGTTGGACCCTTATGTTTTGTATGACTTTGCTGTTAGATTGTTACGTCACTGGGTCAAATGCGAGTATCTTTTGGTGTTTTTTTTTGGTGATTTGTGAAATCAGTTTATAATGCTGGCCTGATACCAAATACTATTCCATTCTTGGATGATTGAACAGTGACGCCCCTGAGTAAAGATATACTGACCAGTATATTTGTGTATATCAATGAAATCGGTCACCAAGTGACAGCGATGAGACTACAAAGATAAGATACTATGTAAAAGTTTTTGAATTTTAATTTCTCTGTGAGTTTTGATTATGTATCAAAATGTATGTTTTTATATTTGAGGTGTTACTCGAAGCGCAGCAAAACGGAATTCGAGCTGGTGATGCATCATCAGCAAGTTTTGTGAAAGCCACTCAAAGGGCTGTTGAACATTTGTTAGTGGAAAAATTAAGAACATCATTTCATAATTACAGGTGTGTTTTGTTATTTTACCTAAGCTCTTTTATTAAATTCATTTTTTGAAGTTTATCTGATTTCATTTTAAAACGTTAAGATTGTTTTTTTTAACGACGTTCATAGACTTATACACATCCTCAAAATAATAAGTAGATCAAGGCGTAAATTATGAAAAAAAATCTAGACCTGAATCTGAACCACCACCGCAACACAGTTTGTAAGACATTTGGCTACTGTGCGGGCGTCTTGGGTTTGATCCCCAATAGTGGAAAAATTTATCCAAATGTCGATTTGTTCAAGAGAATTAATTTCGGGCCAAGATCGGCGAGATTTCGTATGGCAGTTTTTAAACTCTCTAGTTGGGTATACACATTTCATATCAAGTTTTTAATTTTAAATTTATTTTTCCATATATCTCAAAAACCATAAAAGCTAAAACGCTGAAAATTTCTATAAATATACAAAGACAAATACAGTATCTCAAGCTTGTTTTTATGGAAAAGTTCATATTTTTTTCAAGCTTTATTTACTAAGAATAAAATTTTTTATGTCATTTATGTGTCAAACCTCCTTTAATGCCGAATTTTTAAAAATATCGTAAAACGCCCCAACTAGATAATTTAATTTTCTATAAAAAATACTTAACAGTAGTAAATCTCAACAGTTTTTATAAAAACTGAATTTAGTGACGACATCTGTTCATACAATTTGTATGGCAGATTAAGTAATATCTACGGAGACTTTCGATAGTTTAATACTTAATCGCCATACGTACGTACCATCAAGCTGTTTATATTCGGGGCGGAAAAAAAGGACTGAACTCCATACTATCCTATCCTGGCATACATTCTAACATGTTTGTACCTATATAAAACAAAATATATTGAAATATTAAATAATTTGTATTTAAGGGTTTATAGTTTGTTATTCATCAACTATAAATACCTACTATTGCTATCGACATTTGGATCTCATGTGTTACGTGCAACTAGTTCAGAATTATTTCTTACACAATTTATGCTTCTTTGGCCTGCAATAACTGGTTCATTGGATGAAAATGTTATTTGGCAATAACTCGCCACTTGTACAGAGTTCAAGAATATGTTGATAATAATTAATATATACTTAAAAATATCAATATGTAATAAGTGTAATTCCATCTTCTGAAACAAATGTAACCTGTCTATTTTCTAATGTAAATATATGTTTTATTAATTGATTATTATAATATTGAAGGTTTTTCGGTCTGATGACTGTTGCGGGTATGTCAGACTCCCTGACAAATGAATATACATGGATAATTGATCCCATCGAGGGTATGCACGATTATCATTGTCTTACAATGGTAAACATCTCGCTGGCACTTTACTACAATAAGGTAAAACTTAATTTTTATTTTATATTCGTGTTAAAAAGACAAAAATGTTATTTTTAAAATTAGTTTCGCCTTATAAGGAGCTTTTCAAATAATAAATAAACAATCGTTTTATAAAGGAGAATAAAAAAATCGTCGAATTTCTTACGTATACATCAATATTTTTTATTTTATATCGGCTTCACATCACACCTTGGGATGTGAAGCCGATGGTGATTTTTTATTTTTACTATGGAACTGTGTAATGCGTGACTAAGCAATTTTGTGCCTTCTTTGGAACCCAAACATTACATAAGTTGGATCGATTTCATCATTCGCGTAAATTTCATTAACTTAACAGCTGATGTTTATATTATTTAAAATGGTGAAATGAATTGTGGATTCCGCATATCTGTTGGAGAATTTTGCTTTTCGTTGCCCTTTACGCAGCTCAAGATCGAATGAATTATTTGCTATTCCTATGTGTAAGACAAATTATGCGCAGAACTCTTTTGTCGATAAATCTACAATCGATATTCTAAATAACGATTTTGCAGTTTTTAAAAGATTTTTTTTTATGTGGGTACGTATTAACTGGATTATAATATTATAATTGTTATTTTTTGTTTTATTTCAAACTTGTTTATTCTTCCTCTTGTATAACTAATGTTTTTTTTTCAAAAAGTATCTTGTTGAAATGAAATGAAATGAAATTATTTATTTCCATTATTTACACATATATAACAATAACAAAAAATAACTATACATATTTTAAAAAGACTTATTATAAACATACTATGTACAATTGTACCTATTTTGTAGTGGAAATGATGAATGGCACCAAGATATATATATGGTACAGTTTCTCAGGTTATGAAGGCACAGAGCATTGAACTATGTAAGGATATTTAACAGAACATATCAGATTGTATGTATGATTGTATGTTTTGTAACTATTTATGGAAACTTTGCTGGTTTGCTGTTACATTATTTTTGTACTATTACAATATATTTACAAAACCGTTTCCTTGATAAATAAATAAATTTTCTATATACATCAAACCAATAAATATTTAATATGTTATCGTTTTGATAATGATAAAATTTTCCCAGCTACCAATTATGGGATTCATTTACAATCCGTTTACGAAGACTATGTATCAAGCCGTGAAGGATCATGGGGCCTATTTGAATGACAGACGTATCAAAGTCTCTACGTGTGATTCCATCACAGAGTGCCTCCTGTCGATTGACGTCTCAACATCAATGGCAGAGTTGAGCCTCGCGAATAAAGTGCGCGGGTAAGTATGGCGAAAAACACAATAAAAATTGCAGTGTTAAAAAACAAAGGCACACTTTCAGATTGTTCGAGTTTGAGAGAGCTTCGCAAGCGGTGGACAATTTGCATAACTGAAAAAAATATACTGATTTAAGCGACACAATTTTGTTTTAACAATTCAATCGTGGAGTTTGAATCATTTATTTTTTCTCAGTTTTCTCAGTCTATTTCAATTCTTTCCAAGATGAAAACGTTTGGAGATGATGAAGGGAAAGCGTTGGCAGTAAAGGAAGCACGAATTAATTAATGATTTACTTATTTATTTGCTTATTTATTAATTAATTCATAAATAAATAAATGAATAAATGAATTAATTAATTATTTATTTTTACTTAATTTATTTATTTACATAATTATTTATTTTTTTATTTATTTAGTTATTTATTTTTTAATTAATTAATTAATTTATTTATATATTTATTTTTTATTTATTTATTTATTGATTGATTTATTTATTTATTTATTTATTTATTCATTTATTTATTCATTTATTTATTTATTTATTGATTTATTTATTTATTTATTTATTTTCTTTTTTTTTTACTTATTTATTTATTTATTTATGTGTATATTTATTTATTTACTCATTAATTTATTTATTTGTTTATCTATTTATTTATTTATTCATTGAATTATTAACTTATTCGTTTAGCTAATAGGTAATTATTTTTTTGTTTATTTTTTATTCAATAATTTATTTATTTCTTCTTATTCATTATTTAAATAAATAAGAGACAGAAAAAAATTATACAGAGGCCATGGATATTTATAAAAGAAGAAATGTTATAAATAATTAAGACGACGGCCTTCTTCATCCGTTAGCTTGAAAAATATTTTGTACAACAATAGAATCGATTATAAAAATAAAAATAACGATAATAAAAATCTCACAACAGTATACTCATTAAGTATCAGACACCAAACAAATTGAAATAAAATTAATACAACAACAGACACATCATTATCGATCGAAATACGAATCACCAGAAGTCAGTCAAAAGCTATTAAGACGAACAAAGGCGGGGAAAACCCATCTACCACCACCGTTTTAACTTTGACTTCTCAATATTCACTTGGTGCTAGGTTCCCGGCTCGAACGGACGTGCTTGTACTACCATACGAGACGGAAATCTACGCTCAAGGCCCTGAGGATGTCTGGTGAGATCCAGGCGAAACGTCGATTGACGAAAGATCCTTCCGAGGATCTGACTTTGATGCGGGTTATCCCCAAAGAAAAAAATAATAACACACACATACATAATATATTTTTTTATTTATTAATGAATTAATTTATTATATTATATTTATTTTTTTAAATTATCTGCATTATTTTTAGGAATTGCATTTCGAACCAAATACAATTTTAGAATGGCTTTGCGGTTTTCAGTCTGAAAACATCTGATTCTGAGCATTTGTTCTCAAACTAATCATAAATAAAAATTATCATTATTTGTAAAAAAAAACGTACGTGTATTGTCAATTCATATTTAACTTGTATGTTCACGTATGTATTGCACTAGCGAATATTCCGTAGTAGAACTCTTAGATACATTTTAATAAAAAAACATTAATTCATTTTCAAGGGATGTATTTATGTTCGATCTGTTTTAAGGAATGTCTGGTTGTTAAGAAATAGTCGAAATGTGAATAGCTTGGCATTTAACATTAGAAATACAGTGCAAGTGACAGTTTTTTTCAATACACATACGTTACGGTGTTCAGATTTTTTACGCGTTGGTCTAGCAATCCAGAGGAGACGGGTATGCGTCTTGCTTCGTCTGATTTCATTCACTAACCAAGCGAATGTACAATCATTCGCTTATTTTATAAGTCGCATGTGTTAAAGAATGTAGGCATTATTTTTGTTGTTGAATTTGTTTTTAATACAATAATTTTAAAAACAGAGCGGTGATAGCTAAGCGGTAAGGTGGCCTCACATGCGTGATGTCGTCGGTTCGAATCCGGACGGGGTACGCACTTCTGAATTTTCAAAAAAAAAATCTATGTCCGGATTTATATCACTAGCTATTTGTATCCATCATCCAATTTGTCTGGTTCCCCTTTCAAAGGGTTACGACGGTCAGATGGCAGTCGTTTCAATGTAATAAACAGACTCGCCAATTCCAGGATCATGGTCAAAGCGTACCCCGATAGAAACGGGACAAAAGCGCTAAGAGGGGAAAGGGTGGGACAATAATTTTAAAAACAATTATGCAAGTGGCGAGTCTATTAAGAAATAACAATTCTTTCATTTGACCTGTTATCATAACAAATTTGTATGTTTTCTTCAGTTTCCTAACCCTTGGATCGTGCACAGTCAGTATGACGATGGTGGCTCTGGGAAGATCAGATGCCCACTATGTTGACGGTGTTTATTACCGGAAGATAGCTGCAGCTGGACTGATTATCGAAGAGGCTGGCGGTGTCTGCATCGATCCGTTAGGTATGTCCTTAAAATCCTACTATCATATCTTATTATTATAATCCTATTTTTTCATTTCTTACTATGAGTATAATTCTTTTTTAATTTCAATATTACAATGATGTAGCTTGAAGTGGACTTGGTATTAAAATTGTGATAAAATTGTCTGTCTTAAAACAGGAATTACTCCTAGTTCGATAGACAATGATTTATTGGAGGAAAAACATGATGCTTCCCAACAACTATTTTACTTATTTTATTTTATACACTTAAAATTATTAATTACATACATGTTCAACAACTATAAGTTCCTGTATTATGTATTTTACTATTGAAAAAGATTTTTTTTACATATAATATATACGAATGATAATGAGGTGATATTGAATATTATATTATTTATATATTTAATAATTCATTTATTTATTTATTTTTTATTTTTTTTATTAATAATATTTTTTTTTAATATTTATTATTTATTATTTATTATTTATTATTTATTATTTATTATTTATTATTTATTATTTATTATTTATTATTTATTATTTATTATTTATTATTTATTATTTATTATTTATTATTTATTATTTATTATTTATTATTTATTATTTATTATTTATTATTTATTATTTATTATTTATTATTTATTATTTATTATTTATTATTTATTATTTATTATTTATTATTTATTATTTTTTATTTATTATTTATTATTTATTATTTATTATTTATTATTTATTATTTATTATTTATTATTTATTATTTATTATTTATTATTTATCATTTATTATTTATTATTTATTATTTATTATTTATTATTTATTATTTATTATTTATTATTTATTTCATTATAAATAAATTATGTAATTTATGTTCGTGTATTTTGTAATGATACTCGTACGATAAACATCATAAGCCTCCATAATGTGGAAACAAGCAATTGCTGCGATTGGCTATACTATCACGCTATTTCCCTATTTGGGTTATGCAAAGAGAAACGAACGCCAGACTCCTCTCTCTTGACATACATTTCTCGCTTCGTTCAGGTTCATGCAACGTCACCATCTTTTATCTTTCACACTTACCCTAGGAGAGGATGTCAGGATTTTAGACACAAAATTGTACATACCATAAAGGTCTCAAAATATATAATAGTTTGCCACCAAACATTAAAGAAACCACAAGTCTTGCCACCTTTCGTAAGCTAGGTGCTGAACACATAGTTAAAAATATTTATGATCTCCATACTTTGACATGTTTTAATAATTTAGTGTCATACTCTATACCATTATTATTATATATTATTGTATCAAAAAAACTTTCTTTCCATTATAGGCGGCCCGGTAGATGCTCTGTCCCAAAGAGTCTTGTGTGCTGCAACTATGGAATTAGCACAAGAGCTTGTCAACGACATCTCCCAATACTATCCTCCAAGACACTACAATACATAAAATATTTTTATAATGTTAATTTACCTGAAAATACATATTTTTAAAATCAATTCATATTTCACCAGAGGTAAATGATAGACAAAACTCTGACTCAACAGTGATGATGATCATTAACATACAGTTCCTACCTATGAGATTTAGTATTGCGGGAGGGGCACTTTTCCGGAAAAAAAGACAAGTTTCCAAAATCTGAATCCTCTATTAAAACAAAAAAGTAGAATTATGAAATGACTGATTATATTAATAAAAAACATGAATCCTTCCTTGATTTTTGCCTACGATTATAATAGGAACTAAGAAAAAATACACACCTACATATAACAGGGGCGTGTCTAGAACCTTCGGACTACGCAGACCCTGAAAGAAAATCAGGAAATGTTGAAAATGAATTACTTTTTAGCATTGTTGTTCATTCCAGTGGTCATGAAAAATATTTTTAAATCACATGCCAAAATAATATTTACTTTTGTGGCCATGTAAAGCATCGTATACGGTTCAATTTTTAATCTTGTCGTATGGTTGCAATAAAATAAACAAAAAAATATTAGTTCTTGAATGTCTTAATATATTCATAGGCAAGAACATAATATTCATAATATTCATAGGCAAGCCAAGATTTTCGGATTCTATAAGCAATTCCGCTACTGCCATATACATACTTACAAATTACACTACACATTAAAATATTATCACGAGGATTTGATCGTGAACATGGCATCGAAAATCTACAATATCTATGGAATTTTAATTTTTTATATGACAAAAATGTCTGTTTTTCACTCAAACTCTAATTTATATTTAATTTTTTTTTGGTGTAACTACGTACTTCTGACATTTAAATAAACAAATATTTGGTCACAAAAAAGTCCATCATTCAACATTTGATTCGTTAAAAAAATTGTCGATTCAATGAAAAATAAAACATTACAATGTTGATTTTTCCTTTGTCGATAACCGTCACTGGTTGTAAACAATGCGATTTGCAAAGTATTTTTCGTTTGAAACATTTTCGTTTTTTATTGATGCTCGGTGAAAAAAAAATGTAACATGCATACAGAGTACCTACGCGTTAAAATATGGTGGGCGAGTATTCGATATCTCACACAATTTTTTTTTTTAAAAACAATCTATTTGGTAATGCAATGATACTTTGCGTATTTGTTCAGTGCACAAACGTTAAGGTTTTTGAATATAAATATATCTATTTACTTTATTTTACTTTACTCCTAGAATAAATAATTTGCTCAGATTTTACCCAATGTGATATTCTTTAATTTACAAACCATTTGTATTTTAGTGTTTAAGTAATTAAAATAATGTTTTTTGTAAGTTAAGTAAGTTAAAAATATTTATCATTTTTTTATAATAATGTTTTGATTGTTCGTCATCTTCGCACGCTTAGTTGCAATCTTGTATGTTAAACTATCTATTTTTATTTTGTATTGAAACTATTTTTGTTATATTTTTCTATATTTTTATACGATTACTTATAATTTATAAATAATATTTAGATTTAATTTTTTTGTTTCATTTACTTATTGATATAATCTAGTTTATACACACCAATATGAAATTACAATAATGCATTTTTCTCTATGATTTAATGTCATAAACATTGAGTCTGTATCAATTATATAAAATTACTTAATAAAATAAGTAACAACACAAATTTTTGACTTTTTTCCACTGATTTAAAAAATATTGACCACTGACACGTTTCGCTCAAAGAGTATCTACTGAATGGTACTTTTCATTTAGAGAACCATTTATTTATAGACATAAATTCATTGCTAGCAAACCTTTTTACAAAATATAATACATGAAAATATGAGATTTTTATAAAAAAATTTCAGTACAAATTTAAAAACACGAAACAGAGCATAATATATATTAATACAGATTATTAAAATTATAAATTTTTATTATAAAGGTCTAAGTGTTAAATATAGATATTATTATATATAAAGATAATATATAAGTCATAAGTTTTTAAATTAGTGGAATAAAGTTAAAAGTTTGTGTTGTTTCTTATTTTTTTTAAGTAATTTTATATAATTGATAGTGGAATTCCATCACGAATTAGCAGTCGAAAAATTATAAATAAATAAATGATTTAGTTTCAAAAAACGAAAAACAATTGAATTGCTATCACAAATTCGTTTGCCTCCTGTGCCGATGTCCTGAGTCCAATGCCTTACTGAAGAGAAATTTATTTAAAAAAAAATACCCACCAACTTGTGCTTTTCTGTGTTGGTTGGTTCGAGGAAATTACTCTTTGGCAGTAAATCGATTCGATTTTATGAATTAGGATACATCTTCAGGTCAATGAGAAAAATCTGAAGTAAAAACATCATTAAATCAATATATTAGGCACTATGCTAATCCATATTGTCTTATGGAATCTTAGTATGGGGGGGTGCGCTAAAGCACTCATTAAAAAAGGCTGCAAATTTCCCAAAAGTTTATATAAAAAATAATCAATCCAATTAGATTTCCCACCGACTGTCTCTTTGAGGAGTATAATGTTCTTAAAATCCGTCATCTATTTGCTATAGATGCAGTTTCATACTATAAATTCAAATGCACTAATATCCCAACAAGTTTACTTGTCACGATTCTCAGTCATTCCCAACTTCCAGGTCTAGTATCCAGTAGGTAACCAATATATAAAAAAATACAATTTTTTTGTTTTTTTATTTCATCGAGTACAAACAGTCATATCTACAATGCATAAGCACAAATGAGTTACCAGCATATGGACCAGTGAAGACTCTCGATAATACCATTTTTTTAAATTAATATTTTAAAATACAATAATTAAATAAATTAATATTTAAATTAATATAAAATAAATAAAAAAATAACAAATACAAAAGAACATAAACATAAAATTATTAAATTAATTTTAAAGGGTGATTGAATCAATCATTTGTAAATATTTTTTTTTTCTTTATTGGCGAAACGAAGGTGTAATTTTTTTCCCATGTACTATTCATAGTTATCAGCAAAAAAACGTGATATTAGCCTATTCTCTGTATTGTCGTTAGCTGTCTATAAAAATAATTGCAGTTATTTACATCTTTGTTGAGTTGTTAACTAAATTAAAATAATAATAACAAATAATTAAAAATACGAATATTTTAATGACACAACAATCTAGTGAAGGCTATTATTTAATTGATTATTCTACTTAAAAGCAATCACATTGAAATAAATCATTATTTAATACAATACAACGCATCTCTGTCTATCTATTATAGAGAACACAGAAATAGCTGGTAGTATTATAAGCGTTGTGAGTTATATTTATTGTCTATATAAGTAATGCAACGATCATTTCCATTTGGTTAACTTCTGATCGGCCAGTAATGCCGCGGTATTGAACTGATTCAAACGATTCGTATCCTGAGTTTGTTTTGTCTTAAAATCACTCTCTGTATTTGTTTATCATAATATACAGATTCGGCAATAATTGTTGAAAAACTTTAAACACACACGCGCAATCAAATGATTAATTGTTGTAAAACTCCCGAGCTAATAAACTTCAAAATAAGAACTTAACATTGTCATTAAAGTTTCATTAAAATAGATAACTAGTTTCGCGTATAACGAAAAGCTGTTTGGTTTCTGTGCGGGTTCGTCCTGGGTTCGATCCCCAGCAGAGTATAAATTTATTTTAATTTATTTCGCATTCATTTCTTGCTTTTTTTGGCTGGAAACACCGGTTAGTTAGAATAAATTGCCAAATCTTAATAATCTCGCGACTTGCACAGGGTACAAGGAAGTGTTTATAAATTAATAAATTGTTTACCTAATTATTTACATAATATTTATAATACGACTTTTAATCCCATATAACATGACAGAAACAAGATTACATCATTTAAAATTAAGAGCATACTTTACAAATAATAATATTTATATTATTCGGTCATTGACGTGCCCATAAAACACCAAAGATTGTTTAGATTAAAGAACCAATTAGTCAATAACAAATTAAACATTTCATATCAAAATATTTGTAGTAAGACTCTTAAGAAATTTTAAACTAATTAAGTACGAAGCCATCTTAATTCGTTAGAAAACTTAAATATTACATAAAAGTAATAAAATGTTTATATTTTCTTAACAGATTATAGTGAAACTCAAACAAATATATACTACTTAATGAAATTCTTGGAATTTTTGTAAAAATTGATGATAAATTTATATGTTTAAAAATAATTTCAACAAAATCATTGGACTAACTCCCAAATTAAGAATAAACAGGTCCCAGTTTGAAAACATAAAATGGAATAAATTCAATATTTAAATATCAATATATCTAATCAATTTACTTGCACAAATAAACAAAGGTTTTGAAATGAATCCAGTTTCATGCGACGATGAAGACACTAGGGTGTCACTAGAAAATGGATTTGAAGAAAAGCAAGATGGAAGCGAAGATTCTCCAACACCTGACGAGTTGAACGTCTGCCTTCCGACGCCAGAAAGGTTTGCAGACAAAAAGGTGGATTCGTTCAAGACGAGGATGGAGAGGAAAATTGACGTCGTTGGCCACAGAGTCGGAAATCGAGGCTTACTCCTGCTGATAATGGTTCTCTTGTTACTGCTACTCTTTTTGTTCATTCTCTTTGTATCTTGGCCCAGACTTCCGCATTATATTTTAGCCCCAAAATGCACGGAACCGCATTGTTTGAGGATCGCTGCTATGGTGAGTAATAATCATATATTTTATTTTTTTAAAGAATTAATATGTTCTTGTAATAATTCATCATCATACATTCCCTAAACTAAGTATTAATGCTTGTATTATTTGTAGGTAAACGAAATCGTCGAGGCAGAGTGGGGTTCGAATTCGCGTTCACTGGATTAATAAATAGCGCGATGCCTGCTCTGTCTTCGACCCATCTTTATTTAAATACTTTGTTTTACTTCTCGAAAGAAAATTCTGTGCCAGTGTCCCGAGTTCCATTCTCAGCATAGTAAAACTTGTTAAAAAAATATTTCTCACGCACACTTGACTCTCACAGTTCAAAACACCGATTATTTTGTATAAATTACACTTGTAGATCCTCCAAGAAAGAAATTTCAATAATTATTTTTATAGGGAACTCAAATAAGAAGGCATATTTGGTGAACGTTGCACAAGTGCGTAAAGTGATATGCCAGATCGTAAGCCCTGTAGGTACCTTGAGTTTCTGGTTCTCATATAATATTACAAATTTGTCTCGAGATGTTAAACATTTGTTATACATAACATTTTCTTACTATAACCTATTTCGTCCGTTACTGTTTTATAAACAAGTACCTATAGTTATGATGATACATTAACTTGATCTAAATAATCAATATGTAGAACATGTATAAGATATTGACCAATATATGTTGCATTACTTGCCATTCATGTGTGAACTAAATATATACCTATCTAATGTATTGTAAGATATAGTTAGTTGTAACTAATATTCTATTACACATTATGAAGGTTCTTTGTTCATAACAGTGCATAAAAGTAGATTCAAAACAGGTTCATTTGATTCATTTAATACGAGAAATACAAATGAATCATACCGAAATAACAAAAAAATAGTATTGTATATCGATTTGTTCTCACTAATTTCAGATTCAGAATGATAAATTGTCTTTAATAGTATTTTCTTGTTATCCTTAGCTTTTATCCAACATGGTGGTGTGGTCAGCTCTCCTAACTACGCTCCTTCCCTTCATCCTATCGTGAGCATTGTCCTCATAGACATTATATGCCCGCATATGCTCCGCCACCAAACTCTTCCATCGTCTTTTGTCACGCTCTTTTGGTCTTTTGCCGGGAACTCGACAGTCCGCTGCGGTGATACATTCATTTTCTGGCGGTTTCATTGCGTACGGCTAGGCTACCTCTCACATATTCATTACCTACGGATTTTATCCCTCCTTGTGACGCCGCATATCAACCTTATGATATAACATTTTCGATGCATTATAGTTAATTTGGTATATTAAGTGTGCCTTACATAGGGCCTATTATGTAGCTACGCCACTGCCACCACTCTTTTCAAATTAGTTAAAATTAATCAAATCTGTTAAACAGTGCATGTGCTTCTAAAAATAGAATTCCATAAGAATTTTCAACATTTAAATTACAGCATAAATTTTCAAAAGAAATATGAAAAATATGGCGTCGGCCTTCATGGCTCAGTTGGTTAGGTATCTGACTGCTGATCCAAAGGTCCCGGGCTCGATTCCCAGTGGAGACAGAGTTTTTAATTGTGTTTTCAGCCTGGATCTGTGAGACGATTAATATCGTAAGTCTCCAGAATGTGGCAACTTGTTATTGGGTGCGCGTTAAATTAATATTTGAGAAGCAATATTAAATAAAATAAATAAATAAATATTTTTATTCATAGCGATTTTTGTACTCATACACTGTTCTTATAAATACATACGCCTGTATGAGAAATGTTATTTTACTGTAAATTTCCCATAAACAAATAAAATGAAAATTGATATTACTCTACAGCTATTTGTTGTATATAAGTAATGTTTTATGTGCTTAAAGAGTGCATAAAATTAAAAATGGCTGTTGTTTTTTTTTATTATTTAACTTTTGTTCTTAATGTGCAAAAAAAAACAAATTTTGGGTCTTCGATAGTTTATATCACGTATAAACCTTTTTTAACGCACGCGATAGTTACCCTTACTAACAGATCACTTCCTAGTATATGTATGTATTTTTTAGTATAAAATGATGTTTGTAGACACTAGATGCCTGTTTGAGCAGTTTTTAAGTTATCAAAAATTAGTTAGTAGAAGAGCGCAAGCTCCAATTGTTATATAAAAGCTTCCAAGATATTTAAAACTTTACCTTATACAAAGTTTTTTGTTTCATATTTACTAAAAAGAAAAAATCGAATTATTTTTTATTTGCACATGAAAAATCCGAAGAAATATAAATATTCCTTGTTGGATATAGAAAGCGGGTTTGACGATTTAAATACTTATAACTAAACACTACGTTGAATCATGGCTACAACGCTTGAAAAACAATACTCGTCCAGCCAATTTGAGTAAACTTTGTACAAAGCACAAGGTGGACTTGAAGAAGCAATAAATGTCATAAGAACACTTGCATACTGGAATTGATTGTTTCATATACACAAAGCGCGGTGCTATATGTGTGATTATGTATGTACAATGTACACCATGTGTATGTGGCCGCATATTATTCAGATTGGATCGACTCAAGTGGATTTTAAACTTCAAACTATAGGTACTAGAAGTGGATCTGCCGTAGATATGTAGGTAGGTATTTAATATTTATAGTAGGAAACACAGCTGACTTATAGAGATAGACAACTATAGACTTTTGATGGACTTCATTTGAATTATTTCAAATTCAAACAGTACCTACTAACATACTTTCTTTCAATGACCGTACAACTCCGATCTTCAAGCCTCCCAGCTGCCGGCTCACATCTATCACAAACATTCAGCATGTTCAGATCTCGGATGATCTTCTTCTGCCCTCTGTCCTGGATATAGGCCTCTTCCATACCCTTCCATTTCCTTCTGTCGGTTGCTGCTTTCAGACATTTTTTTATTTTAGGGATCAATCTTAATATTTAAGGCAGAGGTTCCCAAACTTTTTTGTGTCGTATACCCCTTGCCATGTTTTTCGATTTTTGGTAGACCCCCTACTTACCTGATATTATGCTTCTCGGGCAACTAACAGGTACTATGTCAAATTTTAATTCAACACGCACCCAATAACAAGTTGCCACATTCTGGAGACTTATGATATTAATCGTCTCACAGATCCAGACTTAAAACACAATTAAAAACTGCGTCTCCACTGGGAATCGAACCCGGGACCTTTGGATCAGCAGTCACATACCTAACCAACTGAGCCACGAAGGCCGACAAAAATCGAAGTCAAATTTAAATTGTATGGTCGTAGATTTTATGGCAGGCATAGGTGTACATGTAACCATTATAAATGAATGTGAGAAGGGGAATGTTATGAATGTTATCAAAGGTTTTGGTATGATGGAACTTTAAGGAAATTTGAAAGTAACATGACAAAAAATGTTAAAATAAAATATTATACAACGAATAATAATAACAAATTGATATGCGATAGGTACTATCAGTGTATGTTGAGATCCACTATCGTGGACCCCCATTTTCATTTCATGGACCCCCAGATTTTTTTTTCGCTGACGTATACCCCTTGCAGATTGTCAAAGACCCCTGGGGGTCGATATAGACCACTTTGGGAATCACTGATTTAAGGGATCCATCTTGTGGGGTCATGTCTTGCAATATGGCCCGCCCATTGCCATTTCAATCTTGCTACGCGATCCATGACTTCCGCTACTCTGGTTCTCTTCCTAATTTCCTCATTTCTCTTAGACTTATACCGAGCATGGATCATTCCATGTGCATTTGAGTTCGGGTGATATTATCCATCAATATTTGTCTCGGTCTTCTCAGAGGTAACAATTAAGTACAGAAATTATTTTATATTCTCAATAGCAATGCACTAGAAAATTACATAGCTGTAGTCCTTTGAACTTTTCTCCGTTTTAATACATGTAGGTATGTGTAAACTGTTCGTTATTGGTATGCTTAATTTTGAATTTTGTAAATTAAAACTGTAATTGGTTTCTCCGTCTAGCTTTCATTGTATATTATAGTATAAAATGAACTCAAATACTTTTCTGCATTCCTTATCCACACAAACTATATCGATGCCAAATACTCAACTCCCCCGTGATCGCAGTTTTCTAAAAAATGGGTCCGGAGTTTTACTTGACGTATATAATTTTTATTTTATAATATATCTTCTCGGGCAACTAACAGGTACTATGTCAAGTATTAATTTAACACGCACACGAGACTTACGATATTAATCGTCTCACAGATCCAGACTGAAAACATGGTGGGAATTGAACCTGGGACCTTTGGATCAGCAGTCAGATACACCAACTGAGTCAAGAAGGCCGACCGATGTAGTTACTTTTGGTTAATGATTAATTTACTCTTATCGACTCGTATTTTAGACAGTTGGCCATCGCTTATATATGGCTTAGTGTTTTGAACGTTGTGAAATTTACGATTCGTGTTTGTGTGCGTGTGTTTGTGCGCGAGCTTTTAAATATCAATAAGTATTAGGTACAAAAAGAACAGTCCCTCATATCAATCATAATATGTTTCAAAATAATTGATATTATAATCTATAAAGGGTTCTGATTCAAAACATAGGTACGAACTATTTTCATCCACCGTTTCTATGTATATGTACGAGGAATGGTTTATTTAATAGAAATATGAAACGATTTAATAATTTACATGAGTATCAATCTATTTGAATAAACCAGTGTTTCCTGAAGAATAAAAAACTGTATAGCTTTTTTGGTTTTTAAGATTTATGGGAAAAAAATGAAAATTCATTCATACATACATACATACCATCACGCCATGTCCCTTACGGGGTAGGCAGAGAGAACCGAACGCCACTTACTTCTATCTTGACATACATTCATCGCCTCGACAACATTCATACATCGTCTTATACATGTTCGTCTGTTGTTCACGCTTCTAACATTTCCGTCTTTCAAAATATCATTCACATGGTCGTGCCATCCCTTTCTTGGGCGGCCCCGGCCTCTCAATCCAATCCTATCCGCATTGTATATTTTCTTCGTAAGGCGTTCCTCATTCATTCTACCCATGTGGCCAAAACCATCTCAGTGTGTTCACTTTCATTCTATTAATGATATCTTTCTTCATCTTACATTCTTTCCTTATGTTCTCATTTCTTACCCTGTCATACATCGTTCTATTGCAGATTCTTCTTAGCGATCTCATTTCAACAGCATTTATTCAGCTTTGAAATGAAAATTCAAATGTTAATAATCTCTCACAGGAACAAAAATTCAATACTCAAGAGTTTAAAAGTTTTGTAGGCCTTAAACTTTCTATGTATATTTTTTGTAATTTTGAGTTCCATGTATCGAGCGGTTCAAAAGTTAGAAGGGGGGACGGCACACACACAGAGACACTAAATGTTCTGTGTGTGTCATGTGTGATAAGCACCTATTTTCATATGAAAAATGTTTCAAAGCCAACTGTCCATTTGTTCCAGAGAATTTATTTTTCTCAACATAGTTTAAAGCCGAGATTTTGTATGGCCAGGTTGCATGTTTTGTATTGGTAAACAAAATTGTTTAATATTTCCAATAATTTATATTTAAGGTATGTTTTTTTATAACATTCATGGATTTTTACGTAATCTTACAATATACACATATTATAGCCATCAACAGTTGGATCTCATGTGTTACATGCAACGAGTGGTTATTTAAATTTCCTTCTTTAGACTGTGTTTAGGGAATTTAATTTTTTAATCATAAATTATTGCTAGGAAGTGCAGAGTTGATTTGAAACAAGCGCCATCTATCTACTGATTGTACACTATAGTATTCCGGTTCTAAGTATTAAGATAAAAGACTTCAAGGTAACTTGCTTGGTACACCTGAGTATCACCTGTGTACGTTAATGGTTCGACTCTCAGGTAACTTTCACGAGATGATCTCGAACGCAAAACAGATCTTTGATTTTAACAGAATCATGAACAAGAGTCGTGTAACAGTGTTTTGATTCAAGAAATATACTATAGGTGTCCGATGACAAGAGATTATAGTTAATTTTATAAAAATACAAATTATTGTTTTGTATACAATCGACAAAGAGCCTAAAATAGTACTTATTGAAAATATTTTCCCCAGAACCCTCAAATAATACGTCTTTGAAATATCAACAGTTTATTTTTACATCCAATCCAATCCAACAACCAATTCGGATTTCGCAAAAATAGAAGTACAGAAACTGCTCTATTACACTTAACAAAATCAATTTTCAATTCTGTAGACAAAGGGAAAAAATGTTTGACAGTATTCCTTGACCTATCAAAAGCTTTTGACACAGTCTCACATTCCATTTTATTGGGTAGGATAACTCTTTGAAATGGTTTACACCATACTTAAAAAATAGAACACAGACTACTAAACTCAAAAATCATCATTCATCCTCTCTAGATATTAACTATGAAGTTCCACAGGGCAGTGTTTTGGGTCCTATCCTATTCCTCATTTACATAAATCAATTATGCGATATGGAAATTGAGGGAAGGATTATTTCATTTGCTGATGACACTTCATTGATTTTTCCCGCAGATACTTGGGATAATGTCTTTACTATCGCGCAAAGAGAGGTTCTCAAAGAAAAAACTTGGCTAGAGTATAACCTTTTGACCCTTAACGTGACAAAGACCAAATATCTTACCTTTGGCATAAAAAATAGACCTCTACTATCGGCCAATCATACACTAACTATTCATGAATGTCATAATGGTGTACCTTGTCACTGTTTACACAAAACTATCAAAACTATTTACTACGCACTCTGTCAATCCATCATTACTTATGGCATTCTTATTTGGGGCAATTGCTCAAATTCAATATTAGATTCCCTTTACAAGTGTCAAAAACTTGTCATCAAAATGATTTTGTCCCGCTCTATAAGATACCCTGCATGAAACCTTTTTGAAAACTTCAAAGTTAACTCTACACTAAATGCCTTATTTGCTACTTCACATTTAAAGACACCGATAAAACACGAACACAACAAACAAGATTTACACGTACGTCATCTCACTTAAACTACCATATACCTCATCCAAACACTAGCCTTGCTCAGCGACACTATTTATATCAAGCTCCCACTATTTACAATACCATCCCAGATTCTATTAAAAATATCAATAACTACCAAAGGTTCAAAAGGGAAACAACCTTATGGATCATTGAATCAAATCCACCACAATAACTTTTTTCTCATTTCTTATGACTTGCTGTTTGTTTACACACATACACACACACAAACACAGACACACACACAGACACACACACAGACACACACACACACAG